>CM076572.1:210964044-211288076 GCA_034641835.2 Pinus albicaulis
CCGCTTTCTATCAATAAATCATAACCGTTTCAGTTAAAAAAGAAAAAAAATCAGTATTTTATTTTTGTTAAATTTAAAATAATAAAATATTCAAAATTTTAATTATATATGAATTTCTAATCAAATTTTTTATTTTAAATATGTTTGAAAAAAAAATTTATTAAAAAATTGAATTAAAAGTAATAAAAAAACATTATTAACAAATAAAATTAAAAGTAGTAATGTTTTTATTAACTCGTCCAATTAAATTAAATATGAAATGAAAAATGTATTAGTATTAATTTAAGAAATTTTATAGTGAAAGTGTTTGAATCATGATTTTGATGATGGAAATGGATTCAGCACCATCAAAAACTTCTAGGGCACCCAAAATATTAAATTTTGATAGTTATAACATGAATTTACAAAAGTCCCTGCCAGATTTTCTTAAAATCTTACCAAAATTTCTATAATTTTCAGAACGAAAAAGAAATCTAATTAAACTACGGCATATATTTATGTTTTATTATTTATATAATATTTCGCATTCAATTTCTTATTACATTGATAAATTGAAATAAAGGCAATGAACTTACAGGTTCGTATTGTTTCATCCACTATGGCAAAGAAAAAAGTAATCAAATCTCACAAAATAATTTGTAACTATGAAAAAGAAAATGGTATATATAAATATTTTTGTATTACACTAATAAATTCAAATAATATATTTAGATAGAAAAGCAAGAGAAATATTAAGTCTGTAGGTGTGGTTCCGCTTCATGTGTGTGGGAATTTTATGTGAGTAGAGTTTCATATTGTCCAATATTATTATGAGAGTGGAGGTTTTTTATTTGATTCAAGTTCATATCTTAAAAGAGTACATGATTAGACAAAAATAACATATGTGCATCTCTTATTCTAGTTTTTCCATAATTTTAGCAACACAACAACAGCCTGAAAACTATGGGACCTTCATTTTTGGCACACAATAAACCCTTGCAAATGGTACATATCTGACGAAACAGTGATTACAACCTATAAATATCTTTGTTCAACACGACTCTGTGAGATCTTAATAATTCAGGTACCGCTATTCGACGTGATCTGCATAATGTTGAATATTGAGACAAAAGGAAGTATTGTATAGGCAACGATATGGAGGGCTGAGCCCATTGTGGTGTTAGATTTGAATAACAAATCACAAATTTGACATCAAATCACATTAAATCACAGTACAATGTATAGCCATTTGGCATTTTAAAATATTTTTAATTTATTAAATTAAATTAATTTTTTTTCTTGTCAACCTTATTGTTAATAAAGTTAGTTATTGTTTATATATATATATATATAAATTAAACCATAATTTAATCTATCAAAAAATATTTTTTTTGAAATTCAAAAATTTTAAAAATAAATTTAATTTTTATAAAACTAATTTTAATATAATAATTTCTAAAAAAAAATTGCAAAACAAAAAGTTTAAACATCTTTTACCATAAAACAAAAACAATATAACCTTAATATTTCAACTTTAATAGCATACTTCTTTAAAACAATAAATGAAAATAATTATGAAAAACAAAATTCTTATATATTATAAAAAAAGGTTTTATCCTATTCTTATATATATAATTAATAATAATTTTTAAAATTTATATTAAATATGTATAGATATATAAGTTAAATATGATTGGCCTGAGTGGACGTTAACCATCATCATCATCATCATTATATTGTTAGAATATAAGTTAAATTCCAATCAACATTTTGAGATGTAAACTTGTTTTAGAGTGAGAAGAGATTTAATATTTCTGGACACTTGGTATATTTGAAATTAAAATTGATCTAGGATAGTTTAATCATTAATTATAATTAATTATAACTATAAAAAATAAATTTATTTATTTTAATTTTACCTTTGATGGGGGTGGGAAAACAAATGATAGACAGGCCTTAGGGCTTTCCCCTCAAAGAAAGTGGTAGAGATTCTTTATGTTAAATCGAGATTAATGGGACAGTATCTCGACCATACGAACTCTCCAGAAGTGGGTAAGGGGGATTTAATGATGGATAGGGGAAATGGAAAGGTTGTTGAATTGTGGGTGATGAGTGTTGGGCTTAGGGTGGTAAGTAAGGTCGTTGGAGGCCATGCATGTTGTCCTTGGTGTTGGTTTAGCTGGCGAAATGCAGAGGCAGCCTATCTTGCACCTGTTTGTTTTAGTTTCGGCTCTCAGGTTGTGAATTGGGACCATGGAGAAAAATTGGGGGGATTTCTCTTCTCTGTGGTGGGCCTTTCTCGGAATTTGGGTGCATCGTCTTCAGTTTATGGTGTGGTACTCGGCTTTCCTTGAACCCTCTTCGGTGGAGGTAATCCTGTTGCTCTGTATTTGGGTCTCTAATGTGTTTCTTGCTTGGGTGGCAGTTGAAGTCTGCGCAAATTTTTGTTTTTTTGTTGTTGTCTAGAATTGGGTTCAGGATGGTGGCAGTGGAATTATGCCTTATGGAGATATTTTGTGTTTGAGATGGAGGGTCTCTGGTGAGAAACTCTTGGTTAGTGATTTATGTTCATGTTGGGAATTGTTTATTAAATGGTCGCCTACTCCTCTCCATTCTCGTTTGGCTTCCTTACCATATACCCTGCTTAGTTCTAGCCTCCGTCTACATAGTTATGGCCTTTGGACTAAGATTATATCGTTATGTTTCTGGTTTGGATTATACTTTTTGTTGTCGGGTCTCCCAACTAGACAGGTGGAGTGAACACAGATCTCGTAGTATGTTTCCTCTTTCGTGGGTGGTGCAATTATCTAGGGGTTGGTCTCCAATACTCTTTTTAGGTTTTGTCTTATCATTGGTTCTAGTGCCCAAAGGTGGGGTTGGGCTTCTTGGTTCTTATTTTGGCCCCTGATTGTTTACCCTGGTAAGATAGTTTGGGTTCCCTCTCAGTTTGTGTTTGTGAATTATACTATGCAGGCGGTAATGTTGTGCTAGAGAGCATGGCCTCATTGTGGTGGAGGGAAGCACAACCTTGCAAGGCACCAAACCAACTATCATTAGTTCTTCTACAGATAATTTGGAAAGTGTGGGATAAGAAGGGGAAGTGGCTAATGCCCATAAACACTCCCCAAGACATGTCGACGCCCTTGCTTCTCTGGATTCCATTGTAAATAAACTCCGAAGAATCTAGGCCAACCTCGACATCCTTAGAGAGCATAGGTATGAAGACAAAAATGAATTGGTAGCCTACATGAACGATAGCCAATTCATCCATAGTGAGATTTTATAACAATTGGATGACATTCGTCGAAGCCAATGTCGTACCAATGATCACCTTCATGACCTGGAACCTCGTGTTGAACATATCGACTTTCACACACATAAAAGAGTTAGATTCATTGTTGTATCTTCAATGAGTCCTCCTCAACGACCTCCATGATATTTTTCTCTTAGTTTTTATGTTCATTTTGCCTCCATTTTGGCTTGTATGACTCATCTTCCTTACAGAAATAATGGTTAAATTGAAATATTTTTTGAATACTCCATCTCCCCTCGCTAACAAGTCTAGTCAGAATGAAGTGAGGGGAGTCGTAGAGACACATTTTGTACTATCTATTTTCATGAGAATATAATTGAAGACCATTGGGTGACTATATATATATATATATATATATATATATATATATATATATATATATATATATATATATATATATATATATTTATTTATTTATTTATTTATTTATTTTTATTTATTTATTTATTTTTCTCTTTTTATGTAATTTGGTCTAGTCAAAACGTTAAACATGACATCACATTACAACATCTCTACCATACATGGTTTGAGACCACCTCTTGGTGCAATTATCATTTGGCATTAATAATATTTATTATTGATGATGACGACGACGACGACAATAACTTTTTTATCATGATATAAATTGTTATTTCATTTTATCCATCAAGTCTTTCAGAAGAAGACACACACTGAGAAATATCTTCATGGCTCTTCCCATCATTTTCCTGTTAAAAAAATAGGTGTTCTCAGCACCTTAGCTACCAGAGCAATCAAAATTTTCGATGAATTTCATTTCAAGGAAGAGAAATCCCACCTCCTTAATGTTTTTTGTAAGAATTGTTACAGCAAGTTCCAAGGCCACAAAGCTTTTCTTAAGGCTAAAAAAAGCCCTAGGAATAAAAAAGAACCTAATGATTGGTCCTCTGGGGTTCAGTTTTTTTTATCCAAGGGACCATAGATAAGATAGCTAGAATGCTTAAGAAGCATAATATTTCTTCAAATTTTAAACCTCTTCACACTATTCGAAGCTCTCTAAAATCCGTTAACAACCTTGTGGATTCGAGGGATAGAAAAGGAGTTTACAACATTCCTTGCTCTTGTGGGAATCCTTACAGTAGTAAAACTAGTCGATAGGTTAATCAAAGGATCTATGAACATTTTTAATATATATATATATATATATATATATTAAAATTTTTAATGTTTGGTCTTTAACTTAATCTTTTTTTGGGTCAAACTAGTCATTTCCTTCTAATGGCTAATTAACTCATCTCCTCATCTATTTATAGTGGAATGCCATGATTTGATGTTTCATCGTCCTTCAAGATGAACCACACTAGTTGGCTGGAAACACATAGACTAAATTCTTTGCTATGTGATTATTACCAAAAGATATCTTTGTACAAACTATGGATCATAAAAATCATATTTCAAATATATAATTTAAATTAAATCAAAAATTTAAAAGTAAAATTTCTTATAACACTAGTTTAAAAAAAAACATTACATTACATTTAATTTAAGTTATATATATATATATATATATATATATATATAAAACAAAAATTTAAGAAACAAAAATATTTGTTTAATTAATTTATTTAGGCATTATGTACCAAAGTCACACATTTTTTAACAATAGATTTTTTTATTAGAATTAAATAAAAAATATTTTAAAATTAGTCTATTCAAAATTTTCTGCGAAATTTGATCATAATCTCAGTAGAATTTCCATTTTCCCCGAGTTTTTTTTATACTCATCTATTTATTTGAAAAAGAGAATTTTGTAAATGTAATAGGACAACAACTAAAATTTGAAAAAAACAGTTATTTAAAAATTAGATTCGGTATTACCCACCCCAAACCGTGTCATCGTTATTGGGCAGTTTTGTCTGTATCATTTACTCTTACCATACATCGGAGATCGCTATGTTGACATTTTCCTCTGCGTCATACTCTGCTGTGCTGGCATTTTCTTCTACGTCATTCTCTGCGTCACGATGTGGGGCAGAGTAGTTTGTCTGGCCGCCTTTAAAGATGATTACCCTCGATTACAGACAGTTAATGCAGGCTTCGAATATCTCCTCCTAATGGCTTCAATGGCAGAAATAGATTGTGATATGGCGATGTGCAAAATCTATTACAACAGAGCTCTCATGGGGGTGTACGTAATGGCAGTGGCAACTTTCATCTCAGAAACTTTCGGCACAGCGCCCTACGGACGCCACTCTCGCCCTGGTTTTGGTTTGGGTTTCTCCATATCCCCTCGCCTGGCCTGGTTTCTGATGGAGAGCCCCACTCTCTGGATGAGCGCCATACTCTTCCCGCGGGGTCGCATGAGCTCCAATCGGACATCACTGATACTGTTAATGGCCTTCCTCGCTCATTACATCCACAGGACGTGCATATACTCTCTTCGCATACGACAAGGCAGCAAGCCCTACCCCATCAGCGTCGCCGCCATGTCCTTCATTTTCAACATATGCAACACCTTTGTGCAAATCCACTGGATTTCCCATTACGGTAACTACGCGGCCGCCTGGCTCAGGAGCCGGGCGTTTATTGCTGGTCTGCTGGTGTTCATTACGGGGATGATTATCAACATGTGGGTGGATTCTGTTCTGTTGTCTCTGCGCCGTGGGAACGAGGGCTACAAGATTCCCAGAGGAGGGCTGTTCGAATATGTGAGCTGCCCTAATTATTTGGGCGAGATTGTTGAATGGCTTGGATGGGCTGTCATGACTTGGTCCTTTGCAGGTCTTAGCTTTTTTCTCTCTACGGTTGCCAACCTGGGCCCCAGAGCTGCGGCTCACCATGATTGGTACCACAAGCAATTTCCTGAGCGTTACCCCAAATCTCGAAAAGCTCTTATTCCCTTTGTTTACTAGCCTTGCATTAGAATTCCCCAGGCTTGTTTTGCTTTGCTTTTGTGGATGTGGGTGGCGAATTTCCTTCGGTACTAGAGCGCCTACGGGTTGAAATCCCAATGCATGCTCCAACATGTTCTTCTTGTGAGTAACAAATGGCTTTTAAATTTCTGCTTTTCTGTTTAGGATTCTTAATTGCAATTCGTGTTTATTGTTTATTATGATAGCATGCAACATCAATTCAAAGAAGCAGAACTGAGGAAAGTTAATTTGATTTACTAAAAGGATTGTGTAACTAAAAAGATCCAAGAATGAATGTCAGCTTGACTAGTGAAGAAAATATTATAATTTTGCTTGTGGTCTCAAGGCAATTTTTAATAATTGTGTACAGATTTGATTGGAATTTTATCATCTTTACCAAGTATTGCCTTTTCAAAGTAACATTACCGGTAGTTTATTAAAACTAGAGATATTGTGTCTATCATCTTTTGAGTAGCCATCGGAGCACCTCTGAGGTAGGGGTCAACTATCAAACTGATGGCAATGTATATTGTAGAACCTGTCATGATGTTGTGACCTTATCTCATCTTCATGGCATGGTCAGAGTCCATCTCAGCGAGACTAAAGTTACACTCATGATCACTTTAAGACCTGCCATTTATCTGCTAGTTGGGCTATGGTTTAGCAGTAAGAATTCGTGGGAATAGCTATGTAAGACCTAAGTTTGAAACATTGGTATGTCCTAACTGTGACACAATCCATCCTAAGTCTCTAGTGTGGCATCTTCCCATATGTTGTACATAAGAGTAAATATGGAATTTTACATTTCCAATATAGAATCTTCCCATATGTGGTTTATAAGAGTAAAGATGGACTTTTACATTTCCATTTTATTTTTCAGTTATTGTTCCTTTTTATCAGTGTAGCATGCAACATAAATTCAATGGAGAATGAGCTAATTACATTTTACTTGCAGCCCTTAAAGTTGTTGTTAAAAAAAAATTTACTTATAGAAAAGGTTGAAATTTTAGGTTGACTAGTGAAGAAAATATTTACTGATTTCATTGTAATTTTTTTAATGTGTAGATCCTAATTGAGGATTTTATTAGTTTTACAATTATGATATTTAAATACTAATTTCAAATTATTGATTTATTTTTTATGTAATACAGTTAGTGCTTTACTAAAAGAAAAAAAATTATTTTGGGATGTTAGACTCAAGGCACCTGATTAACTTTTTATAGATATAAAATGTTTAATTATGGAGTTAATTAGACATTCAAACAAAAGTTCATTTTGGAATGTTCGACTCAAGGCACCTGATTAACATTTTAGATATCTAAAATGTTTAATTATGGAGTTAACTAGACATTCAAACCAGAATAGAAGCCTAATTAAAATAATCCTTAAAATATTGAATGAGATAACTTAAAGATCATAAAATAAACAATGACACATCACAAAGATTCACACAACACACCTTAGATTTTACCCTTTCCCAACCAACCTTTGAGCTTCACCCCTCTAATATTTTCAACTGATTATTATAGCCAATGTGCAAAGAATGTTAACCTTGATCAACCTCATACATTGCTCAATAATTAGTGATTTGTGATAACTCATCATACATGATCTCTCAAAAATGTTACATCATGCTCTATTTATAGGGGCATAAACCCTAATTCAAAGTGTCTTGAATCAACACATGTGGCTAAAGATCATAGGCTAAAACCCGAAGAATCTTGAGATCCATAACTATTTTGTGACTAGTTTCAATTAGTATATGCAATTGTCTTACACGGTTAGTAAGTTGACCACTTGCCTATGCTTGATTTTTATCCCTTCAACTACTCCAGTTGATTATTGGCTTCCAAAATTACTCGAATACTATCAAATCAACTTCGACTGAGGTAACTACTCTTGACCTAATCACTATCAAATCAACTTCCACTGAGGGAACTACTCTTGACCTAATCATCCACCTATTGACTTGACTATCAACTTGTTGTCCCTAGTCAATTGTTCTTGACCAAACTTGTTGAGATTCATTCCTTGTCATCTTTCTCAACCAAACATGGAAGCATTGAATTTCATTCAACTTAGATTACCTGCCAATAATACAACATATTTTCATTTTTAGATCATAAAATTTCATGAGAATTAAAGTAATGAAGAGAAATAGTTACCTTAAGCTGCATCTAAAGTATTTTACGCTTGGATGAAATTTAATTTGAAATAATATGCATAAGGACCTGCTAAAAAAAATAAGAGAATTAGAAGTTTGTTGTATTTGCCTAAAACTAGCCTGAATTATAAACATTCAAATCTAACATCTAGTAGAGTGTTTATAGTATTTATATGCTTGCACTAGTCTCCCATTCCACATGTCTAGATTGGAATGATGGAGCATTCCTTGAAACAATCTTAATGGACACTAGAATGTCTTAACTCCTATATAATGAATGTAGTTCAAGAAGCTTGAATAAATTTGATGTGCATTAAAATGACTATAAACAGTGATAGAGGAGCTCCAATGCATAGTTAGCAAGCCTCCTCATACCTATAACTATAAATGAAATAGGAGGTGCAGTAGTGGTAGAGAGTGGTAATAAGTTTAAGAAATGGTATGAGAATAGTTAGATCTCGCAAACATGAGCCATTAAAAATAAAATTAAAAAATTAAAATTTACATATCCATTAAAAAACTTGAGGTATCTTAAGTTTTTCAATGAAAAATTTGCTCAATATATATTAAAAATTTCTAATTAACTTTTAATAAAATTTAAAAATCATTACTTATATAAAAAAATATATTTTGTGTTTTAGCAATTAAATCATTATCACTACAGCGCAGGGACTGAAACACTGTAACCATGACTAATAATAATAAAAAAACCCTATTCATACGCAGAGTGCAAGCACAATATTATAATGAAATACACATCAGACTTGTAGAGAAGAAGAATCCATGTCATTTTGCAGTTGTGCAGTCGCATCAATGGTTAGTCCCATGGCAATTATAATAAAGTTTATTACATAACCAACTAAATGTCGCTTTAGTTCAATTTTATATACAATATTATTTGTTCAAAGTTTAAATTATGTAGACATGTAGTGTTATTATCATTATAATTATTATTATTAAACCTAGACTGTATTTCCACCCATAGGACATTGTAACAGCTACGCACCATATCAAGCTATCTTTTAAATACTTTTTTTTAAGAGGAAAAGAAATTACATTCATCGATCTGTTTGGTTCTGAATTTCCAAGAAATTAGCATGAATATTCTCATGCACAGAGAAAAGAAGATCAGTGAGAGGATCCTAAAAAAGAAGAGAGGGTCCAGGGCCTCCATGAAAAACTGAAAGTAGATTTGGGGTGGTTCGGGGCCTCTGAGCTTTCCAGGAGAAATTCTTGAAACCCTGAAATCTTGGTGCTATTTTCATGATCGGTTAATCTCTTCAATCCAGGAAAAAGAATCAGCTACAGTGAGGTCAACTAGTCCTTCTGAACTCAAAATCAAGATTAATAAACCTTTTAACTCTTGGAATTCAGGATCTCATTTACTCTTAGAGCCCCTCTTGTTTTACTTCTCTGCGAGTTCTTTCCAAGTTGATATGGTCTACAAGTTTCAGAGCGAAGGGCTAGAGTGTTGGGTTGCGGGACATCGAGGCACATGCGATGAGATGAGGATTTGTGTTGCCTTCTCTCAATAAGCGGAACATGGGACTGGTTTTTTGGAGATGGTGAAAAATATGTCACAATAGAGTACTGTATGTTGGAATCACTATTGTTGTTTTAGAAGAATTTACTAAGTGTTGATAAAAAGGACGCATTACTAGATTTCACTATTCATTAGAGGTTGTTAAGTGAATGATTCATGAGAGGTCGTTAGCTAAGCCATGTGGAGAAACAAGCAGAGATGCTAGTTTTATTTTCTCAACCATTTCACCTGGCAAGGGCCTGGTGTTTTTTCGTACTCTGGTGAATCACAATTGTCGTTACACTAAAAATAAAAAGTGTTAATAAATGGATGGGTGCATCTCTCAGAAGCAATAAAGCTTTTTGGAGATGCTGAAAAATTTTTCACAGTGAGTACTTCATGTTGGAATCGCTATTGTTGTTTCAGAAAAATTTAGTAAGTGTTGATAAAAAGGACACATTACTAGAGTTCACTATTCATTAGAGGCTGTTAAGTGAATGATTTATGAGAGGTTGTTAGTTAAGACATGTGGAGAAACAAGTAGAGATGTTGGTTTTATTTTCTCATCCATCTCACCCATCAAGGGCCTGGTGTTTTTTTCTACTCTAGACTTTGTTAGAATCACAATTGTCGTTACACTAAAACTAGAAAGTGTTAATAAATGATTGGATGCATCTTTCAGAAGCAATAAATCTTTTTGGAGATGCTGAAAAATCTATCACAGTAGAGTACTTCATGTTGGAATCACTATTGTTGTTTCAGAAAAATTTGCTAAGTGTTGATAAAAAGAACACATTACTAGAGTTCACTATTCATTAGAGGCTATTAAGTGAATGATTCATGAGAGGTTTTTAGTTAAGCCATGTGGAGAAACAAACAGAGATGCTGGTTTTATTTTCTTAACCATATCACTTAGCAAGGGCTTGGTGTTTTTTCGTACTCTAGACTTTGTTAGAATCACAATTTTCGTTACACTAACACTAGAAAGTGTTAATAAAAGGATGGACTAAAATATGAATTAAAATTGTAAAAATATGTCAAATATAAATTAAAACCACATTTCTATAGGGATATATCAAACACATGCACAACCACATTATTAAATATGATTGATATGCTAATAACCATCAATAGATATAGATTTAATATTAATATTAATAAATATATAAATATAATAATAATTATATTATAAAATATAATTATTATTATATTATAAATATGATAATCATTATAGCAATTATAATGAAAATTTATAATAATAATTATTATATTATAATAATATGATAATATCGTTGATATTATTAGTAATGTAATAAATATTGATATTCTTAACCAAAGAGATTATTAATATTAGAAATTCAAGGTATTATAAACCTCATGAAATTATATTAAACCCAAGGGATTTATATTAAACCATAGGATTAAAATTATAAACCCTATCAATAATATTATAATTTAAGATTATAAACCCTTAGATCAATAAACCAAAGTGATTGATGTTATAAACACAAGGCACTAATAAACCCAAGGGATTAATATTAAAAACACATGGGAATAATATTAAACCCAACAGAATAATATTATAAATCCAAGATATATATACCCTAAAATAAATATTATAAACCCTAAAACAAACATGGTTGACCATGGTTGATTTTCATATTGAGACAATATTTGTCACAATGCAATGTTTGACCATGATTGACCATGATTGGTTTTCATATTGATAAAATATTTGTCATAATGTGACATTAGACAATGGTTGATTTTCATATTGAAGCAATATTTGTCACAATGCAACGTTGGACCAATGAGATGTTGGACCATGAGACAAACTTTGTCACAATGTGACCATGGTTGATTTTCATATTGACACAATCTTTGTCATAATGCAATGTAGAACCATGGTTGACTATGGTTGATTTTCATAGTGAGACAATATTTGTCACAATGTGACGTTGGACCATGGTTAACCATGATTGACCATGGTTGGCCATAATTGATTTTCATATTGAGACAATGTTTGTCGCAATGCAACATTGGACCATGGTTGATTATGGATGATTTTCATATTGAGACAAACTATGTCACATTGTGACGTTAGACCATGGTTGACCATGATTAACCATAGTCGATGATGGTTGACGATGGTTGAATATGGTTGATTTTCATATTGAGACAATATTTGTCATAATGTGATGTTGGACCATGGTTTACCATGATTATAAGCACACGAGTTTTACATTAAATTTTATGCATAAAAATATACTCTAAGAATATGAACCCTGGGATTAATAAACCCAAGGGACTAATAAACGCAATGGCTTAATACTAAAAACCCAAGGGAATACTATTAAACCTAAGGGATAGTATAATATCCCATGCTTTAGTATTATAAACCCTAAAATGAACAAGGCTAACCATGGTTGATTTTCATATTGACACAATATTTGTCACAATGAGACATTGAACCATGGTTGACCATGATTGATTTTCATATTGAGATAATATTTGTCACAATGCGACGTTGGACCATGGTTGACCATGGTTTATTTTCCTATTGAGACAATATTTTTCACAATGCGATGTTTGGCCATGGTTGACTAGGGTTGTCATAATGTCGCATTAGACCAAGAGACAATTTTTGTCGCAGTGTGACCATGATTATTGACCATGTTTGACCATGGTTGAAAATGGTTAATTTCATATCAAGACAATATTGATCACAATGTGGCATTGGATGTTATGAAACCAACCCACAAAATAGAAGAAAATATTGATCAACGACTTAGAAATCAGCCTCTTCGAGGGGGAAACCTCCTTTACTTTACATAAATGAACAATTCTTGGATGAAAAAAACGACAAAACCTCCTTTCTATATATAGGATTCCAATGGGTCACAATATAATCATAGTCGACATAACAATAATAATTTAAGGGCACAACAATAACAATAGTGGGCTTCTATGGGGCACAATAATAACAATATGGGGACTACATGGGCACAACAATAACAATAAGGGGGCTATACTAACAATAACAATAAGGGGATACACTAGTATTATAAGGACCTAACATGCCCCTCTCCTTCAAACAATTGTTGTCCTCAACACTTGATTATTTATGGATGCTTTTGTATAAAATTCTCATCCTCCCATGACGAATCTTCAGTGGGTAAGTTCTTCCACTTGATGGGATACTCTGAAATTGATTGATTTCATAGCTGTCGATTTATTATTTCTATGATTGCTTCAAGTTCCAGAATTATTTTTCCTTCCTCGTTAAGTTCTGGAAATATTGTTTGAACTGGGACTTGCTCCATATTTTTGCCATTATGAATCATTTCTTGTAGTAGCTTTATCAAACCTTTCATGTATGCTTTTAGATCATTGTTCATGCCTTCCATGTTTCCTTTCCATTTTTCTTATATACCATTGATCTTAGCTTCCATTCCATTCTTAAAACCATCAATCTTAGCCTCCATGTCTGCTTTTAAACCATCTATGTCATCTCTGGTTGCTCTTTGTGAGATCAAAATTTGTTGCACTTGGTACTCTAATTTTGATATATCATATTGCAATTCTTCCTCTTCATGTGTCATAGTGCAATTTTTAGAGGGCTTAATGGGTGTAGAATGTTTTTTGGGAGGCATTGTAGAACCCAATACTCATAACTATCTTTCAATATTCCCTTGGAATCACTTCAACTTCTTTTTTAAACAAAATTTAAACAAAATTTATGCAATTAAAAACAAATTAACACACCTTTTTCTTTCTTTTAGTAGCTCGATATTGAAACGGTTGTAACTCTGTAATTTAGGATCTCCAAGATCTAAACTTCGCTCCTATGGTAGCCCTATGAGTCTTATTTCCAATTCCACAGATCTTACCTAATTTGGATTCTCAATTCAAAGTTATACCCAATCTCCAACAATGACCTAATTATGGACTCATTCAACAGAGTGAAATTTTATGGCATACCACGTGTCACTGTTTCCTCCTTCAGCTCTGTAATTGTTACACAAGAAAGTACATTCTATTTTGGTTTTGCCACATCTTACATAATTCCAATCCGATGCTTAGGGAAAGAGTTATCATGATTTTCCCAAGGTCACTTCTTTAAGATGAAATTCGGGAGCCTGGAAAAACCCTAACTTCCATAGATGATATCTCCAAAAATATTGTGAACCAAGATCTGAAATTTTTACACGAATTTCCTCAGGATTTCTTTGCAAATGTGTTTTTTTAAAACTTCTAAACCTTCATAGAAAAAATATTTATATCGAAAAGTCCACGATGCCTTGTTTGAATCAGCGAAAACCTAGAATCCAAAGCTTGAATACCAAATGTTATGAAACCAACTCACAAAATAGAGGAAAATATAGATCAACAAATTAGAAATCAACCTCTTCGTGGGGGGAAACTCCTTTAAGTTACATAAATGAACAATTCTTGGATGACACAAATGACAAAATCTCCTTTCTATATATAGGAGTCCAATGGGTCACAATAATAAAAATATGGGGACGACATGGGCACAACAATAACAATAAGGGGATACACTAGTATTATAGGGACCTAACATTCAACCATGGTTGATTTTCATATTGAGACAATCTTTGTCACAATGTGACATTGGACCATTATTCACCATGGTTAACCATGATTTACCATAATTTACCATGGTCAACCTTGTTCAGACCATGTTGACCATGATTGAATATGATTAATTTTCATATTGTGAAAATCCTATTATAAAGCCTAAGATAAAGATTATAAACCAAGGCATATAACCTTATGATAAATATTATAAATTGTAAAACAAACATGGTTACTATGGTTTATTTTCGTATTGAGACAATATTTATCACAATGTGACATTGGACCATTGTTGACCATGGTTAACCATAATTAAATGTAATTGACCATGGTCGACCAATGTTGACCATGATTGAACATGGTTGACCATCGTTGACCATGACTGATTTTAATATTGAGAAAATCCTATGATAAACCCTAAGATAAATATCATAAACCAAGGTATATAAACCCTATGATAAATATTATAAATGATAAAATAAACATGGTTGATTTTCATATTGAGACAATGTTTGTGACAATGCGACATTGGACCATGGTTGACCACGGTTAACCAGACTGAATTTCATATTAAGACCATGGAGTATAAAACTCAGTAGTAGACATAAATATGTATTTTATAGATGAATGAATTATTACAAATATGGGAGGCCCCTAGCTTAAATACTTCCTTGGGTGCCTCTTGGTGAAAGATCACGCCCTCTGCCTAATTAATTAATAATTACATACTTCATTAAATTTTACATAACATTTTCTTCCTCTTGAAAATATTATTTGTCCTCAATGCATATGTAACGAAAAGTATTGTTGAAAAAACACTTTTGTCTCCCAAGAAACTTCTTCTTGTGTTAAGTCCTCCCACTTGATTAGGTATTCTTTGACTACTCATGTTCATAGTTTATTTTCCGTGATAGAGATGATACCTTCTTGTTCTAGAATGATCCTTCCTTCGTCATCAAATTTGGGAGTGTTGTTTGTGCTAATTGATGTTTGCCAAATTCCTTTTTAAGGAAGGATACATGCAAAACATTGCGAACATGACTTTTATCAGGAAGGATTAAACTGTATGCTACTTGGATTATCTTCTTCTTGATATGGTGTGTTCCATAAAACCTTGACGCCAATTTGTTTTTTTCCTTCTGTTTTAAGGAAGCTGCTTATAAGGATGAATTTTAACAAATACCCATTCTTGAACTTCAAATTCTCTCTTTGTTATGTTTCGGTGAGCTTGCTACTTCATATTATTTCTTGCATCATTTAGATTTTCTTTTAGAGTTTGGATGAATTTTTTGGTTTCTTCTTATTGGTATTTAACAACTGGAAGTTTTGTCTTGATGATAATGAATTCCTTTCATTTCAGAGGTTCGTAATCATACATATATTGAAATGGAGTCATTTTCACTGATGTGTGGTAAGTAGATATTTACCACCATTCAACGAGATGTAACCGCTGAGCCCACCTTTTTTTTTTTTGTCTGTGGAATAACAACCTAGGTAGGTTTCTAAGCATTTATTGACTACCTCTATTTTTCCATATGTTTGAGGATGGTAGGCTGAAATCATGTTGAGGTAGGTTCCTCTATGTTTGAAAAATTCCTTCCAAAAATTACCCTTGAATTTGGATTCTCTATCACTCATAATGACCTTTAGAAATCCATGTAATTTGTAAACATTTTTGAAATATATCTTTGTGATTTGTTTTGATGAGTCTGATTTCCTCATTCAAATAAAGTGAACATACTTGGTGATTCTATCAACTACTACAAGAATTTTTTCCTTACCATTAGAGATAGGTAAACCTTTGATAAAGTCCATTGATATTTCCTCCCATTTCTGATTCGGGATATTTGAAGGATGAAGTAGTCCAAGTATCATAATATTTTAATTTTTATTCCTTTCACATTTATCGCATTTTGCTACATATTTTTGAATATCATTATTCATTCTCTTCCAAAATAATGGCTGGCATGCATTATAGTAGGTTTTAAAGAATCCTAAATGTCCGGCTGACAATGAATCATGCGACTTTTGAGAATCTTGGCTTTAAATTTGGAATTTGAAATTAGATAAATTCTTCCCTTGTGCGATATAATATCAGTTTTCCATTCAAATTTTGAATTATAAGGAAGGCTATTGATTATAACACTTGTTTTTGGATTTTTTGCATATTCACTTCGAATCTCATTAAGCCATTCAGGAACAACAACTAAAATTGCAACTAATGATGGTTCTTCATCTTTCCTAGACAAAGCATCAACTACTACACTATGTTTCCCTTTATTATGTAATATATCCATGTTAAAGGCAATGATTTTTCTGATCCATTTTTTTTGTTCTGTAGATAGTGTTTTCTACTGGAGAAGATGTTGAAGACTATTATGATAAATTTATAGTAAGAACTTACTTCCTAAGAGATATTGTCTCCACTTGGCTAACATGTGCATAATAGAAAGAATTTCCTTGTTTTGTGTAGAATTTAGACGTTATTTCTTTTGAGCTTCCTACTTTCAAACATGATTGGGTGACCATCCTGAATTAGTACCACTCCTATGCCAAAACCTAAAGCATCACACTCAATTACAAATGGTTTTGCTAGGTATTGGGTTTCCAATACAAGGGCATTAGACATAATTTCCTTCAAGTATTCAAATCACTTTTTTCTTCATCATTTCATCAAAATGAGTTCTTATTTAGAAGTTTCATTAGGGATACAGTTATACAGGAATATTTTTTAATAAATATTCGATAATACCTAGTCAACCCTAAGAATCCTCTTAGCTTGGATATATTAACTGGTTTGGGTCATTCCTTTATAGCCTTGATCTTATTAGGATATACTTTTACTCCTTCCTTGGATATCATATGCCCTACTCTAATTCTTATTTCCCAAAAGTGCATTTGGACTTATTGGCATAGAACTAATGTTATTCTAATACAATAAGAGCTTGCTCCAAATGTTGTAGGTGCTCCTTCCATGTTTTACAATAAAAGAGAATTTCATCAAAGAACACTAACACAAACTTCCTTAGATATGGACAAAATAGCTCATTCATAGTAGCTTGGAATGTTGTTGGTGCATTGGTTAAACCAAAATGCATTACTTTAAACTCATAGATACCTTCATGTGTATGGAACGTTGTTTTTATTATGTCTTCCAACCTTATCCTTATTTCATAGTACCCTAACCTAAAATCCAATTTTTAGAATATTTAGCTCCATCTATTTCATCCAACGTTTCATCGATAAACATGATTGGAAATTTGTTCTTAATAGCTATCTTGTTTAGCCCTTTATAATCTATGCATATTCTAAATGATCCATCCTTTTCTCGAACTAATACAACTGGAGCAGTGTATGGACTTCTAAATTTTGTGATAATACCACATTTTGAAAGATATTGGACTAATCTCTCTATTTCATTTTTATTATGATGAGGATATTGATACGGTTTGATGTTGACAAGATTTTATTCGTATTTGACTTCGATTGTATGATTGATTTGTCTTTTAGGATCCAACTTCATTGGAAGGTCTTGGAACAATTTTTCGTGCTTTTGAATTAGTTCTTGAACTTAAAATGACTCCTTGTTAACCATATTTGAAGTTATCATTTCTAATTGATGACACTATACTAAATAAGCTAGCACTCCCTTCCGATAATTTTCATCATCTGGGATGATGATACAATTTTATTCTCAGGAGGTTGCAACCCATATAACTTGTAGTTTTTTCATTTCCATTTAAATTTTATAAATTGATTTTAATGGTTGATAGATTAATTTCCTATGGTTTTTACCCATTGGATAACTAGGACCACATTTAGTCCTCCTAATGGTACAATGTAGAAATAAGGTTCTATATTGTAGTCTTGAATTTTTAATTTGAATTTATGGAATTTCCATACTTTTTCAATTTACTTACCATCAGCAAACATAACCTTCATTTTGGGCATGGGAAATGTGAAAATGTCGAGTCTTTTCACCATGGTTGAATCCAAAAAGTTGTGGGTGCGACTGGTATATATTAGAACCATTACGTTTCTCTTCTTGATATGTCCTTTTAAATTTAACTTTTGTGGTTGTGATATACTTGTCATGGCCATTACTCACACTTGCAGAATATTCTCGTTGTCTGGTTCTAGAGAAAATTGTGGAGAATCCTCAGTTTACTCTACGTCTGATTCTTCATTGTTTGAATCCTTGGTTGCTTCACACTTACATAGGTTCTTGGTTTCTTTTCCATTAGGAGATCTATCTTTAGGGTCCCATTTTTTGTCACACATCTTCACTTACCTTCTTTCATTCTATGCATTTCCAAATTAGTTTTTTATCCTTTACAAATATGTGGTGGCACATATTTTGTATTATCTTTGTTCGCAGATTGGGAAAATATTTGCCTTGAATATACTCTTTCAACTTTTAGCCACTGCATCTTTTCATGCTTATTTTCAGCAGATTTTGCCTTGTGTCTTGCTAATTTTATAGAAGTGATGTCATGAAGCTCAAGCTCATCCTGGAGATGGGGTTTAAGACCCCTGGTGTATGACTAAATGCGACAAGTTTTTTAGAACACAGGTACTCGTGTAGCTAAAGTTTCCCATTCTAGAGTGTATTCATCCACATATCATTTTTGTTGTAGTGTGGTGAGTCTTGAGAAGAAGAATTCTTCCTTGACACCTCGGAACCTTTTAAAGAATGTATTTTTGAATTTCTTCGAACTGATAACAAGTGTCATTTTTTTCCACAACATATACCAATTATATGCTTATCCTTCCATTTGCATGGAATCTGCATGCATGATATTTTCATCATCATTTTTAATATCATAAATCTCAAAATATTCTTCCTTTTTATTGAACCATGCAACATTGCACTTCTCTTCGCCATCAAATTTGGAGAGCTCAAGTTTTCCTCTTCATTGATATGTATCAACTGGTGGAGTGAATAAGGGGTATTGGTTCTCGAGCTGCATATTTGAGTATTAACTCAATAGCTACATATTTTGAAAATTTGTGTTAATATTTTGGTTATGGGCATGGATGATTGTTTTGGAGACTCAAGTTTCTCATGTGAGTTTGATGTATTAGTAGAATTGATATTTTGAGTAGCTTCATTATTCTGGGGTATTTGATCGAGTGTAATCTTCAACTTATCACAAATACAGGTCAACATCAACATTGCTTGATCATGATTTTTGATTCACTTTATCTAAAAGGATTACATTATCCTTTTTAAATTCATTATGGTTATGCTCAAGCTGACTCTCTATTCTCTTTGTTCTATCTTGGTGCACCTACATTTGTTCATCATGTCCGGTCACCTCAGTCTCAATATTTATCAATTTTTTATTAAAATCACCCATCGACATTGATGAAGTCATTGCTCAGCTATGTGGTGGAGTATACTTATCCAGCTTAACCCTTTTCCTTAACTCGACCCCAAATTTTTTTTTTTTTAATAATTAATCAATAACTATATAATTAATAGCTAATTGATTAATTAATTTTATTATTAATTAATAATAAATTAATTATGATATAATAATTATGGTAGATAATAACTGTAGATTAATTAATAATTATTTCATTATTAATTAAATTGAATGTTAAAATAGGGTATGATGGATCAAGAGTATGTGATGCTTGTGATGGAAAGAAGGAATTGGGGCAGAAATGAAAAGGGGTGTGTTGATAGCTTGTCAAGGAATAGAATAGCAAACATAATATGTGTCTAGAAGGCATGAGGATGAAATCATATGGTAGACAAGGTACTATGATGGCAGTACAAGGAAAGCATAGAAAATTGGCAGAAGAGATTATCGTGTTAACATGGAATGATGTGGTCGATGCTATGGTGGTAGCTTTTGGATGGTGAGAAGCTAGAATATACAACAAGGAACACAGTGTGGAGATGGCAGATCGAGGCACAAAAATATGGATCACAACTGGGCTTGATGATCAGTAGACGATGACAAGGAAGGTGGTAGAGTAGTGGACCGAAGGGTGACAGCGGAGTGGTGGTTCGACCTGCGCAACACTTGAGTGACCAAAATCTCCTACTGTGACACTAGATGGAGTATACAACTCAGTAATAAACATAAGTATATATTTTATTGATGAATGAATGATTAAAAATGTGGGAGGACCCTGCCTTAAATACTACATTAGGTGCCTCTTGGTGAATGGACATGATCTTTTATCATGCCATTTCCTAATTAATTAATAATTACAAACTTGAATAATTTTTACATAACAAACAATCCTTGTCACAATGGGACATTGTACCATGGTTTACCATGCTTGACCATGGTTTATTTTCATATTAAGATAATATTGATCACAATGTGACATTAGGCCATGGTTGAGTGTGATTGACAATGTTGACAATGGTTAATAATGGTTGACTATGGTTTATTTCTATATAGAGACAATATTTGTCACAATGTGTCATTGGACCATGGTTAACCCTGGTTGACCATGATTATAAGCCCAAGGGATTTATATCAAACCATAGGATCAATATTATAAACATTATGAGAGATATTATACCCGAGGAATATGAACCCCTAATTTAATAAACCCAAGGGATTGATATTATAAAACCAACAGAATAATAAACCTAATGTATTAATACTAAAACCCTAAGGAATTATAAATTCAAGGAAATAATATTAAACCCATGGGATTAATATTATAAAATCAAGGTATATAAACCAGAAGATAAATATTATAAACCTTAAAATAAACATGGTTGAGCATGGTTGATTTTCATATTGAGACAATCCTTGTCAAAATGTGACGTTGAACCATGGCTGGCCATGGCTGACCATGATTCATTTCCATATCAAGACAGTATTTGTCACAATGCGACATTGGACCATGGTTGACTGTTGGTTGATTTTTATATTGAGACAATCCGTGTCACAATGTGATGTTGGACCATGGTTGATTTTTATAATGAAACAATCTTTGTCACAATGTGGTGTTTTACCATGGTTGACTGTGATTGACCATGGTTGGCCATGATTCATTTTCATATCGAGAAAATCCTATGATAAACACTAAGATAAATATTATAATCCAAGGTATACAAACCCTATGATAAATAACATACACACTAAAATAAACATGAGTGGCCATGGTTGATTTACATATTAAGACAATATTTTCACAATACGACCTTAGACCATGGTTAGCCATGACTGATTTTCATATTTAATTTCATGGTTGATTAATATTATTAAGCATAAGATACTAAACCCTAAGTTTAATATATTAAATTCAAATATTAATATTATAACCCTAAGATTAATAGATTAATATTATAAAACCCTAACCTTTCAAAACGAAATATTATAAACCCTGAGAGAAATATTATAAACCCTAAGATCAATTTATAAACCTTACTTTAATATATTAAACCCTAAGATTAATACCATAAACCCTGAGATGATAAACTCTAAGTTAATATATTAAGTCCTAATAATTCTAAACCTTAATATTAATATTATAAATCCTAAGATTAATATGAAACCATGAGCTATATTATAAACCCTTGGACTAATATTATAAACTATAAGCTCAATATTATAAACCCTTGTATTCGAATTAAAGCCTAGGATTAGATTTTTTTTTTTTTGTACGATGAGTAATACATGTTTTTCTGTTCATTTTCAAAAAGGAAGATTACATAGCAAAATAAACTTGTGTGGCTCAATCTACCCTACTAGGAAACCAGATCTGTCGGCCATCAGAAGGCATTGTAAGTCATCCAAAAACAAAAGACTTTCAATATGGCATACTCTGCTTTTACAACCACAATGTTTGTGAATTTGACATATTTCGAAAAACTGGGCACACTACTACTACTGACATAATTCAACAACATAAACATAAACATAGATACTTAAAAAATGTAAGAGTAGTAAGACTGTTGTCATCTCAACCCTCATAAGAGTCAATCAGTGTCGAGTATTTAGCACTGGACTCAGGCATCTTCATTTGCTGCGGATTCTTCAAAAATTTCTCAATTTTGTTTAGCTGGGTGTTCTATCTCTGGACTTGGAATTTCAAAAGCTGAAATTCCTTCTAAATTTCCTCAATTTCAGGATCAACTTGCATAAACTCAGTATTTTACATGATGGCTTTAGCTATTAGATGCTTCATTCGCCAGTATAAGTGTAGATTTTGTTGATATTATGAAACTCTACCTCTAGTATTACCCGAGTCTGGCACTATCTCTTCTTCTTCCAGATCAATTACTTCCTCCTCAGCTTTTCGGGTGAGCGCTTCCTCCCATTTGGTCATGATTTTCCTCACTTGAGGAGGAATTTCCTGAATATATGTCTAGGTTGCAACGACAATGTGATCGGCTTAAGACTTATGCCCCATCCACCTCAGATCATGAGTGGATACCTCAACCTTCTCTTTATGTTTGCCTCGCTTTCACTTCTACCTTTGGGTTCCCCCTTCCCCCTCTTCCTTCACAAATTGAGCCCGTGCCATTTTATATTTCCCATCTGTAATTGGAGGCTATGTTCTTCTGCACTACCTTCCAATAGTTGTCCCACATGCATAACACAATTTAATGGAACACAAAAATGATATTTCAATGATATGGTAATGAATTAAATAGACCCAACTTGCCGCGCTTACTCCTCACTGAAACCCAATTCCCTGACCACCCAGACTGAGTCGATGAATCTCAGGATCTTCTGAGCACTAACGTGGGTTGCAGAAGCATAGCTCAATCCTCCACGCCAATGATGCAAAAAACTTCACTATCTCTCTCACGGTGCAGGTCAAAATCCAAACAAGGTGAATGTAATCCCTGTGGATCATTCCTCGACATTTATTCCTTGTAGAAATTATAAAAAAAATATTTATACACCAATGGCTTCAATTTGATGATGCAATATACTAAAGAAAAATACTGAATCCTTCTACAATTAATTCTATGGAAATTAAACATGATCACACAATCACACCAACTAACAGAAAGAAGTAATCAATCCACAACATAGATTTTTTTCCTGGGGACAGCTTGCTACTCAAAACCCCTCTTTATATATTGAATAATGAAACAAGGAATCATGAAACAATTAAAATGAACTCTTCTCACAAGAGTCTCCTACACTCTGCTAATCGTTTCATACTGATCTAGAAAAAATCGAGCCAACACTTAGTAAATTCTTAGTCTGTCTTCAGCCTGCCTTGCTCACGCAATTGATGAGGAATGCAATCCCTATTCCTTAGGAATTTCAACCTTTCTCAACTGTGCAAATATCGTAGGCAATCTTGTTGTGTTTTAACTTCATCTAGGTAGTTTGCTAAAAATACAACTGATAGTCAACTTCCTTGTAACCTTTGTCTCAACTGGGTCGTCACTGGAATTTCCATGAATGAAATTATTAATAGTAAATCATCAATTGCATGGAATATTACTGCATGTGAATTAAATCTAATTTAATTCACTTGATCTTTCACTAGTGCAACAATCAGTTTCAACTAGTTCAACTGACTTTAACTCACTTAACCGAGTTAACTGATTTCTCATGCATTAAGTTCATGCACTTAACTACAACTTGAACTCTAAAAAACATAGAATCAATCTGCATGCCTCACCAACCACCCTCAACTCGAAATTCTTGAGCTAAATTAGTCTATCACACTCAGTTAACTATTACAAGTGTTCATTAGATAACACTACAATTTATTGTCCAAATTAATTAAGGGAAAATTAAATTAGGCACATTTCTAATTATTAAATAAATTGGATTGCACACTAATGTATCACTAGGACCCATCACTACATCACCTGTGGTCCCACACTAGTGTGTATGCTATCATGTTGTTTCTGGATGCCAATTTCACTGTTTCTTGTTGCAAATTTCAACACCCCCTCTCAACAGGAAAGGAATCAATTTTTCCCGATCCAGTACCTTTGGAATGTTCTTGCATGCACACATTCACCTCTTATATGTGACATACAACACTTCTCTAGTGTTCTTCACACATGCAACTTTTGCATGCAACACTTCTCTAGTGTTTCTCGCACATGCAACTTTCCCATGCAACACTTTTAAAATTGAATAACCTCCAAACAACTGAATCAATATAATTCATATGTCATTAGAGTCTTCTGACTGCTGCTAGCTACTACACATGTCTACTGGACTCTCTATGACGTTGACATCTGCATCCATGCACTCTAAACTGCTACCAACTTTAATCTGTGCTCTAGTATCCGACACCTGACACTCTAATTTCTATCTTCCTAACATTTTACTGCATCAATCTAACCGATCCTTCATGCTACTATCATACTGTGGGCTCCTTGTAGCTAGGTTCGATCCATGAGACACACCATCTCAATGAATCCTGCCCAAATTTCTCCTTGGGATTATTTTTACACATCGCTCCACCTCACACCTGGAGGTATAACTACATGTACTCCCTCTGCCCATCTGGCTCGAAATTTACCGCTCCTAGAGGTCTCTGCATGAGTGGTTTCTATCACTTCATGATCTTCCACATGTGGTTGCTCCCAATCTTGAGGTTCATCCTTTGAAACCAAGAGTTCCTCATCTGCATGCAAATCAAGCTCCCTCTGAAGGGACAATCGAATGGCTTTCTCACACTTACCCATGGTACATCCCTTGAATGTGTCTATCTTCACAAGAGTACCGTCTGGAAGCTCCGTAGAAATCCACTGCATGACCTTCAAAGCTCCGTGGTGTAGATGGCCCAATCTCCTCTGCCATAACTTACCCTCATCCTGGCCCACCACTTTATCTACCTTACACATTAGTGTTGGGTTGCGCTCTACCTCAAATTTATAGAGATTCTTCACACGAATCCCAATATTCTTGGATTTTCCTATGGCTTTGTGTCGAAGGAAAGCTTTCCCTTCACTAAAAACCACATCATAGCCTCTATCCTCCAACATTGTGACTAAAAACAATTTTTCTTTCAAGCCTTGTACATGCATTACATATTTTAATAAGAAGGGTTTACCTGACAGTCTTTGGATGGTAGCTATACCAATCTCAGTAGCACTATACCACCCATCATCACCTATTTAAATATGCATATGGAGGTCCTTCTCCTCCAAGATAATGAAAAGTTCTTTGTCTCTCGTCATGTGGAAATATGCACTACTATCCAAGTACTGCACTGATCCCATTGCAATTGACACCATGCATGTAATGAGTGAGAATTCCAACTAAAATTGCGAGGCCAAAGCCTCACCATTTTTTAGATCCTGAATCCTTCTTGTTCTTCTTCTTTTGTGGAAAATTAGTGCAATAATTTCCATGCTTGTGACAGTGAAAACACTTCACTCTAGACAAGTCGCGCTCCTTGCCTTCTTCATCAGACTTAGATTTGGAATAGGATTTCTTTCCCTTCCCCTTCTTCATCTTACTAGCCAAGGCACAATTTTCTTCATCATATTTCTTAGATGAAGATCCATCCCTGGTATTCCGCCTGAATTCTTCTTGCACCAAATCCGACCAAATTCGTTCCCAATCTGGCAGACTCTCCTTCCCATTGACAGAGTCTCGATAACTATGCCAACCCTTGGGAAGTCCTAGAAGAGCTAGGCTCACTAATTCATCATCCGCGACAATAATTCTAACGCTCCCAAGCTCATCTTGACATTTGACAAACTTGGTTAAATAGTTCAAAATAGTGTCGTGTTTCTCCATTTTGATTTTCATGAGCTTGTCCTTGAGTGCCAATTTTCTATGATCACTACTACTCTGAAACAGATCTGTCAAAGCCTTCCACATTGCATATGGAGTCACTTTTCCATGGAGACTTGAGACAATGTGGTCTCGTACTCCCTCTAGTAAGATCCTCCTTGCCTTTGCAACCTTCTTTTGCCAAGCATCAATATTTGTGGCATCTTCTGCAGCGATTTTGGGAATTTCATTATCAATGAATTCTTTCAACCCATTGTCCTCCAGTACTGCCTCTATACTGTCTTTCCACGCAATATAATTGGAACTGCCCCCGAGTGAATACTCCAATATCAAGCCATTGAAAGCCTTTCTATCCTGATCTTCTTGTCACACCAAGAATAGTTTTGAAAATTCGAATTATATTCAGTCACAAGCTCAATTTATTTTTAACTATATTTACCTCCTGTGCTTTGATACCATGTAGAAATTATAAAAAAAATATGTATACACCAATGGATTCAATTTGATCATGGAATATACTAAATAAAAATAATGAATCCTTCTACAATTCATGCGACAGAAATTAAACATGATCGCACAATCACACTAAGTAAGAGAAAGAAGAAAATCAATCCATAACACAGATTTTTTTCTTGGAGAAATCTTGCTGCTCAAAACTCCTCTATCTATATTGTATAATGAACCAAGGAATCATGAAACAATTACAATGCACTCTTCTCACAAGAGTCTCCTGCACTCTGCTAATCATCTCACACTGATCCAAACAAAATGGTGCCAACACTTAGCCAATTATTAGCCTGTCTTCAACCTGCCTTGCTCAAGAAACTCATGAGGAATTCAATCTCTATTCCTTATGAATTTCAAACTTTCTCAACTGCGCAAGTATCATGGGCAATCCTGTGGTGTTTTAACTGCATCTGGGTAGTTTGCTAAAATAACAAGTGATATTCAACTTCCCTTTAACCTTTGTCTCAACTGGGTCTCCACTAGAACTAACATGCATGGAACTATTAAGATTAAATCATCAGTTGAATGACAGATCAATGGATTTGAATTAAATATGATTTAATTCACTTGATCTATCACTAGTGCAACAATCAGTTATAACTAGTTGAACTGAATTTAACTCACTTAACTGAGTTAACTGATTTCTCATGCATTACACTCATGCACTTAATTGCAACTTGAACTCTAAAACACATAGAATCACTCTGCATGCCTCACCAACCAACCTCAACTCGAAATTCATGAGCTAACTGAGTCTATCACACTCAGTTAACTATTACAAGTGTTTATGAGATAAGATTACAATTTATTGTCCAATTTAAATAAGGGAAAATTAAATTAGACGCATTTCCAATTTATTAAATAAATTGGCTTGCACACTAATGTATCATTAGGACCCATCACTACATGACCTGTGGTCCCAAACTAGTGTGTGTGTTGTCATGTTGTTTCCGGAGGCCAATTTTGTTGTTTCTTGTTGCAAATTTCAACATTCCTTTCCCTCGCATGACTCCAGCTTTGAAAGGAGTGCCATCGCCCTCACACATGGCCACGCTAACTGGCTAAACCATGCCACTTACCCATGTCCAGGCTGGTCTGTCCTCCGGACATGCTTGCTTTAACTACCATATTCATTATGTCGCTAGGATTGCGGCTTGGCTTCTTCCATTTGTCGATTGAGACGAGGTCTAAAAAAAAGAACAATAGGTGGTGCAATTGGTCCTTATCATTCATATGACCATTCTTATGTCATTATCGAGGGAAACCTAGGATTAATATAATAAACCCTAAGATTAATATTATATATTATAAGATATTAAACCCTAAGTTTAATATATTAAATCCTTATGCTAAAAAGATATATACTAAAAGAGAATATAAACCAAGGTTGATTTTCATATTGAGATAATCTTTGTCACAATCTTTAATTTTCATATACATTTCAAATTTTGAGCTTTTATGTATTTTAGGAAATTTAATTTGCTTTCCTAATTATTATTATTTTTTATTTCTTCACAATATAAATATTAAAATTAAAAAACAAATTTAATAAAAATGTATAAATGACGTCGCAAAATTATTTTAAAATAATATACATAAAATAAACCTAATAAAACTAATTATATTATTATAAACAAAAATAAATATATTTTGAAACAATGTAAAGAAAAATAACCTACTAAATATAGTTTTCTTTCTTTTTACATTACACTATGATTTACTCTTATACAATTGATTTATTAGTAACATAATTCTTTCAAATAATCTTTTCCTCTATTTTGATGGTATTTAAATTATCATCATATTTTCATATATATATATATATATAATATGTTAAAATTTGTCGAGTTCGAAGGCTAAGTTTGAGTTCGGAGGCTTATTCTACAACCCAATATGAAGGGATGTGTAAGTTTGTCTTGTCAGTAAGTCTCCCTTTAAAATAAAAATTAAAGATCATGTTCTAAATAGAAAATCAATGTGGAGAATATGTTGTAAAGTAATTAAAAGTATAAAAAAAATGGGTGAGTAAGATGTTAAAATCTTGTACTTTTCAAAAATATTTCAACAAGAAATTTAGATACACTATTTGAATATCTATGTTAACTAATTTATGTGGATATGAATTTCATATATATATCTATATATAGAAAAAAAAATTGTTAAAATAAAATATTTTAATGTTGTATATAAAAAAATATTCAATGTGAGTTATTAATAAAATATTTTAATACTAATTAATATTCACATATACTTAAAAATATATTAATAATAAAAAACCATTTTAATTTAAGTCATAAAATGTCTCTATGCACATGTTATGTAAAATATTTTAATGTCGCTAACAAAAAAAATGAGTTTAAAGTTGGTTGATAAAATAACTCAATGCAAATGTTATATAATCTCTATAACATTCAAAAATTACAATTTAAACAATAAAAAGTAACACATTGTTTTTTTGGACTATAATCTCTATAACATTCAAAAAATACAATTTAAATAAGATAAAATAACACATTGTTTTTTGCACTTTAAAATAGTTTGCACCTCAAAGACATTTGATCCCTTGGCTCATGTTAGGCACTTACCTATGTAGATTATGAATAAAATATTTTAATTAAATTAATACTGACATATATTTAAAAATATATTAATAGCAAAAAAACCAGTTTAATGTTCATTGATAAAATGACTCAATGCACATGTTATATAATCTCTATAACGTTCAAAAAATACAATTTAGACAATAAAAAATTACAGATTAATTTTTGCAATTTGAAATAAATTTGCACCTTAAGAAATTTGATCTCTCAAGAATCATATTAGATCTATGATTAAGATGGATCTATATTAATTAAATATAATATTAAACTTTACTAGAAAATTAAAAAATGCCACAAAATAATCTTTTAATTCCACATTAAATGTTAAATGTTATCATTATTGTAAATTTAAGAAATATTTATATTTATTATAATATATAATAAAAGAAAAAAATATTTATATATATAAAATTGTGTCCATATATTAATTTCTTTTATATACAAATTAAAGAAAGTATTAAATTTAAATAAAATAATGATTAAAAAAAGTTACACAAAATTCCTCTCATGAAATTTTCTCGTATAAAATATTCTTGGATCAAAAACTTCTTTGTCAACTATCTATTTTTAAAAGGTCCACATCCTTAGCTAACCCATCATATTCGCAGGTTTATGTCCATTTCATTGACAGCTCTATTGGGGAGAGGGAGCCACTCAAATCTGCAGGAACCGCTGGTACCGCCGTTTGCAATGATGCGTTTGTATGGTCCACTACCACTTATGACATGGTTAGATTTAAATTTTTATTTTTGTTTGACATCTATATAAATCATGAAACTAATTTTTGTTTCCTCATAGTTATATTTTACAAAAATTATTATTATTTAAAAAAGCTTGTGCGATAATCCGTTTTAATATTTTTTTGGTAATTTGACAATAATTATTTTTACTGCATTTTGTATTTTGGTTATTTAAAATGCTCATAAATTTAATATTTCTCAAATAATATTAAAAATATATAAATTACAAAAAATATATAAATTACAAAATGAAAATTTTCTATTTCACTATATAAAATTAGTATTAATAGAAAATATTAATAGAAAATATTAATTCATTAATATTAAAATGTTATCTTATTAATATTATTTATAGTAATGTAATATTTATAGTATTTTCGAAAGGGCTTGGAATTTTTCTTTAAAGATGAAGAATGTAGATCAAAGACAAATCTCAACCATTTTCACAGTTTCAACTTTTGTTATTTCATATATAAATTTAATTAAATCTTTTAACGAAATTTTGGTGAATAATGAAATCACATCAAAATTTATAACTAAGTCATTCATTTTCACTTTTTCATTTTTGATGAGTATAGAAAAGTCATAAAAAACCTTAATGAGTAACTCAATATTCCCAACAAGGAGTCTTAATCTACCAACAACAAATTTAGCTAACTCATATGTGGGGAAACCAATTGTATTAACAATAAGTCTTAATGGAATGATATTTTATGAATCTTAGGGAAGCCATAAATTCTTAGTGTTATCTCTGAGGTTGGGAGAAGTTTCTTCTTAATTATCTCTTCCAAATTGAAATAACTGATAACTTTTCTCACATATTTTATAATCTTAGAGATATGAGTTTTGTATAGCTACCACAATTTAGGTGATGGTTTTGCTTTTCTGAGGATTATTGCACAATCTTGTCTTATCACTCCCTTCTCTTTGTCATTCTTTAGGAGTTGAATACTATCTTCTATATAATAAATGTTGCTTTCAATTAGAATATATTTGGGGGAAATTGCCAAATCAAGCCCTTTGTTGAGTATAGTAATCTTATGTCTACCAAGAAGATTTTGGGAATCGTCAATCTGCAAAGCTGAGGGGCCTCGAGCCTGGATGGGGAAAAAGGTGCAAGGCCCACCCAGGGGACTGAAGGACCAAATTGTTTTTTAAATGATAATTTTTTTTAACATTTTCTCATTGTTTTTATTCTTTATTATTTTTTTTATAGCTTAGTTTAAAATAATAATAATAATTTTTCAATTTAATATATATATATATATATATATATTATGTTTTCTATTTTAAAATATTATTTGTTTGATGTCTTTTATTTTATTTCTTTTAATGTTTTTCTATTATTGTTTTACTTTATTTATTTTTGTTTTTATTTTACATTTTTGTTTTATTTATTTTTAATTTAATTTAATTTTTCATTTTTTTTATGTTTCTGATTATTTTAAACTTTTTAATTATATGATTTAATTTTTTATTTTTTTTAATTATCATTACTTAAAATTTTATCTAGATCATTTTTTTTTCAAATGACATCATTTTTTAATATAAAATTTAATAAATTTGTTGTTTCTCCAACTTTTTTATTCAATCTTTCTATAAAAAAAATTATATTTAATATGTCAATTTTAGCAAAAAGTTCTCAAAATATTTATTTTTCTAATTATATCTATATGCAAAATGTGTATTTTTTGTTGAGCTTTTAAAATTATTATTCTTTAGTGACAATTATTTTATGTCTATTAAAGTATTAATTTTCCTAACTTAAGAATAGTTAAATAATCAACATTTAAAAAAAAAATGTGCATACTTAGGACATATGCAAATTTAAAGTGTAAAAACTATGCCTTAAAAGAAAATGTTGATGATTTTCATAATCCACATGAAAATCATTAACTTTTAAAAAAATTATCCACAACCAATACATTAGAAAGTTTTAAGTGTAAAAAATAAGCCATCTAGAAAAGGGATTGATGTTGCATCAGCACTTTTCAAATTTAACATGAAAATCACTAACGTTTCTAAAAAAATTCATACTTGATACATAAGAAAATTTAAAGTGTCAAAAATATATTAAAAAACAAAAAAAGTGTATTTTTCATTAACACTTTTTAAAATCAGATGATTTTTTGCTCCCTCAAAAAAATAGGTGCTCAGTATAGTTCATGTTTGATAGTTTGCATTATTCTACTACTTGAACATGAAATCTACAGAGCTATTAATAGTCATGGGGAGGTCATATCTACAAAAACACAACCCATGCTTGGGGCTATCTTGGTAAAGAGATTTGGATTATCGATCAACTAAAAATGGGTGGAACATCCCTTATCAATCTATATTGCCCCATCTAGTTGCAGGCTCATCCAATCCTTAATGTGTGTGTTATAATAGTGGTGTTAATTTACATTATTAGTTATTTTAAATGTTACAAGTAAGATATCTTGAATTGTTTACCAATTTCTTAAATTAAATTGTTGAACATGGTTTTGTCCTTTTAAGTACTTAGATAGAACTGAAACCATGTAGGCTTAGTTATCAAATTATTAGAATCGTTTTGGAACTATTTTCAAATAAGGATAATATCTCATCTAGGACTGGCATAAAATTCTTGTTTCTTACAATTTCTAAGAGTAAAAAATAATATGGAAAAGTGCTAAATCCATCTAATATATTATATATTTTGCTAAGCATTTGTTCATTAAAATAATGGGCATCTAGATGGTTGAAGGGAAGGGTTAAAAGTTAATGTATATTGCAGAGAAATGATGCACCTTCTACACATTAGGGGAACATGTAGCTAGACCCAAGGGAGAGTTACCTGAAAATCTATAATTCTTAACCTTCTTTAATTACCTATCCAGGAATAATATACCATACCTGAAAATTTGTAGAAATAAAAAAGAAAAAAAAAAATTACGTAGTGAGACTCCTAAATCTGATGCAACTAGAGGTATTAAGTTATTATAAAGACAAATGATAAGTTCATTAAGAAGAATAAATGTCAAAACGTTAGTGCAAGATAAACTACCAGCATCAACCGTGATATCGGCAACGAGGAAGACTAACAATGGTAACATGTAAGAATAAAGTTAAACATAAGAATAAAACCAATGGTGTCACTTGCAAGAACATATTTAGATAACACAGACTCTCGTAATTAGAACAAGTCTCTGAGTACACACCTTATGGGGTCATTACAACTTCAAGTAAGAGAATTTCAAGAGAGGCAGGCCACCCTATGAGGTATGCGATGCCAAAAAACAAAAAAAAGATACAACGAGAAAAAACTAGCTATGTAACTATTTTCCTAAGAATTTAATTTCATGCATACCCAAAAAATGCAACATTGAAAAGGGTAGCGACGAGTGTAATGCAAGAAATCCATGACCAAGGTTGCTTTAAATTAATCCTATAATCGTTATTATCAATCTCTTGAGGGCCAAACCCCAAATAAGAACTAGAATTCAAAATGTAGATAACAATAAATAACTTACATTTCAAATTAGGAAATCCTACACATTTCAAACAATGTAAATAGGAAAAGTAGAGAAGAAGGTAATAAAAAAAAAGCTTACATATTGACCTGTGCACACTATAACCTGGACTAAATTAATATCATGGAAAAATAGTGGGGCTATGCAAATGTATATTGATCCTATCCACTTCCCAAGGGGCTCATAGAAGGACCCAAAAATACATAGAGTCCCAAGGGGCTCATAGAAGGACGCAAAAATACATAGAGTCCACAAGTGTCACAAAACTTTACCTAGTCGATAAACTGAATAATGTATTTCATTTCCCAAAGAGAAATGATTAATAAATTTACATGTATGAAGAACAAGGTCTTAGGGTATTAATCATCTCCTAGGCTTTAAAGTTACAAGTTACAAACGTTTGAAAGGTGTATGATAACCACACCAACTAGTGATATTTGAAAAAAACAATTACACATAAAAAGGGAAAACAAAAGCGGCATACAATTTAGTAGGGGTCATCCTCTCATCATTATTTTGAGTGTCACTAAATACTAGGAAAAATTTAGAAGTAGGTCTATGTAATGGTTTACCTCTCTTCCCCGACTTGTCGCTTGACACCATCAGACTCCCACCTCCAAACGATAAAATATCCTACCCAAACCCTATCAAGGAGAAATTAGTAACATGAATATAAGGGACAGTATTTGAAGACTCAAACAACCAAAAACAAAACTATAAATGATAGCATTACTTGTAATGTCTCCAAAACCCTTCAAATTGCTACATAGTGTAAGAAATTACTATAAAAATGAGGATAAACTTCGTGAAAGGAAGAAAAGAATATGGATTTAATCTCTATGTAAAGACTCAAAATTTGAAGATGTAGGAGGGGAGGATAGGAAAATACAACAAAAAATAGTAATTTGTCAAAGGAAAAACACACACAACCAAAGGGAGGAGTAATCAAGACAATGGAAACCCCATTTGAAGTTGTAACTCCATATGGCATGTCCACGGACAAAAATAATGTATCAAAATAAAACATACATAGAACTAAAGAAAAAGAGTAAACAAGATAATGGAAACCTAATTATAAGTCGTAACTCCATATGGCATGTCCACATACAAGAATAACATAGAAAAAAGAAAGCATACAAAGAGCTAAAGGGAACGTCAAGAAATATGACAATTTCACAGTGACAATCAAGAGGCCATAACTCCTAATGGTATGTACAAACCCTAGTCTTGAGATGCGCTTACCAGGAAGCAAGATCCACCATACACATATCAATTGACCATGTTCAAGGCTTTATATCAGTCTCGACCAGACTCATAATAAAATGAACTATCAAATCCATATAAACAGTCGTGTTCAAGAAAAGTAGTTGATCACTGTCGACTCATAATCCAATGGTTGAAAAATGTCAAGGCATGTGAATAGCTTGATGGATGGAGACCAAAATTTAACATAAGGAGTATGTGTACACCCCATTCACTAATTGTAAAACCCATTGCGAATTAGAGAGTGCACAAAATAAGAAAATTGGGGATCCATATTAAAATGCATCATGTCTAGGTGTGGACCATTACAACCAAATATTGTAGACTTAGTCCTTTGTTTGGATGAACCTAGGATGAAGCCAAATATGCGGGGTGACAACATACCCCTTGGTGATCTCAATATCTCAAGCCAAGTGTTGGCATAAATATAAATACCATGGTTGTATTAATACACATCAGAGTTTGATAAATATGTAGTGGACTTTGATAAATATGTAGTGGAATTTGATAATAATGTACTGGGGGATAAGATCTTAGTGAAAGAGCGAAAATATTTTGGGGCCACTAATGTAGGAATAATTAGAAACTCTCACCTCCAACCTAGACCAATGAGTGACTAAGTGACTTAATCATACATTGTGGATTGAAAAATTTAATAGGGTAGTAAGAACTAATATATATGCAATGATTAAATTCAAATAAGGTGCTCTTGGTTATACAACTCACAACCAAGGTAAATTTTATAAAACCAAAATAAAAAATAATTTGAGGGTTATTACATTCAATACTAACATGTGACTGATATTTACCCAACCTATCAGCTAGGGACTCATCTAACAGGAAATTATCAACTTTTTTAGCAATCCCTTGCTCTTGTGATATTTTATTCCTCCATGTAGGGGAAAATGGAGAGGGACACACATGGATTAGGTTTAATTATTCTATTAGCTGAGAGAATACCAGTGTTGAGGGGTCATTTCAAGAATTAACCCCCCATATTTCCCTCGCATAGATAGTGAAGTTCAATTACCCAGCTAAAATGAGAGATTTATCTTGTAACAAACCACTATATTATAGTTTTTTCCAAAACTCCTCTCTATACACATAAAATCCATAGAAATTTATTAGCTTGATAGGGCTATCCAAACCTCTTAGAGTGCCTTCCAAAATAATACCAGTATTTGATAAAAATTGTTTAAAGACAACATCCATTGGATGCCACATAACCAAAAGACCCCCGAAATTCCTCAAGGCATCTCGAAAACAAACATTCCACCCAAGGCAGATCTTGAGAAACTCATCACAAGATTTCTTCCCTAACACCATGGTTTCCTATATCAAATTTATTGATGTTCTATGAAGCTCCACTAGTCTCTCGAGGGCATGTTTTTAGTGAGTTCCCCTTACTCCCCTAATATTTAGGGACATTGTAATCATGAATTGTAGAAATTTTATAACTTATGTGTTATATGTCCAAGATTCTCCTAATATCACACTATTTTAACTTCATGCAAAATACAGAATCTATTCCACCATTGATCATTTGTGGAAATTAAATTAAGATTGCAATGCACACATGAAACAATAAAAATTCACACACATTAACACAATTGTTTAATGGGAAAGCCTGAAGTTGAAAACCCCAACTATATATATATATATATATATATATATATATATATATATATATAATATATGTCATAGAGATCATGTAAGAATTTTCATACAAACATGATCATATCAAGCTCTCAGTATAATAAAATCGCTACACACTAATCAGGCCTAATCTTGCAAATCCATGCACTGATATTTGCCACCTGCTAGCCTGCCTCTACTACGTAATCCTTGCTGAAGAATGGCTCTCAATGAGTCTGAATTTATGCGGCCTCTCTCACGCAATCCTCATTGGCATCTCCACTGAGTGTAGGATGCAATCAATTCATCACTATAGTCACAACTGATAGTCACACTTGCTCTTTCACCTATCTCTCCACTGGTCTCCACTGAAAATACCATGCATTGTAGTTAACTGATGTATTATTCAGTTGATTAATGAGTTATTATTTAGTGAATTAATTTACTAATTAATTCACTCCACTCTCACTAGTGTATCAATCAGTTATACTAGATACAACTAGCTTAATTGAGTCTAACTGAGTTAAACTAAATACAACTCCACCAACTACTTCTCCAACTCCACCAAACTCTGTCACATGAGTTATAACTGAATTCCTCCATGAAATAGCTCTAGTAAACCCTCAGGAATAGTGTAATTCCTTCTGTCAGCTATTGTGCCACATCTGTGCACTGAACTAAAGTGCCCCAAGAGAATAAGATAATGTTTAGAGTCCAAATATTATAAAGAGCTAATAATATTCGACATATCTATTTTTAGACTCGCATTCTAAAAATAGACTCCGCCCAATATGTCTAAAAATAGAAGTCCATATATTTTTCCAACTTGACCAACCATCCACAAATAGCATCCTGCAACTCATAGAATATGATCAACATGTCTAAAAATAGACATAGTCTAAAAATAGACTTGCACCAAAAATAGCCTGCGGGCCCACTTAGTGAAGGTGACTCTTTTCACTAAGCTCATCATCTTGTTGAATCTCAACACTCCCTCTCAACAAGATATGGATTATCGGCCACCCCGATCCTGTCTCTATGGTATTCAAATTTGCTCCTGATGAGTGCCTTCGTCAGAATATCTGCATCCTGATTCTCCGTAGGAATGTAAGAAAGTAACATGATCCTCCGCTTCACACAATCTCTGATATGATGGTACCAGATGTCAATATTTTTAGATCTATCATGAAATACTGGATTAACCGAGAGTTTAATGCAACTCTGATTATCACAATATATCACCGTGGGATCTAAATGAGAACCAAAAAAATCGACCAGGATCTTCCTCATCCATATAGTCTCGCATGCAGCCAAAATTGCTGCCATGTACTCGGACTCTGCTGAACTGAGTGCCACGGATCTTTGTTTCTTGCTATACCAAGAAACTTCTATAGATCTAATACTGGAAATCCCTCCAAATGTGCTCTTTCTATCCGTTGGGCTTCCTACCCAATCTACATCCGTGAAGCCATGCAGCTTCACCTCATCTAACTATTTGTACCACAATCCATATCTAGATGTGCCCCTGAGATACCTCAGGACATGCTTGCCTGCCTTCCAAAAGAGCTTGGTAGGCTTAAACTTCACTTGTGAAAGCTGGTTCACAGCATAGCAAATGTCCAGTCTTGTATTAACTATATACATGAGCAAACCAACCAACTGTCGATAAACAGTGGCATACACTACCTCTGCTGATGTAGCATCCTCTTTCCTCCAACCACCAGGAAGAGGAGTGTCGATAGGCTTGTAGCCTTGCATGTGAAACTTCTCCAGTATCTCCCGGGCATACTTGCCTTGAGACACAAACAGTTCACCTTTTCGCTACCAAATTTCCAATCGCAGGAAATAATGAAGGAGGCCCAAGTCCTTAATCTCAAACTCCTTTGCAAGATCTGCCCTGCATGAGTGTATCAACAGTTCATCACCCGTTAGTATTAAATCATCTACATAAAGCACAATGATCAAAAGCTTACCCTCCACCACAATCTGGTATAGGTTTGGATCTGTCTCACTCTTGGCGAAACCAAGTCCGGTGAAATAACTGTCTTTCCGTGTGTACCAAGCACGAGGTGCTTGTTTCATCCCATACAACGCTCTTTTGAGCTTGCACACATGCGACTCGCTGCTGAAGATTTCAAATCCTTCAGGTTGCTCAATGTACACCTCCTTCTCAATGATTCTATTGAGGAATGCAATCTTCAAATCCATCTGATGAATGTGCCAACCCATCTGCGCTAAGAGAGCAAGGATGGTCCGTATGGAATAATACCTTGTGATAGGTGCAAATTATTCTTCATAGTCGATCCCCTCGATCTGTGAGAAGCCCCGGGCAAAAAATCTTGCCTTATACTTCTCGACGCTCCCATTAGCAGCTTGCTTCACTTTGTAGATCTATTTCAAACCCACCCCTAATTTCCCTTTTGGCCTTGGGACAATCTCCCATGCATTGTTTCTGACAATCAAATCATACTCTTCCACCATGGCATCTACCCATGCAGGATCCTCCACAAATTCCTCGAAAGAGAATGGCTCCATCACGATACACTTGCTCATCAGAGCCATGTATCTAGTAAATCGGTCAGGTGACTGTCTCTATCTGCGCTGTGGTGTAGGAGCTCCTACATTCTGCACTGCATCAAGATTCAGTCGCTCAGCTTCTGTAGTGTGCTTCCACCCTCTAATGTTTGGCGTTGCATGAGTGGTTTCTTCCACTACATGAAACTCCTCTTGTGGCTGATCCACATCTTGAGGCTCATCTTTAGGAAGAAGTAGCTCCTCTTCTTCATGTAAGTGTAGCTCCCTCTCAAGTGACAACTTCATGGCTTTCTCCTCATAAAATTTGATATCCTGTCACACAATAGTCATCCGACTATCTGGAAAATACACACGATAATTGTGGGGTGTTTTTTTGTATCCCACAAATATCCCAACCTCTGCGGTCAACTCTAGCTTCTTCCTGGCATTCTTCGTCACATGAATGTAAATAGGTGAGCCCAAAATCTTCAAATGAGAAATATCAGGCTTCTTACCAAAGAACGCCTCTTTGGGTGTACTCATGCCAAGTACTCTATGAGGACAACGGTTTTTCACATAAACTGCAGTGTTGCATGCCTCAGCCCACAAGTGTATGGGAAGGCCCTAATCATGTAACATCCCTTGTGCAACACCCATGATCGCTCTGTTCTTCCTCTCTGTGACCCCATTTTTCTATGGGTTGTGAGGCGCTGTGAGTTCTCTTTGAATTCCTTCTTTGCTACAGAAATATTTGAATTCACCAGAGATGTATTCACCACCATTATCAGTATGGAGAGCTTTCACTTGCTTCCCTGACTCTTTCTCAACCAGTGCCTTGAACTCACATAACTTTGAGTATGTCTCGCTCTTCTTATGCGTGAAGAAGATCCAGCACTTACGAGAAAATTCATCAACAAATATCACATAATACATCTACTTTTTTGTTGAACCAACTGAGAAAGGTCCACACATGTCTATGTGAATTCTCTCAAGGATTGTCGAGGCGCGACTATCCTTCTCATGAAAGGTGGTCTTCACAAATTTTCCCAAAGTACATCCCTTGCACTGATCTGACTATGCAAGTGTGCCTTTGGGAAGCTCGATAGAGATCTGCTGCAAAATTTTCAAAGCGCCATGGTGAAGATGGCCCAATCTCTTGTGCCACAATTCACCCTCATCTCAGATCACCACTCCTTCTGCTTTGGCTGCCATTGCTACGTTGCCATCTACCTACAATAGATAAAGATTCTTACCTCAAATCCCTATCCTCCTAGTTTGACCAGTTGTTTTATGTCGAAGGAAAAATTTTCCCTCACTGAAAACAACACCATAACCCTTGTCTTCCAACATCACCATAGAGATCATATTCTTCTTCAATCCTGGAACATGCATGACATCCTTCAAGATGAAAGGTTTACTAGACTCCCTCTCAAAGGAAATGGTCTCGATACTAGTCGCACTGTATCTACCATCATCGCCCGTCTCAATGTGCACTCCAAGATCCTTTTCCTCCAGATCACTAAACAAATATTTGTCTTCGGTGATATGGAAAGACACACCACTATCAAGAAACCACATCGATCCCATCACACTTGAAACGAAGCATGTGATCAAAGAAAAATCCAGCTCAAACTGCAAGAATAAGGCCTCTCTAGCTGCAGATCCAACAACCTACTTATTCTTCTTCTTCTATGGACAGTTAGTGGTGAAATTCCCATGCTGGTGACAGTGAAAACACTTCACCTTGGACAAATCCTGCTTCTTGCCTTTCGCACCGGATTGAGAAGGATTTTTTTCCCCTTCCCTTTCCTTGCTTTGGCAGCCAAAGAGAAATTCTCTTCATCTTCATTCTTCGATGAAGATACATCCCTAGTACCCCACCTTATCTCCTCCTGCAGAAGATCTGACCAAAGTCGCTCCCATCCAGGCAGTTTCTCCCATCCATTGATAGATTCTTCGTAGCTATGCCAACTCTTCGGAAGCCCAAGGAGAGCCAAGCTCACCAAGTCTTCTTCATCAAAAGTAACCCCCACACTTCCCAGCTCATCCTTGCAGTGGACAAACTTTGTGAGATATTTTGGAATACTGTTGCCTTTCTCCATTTTTATTTTTCTGAGCTTGTCTTTAAGTGCCAATTTCCTCTGGTCACTTCTGCTTTGGAACAAGTCTGTCAAAGCCTTGCACATTAAGAATGGAGTGGATTTCCTGTGAAGTTTGGACACAATGTGGTCCTTCACACTTTCCAACAGAATCCTTCGACACTTTTCTACCTTCTTTTTCCATGCATCAAGTGCGGCTACATCGCTAGAAGAAAGCTTCAGAATATCAACATCTATGAACTCCTTCAACCCATTATCATCTAACACCGCCTCCATCCTGTCCTTCCATGCTATGTAATTTGAGCTCCCATAAAGGGCATACTCCAATCAAAATACGTTGAATGAAATTTCAATGAATGCTCAACTTTGACACCAGAAAAACACTACAGAAAATTCGAATTCCACCAGCACAAAACTCAACCGCTTCAATAATTGCAATCTCCTCCAATGATCAATATTTCTCTGATACCAAGTAGAAATTATATAAACTATTTGTTATATGTCCAATATTCTCCTAATCTCACACTATTTTAACTTCATGCAAAATACAGAATCTATTCCACCATTGATCATTTGCAGAAATTAAATTAAGATTGCAATGAAGACATGAAACAATAAAAATTCACACACATTAACACAGTTGTTTAATAGGAAAGATTGAAGCTGAAAACCCCAACTATCTATATATAATATATTTCATAGAGATAATGTAACAATCCTCATACAAATTTGATCATATCAAGCTCTCAGCACAATACAATCGCTACACACTAATCAGGCCTAATATTGCAAATTCATGCACCGATCTTTGCCACCTTCTAGCCTGCCTCTACTACGCAATCCCTGCTGAAGAATGGATCTGAATGAGTTTGAATTTCTCTGGCCTTGCTCACACAATCCTCATTGGCATATCCACTGAGTGTTGGATGCAATCAATGCATCACTATAGTCACAACTGATAGTCACACTTGCTCTTTCACCTATCTCCCCACTTGTCTCCACTGAAACTGCCATGCACTGTAGTTAACTGATGTATTCTTCAGTTGATTAATGAGTTATTATTTAGTGAATTAATTTACTAATTAATTCACTCCACTCTCACTAGTGTATGAATTAGTTAGACTAGATAAAACTAGCTCAACTGAGTCTAACTGAGTTAAACCAAATACAACTCCACCAACTACTTCTCCAACTCCACCAAACTCTTTGACATGAGTTCTAATAGAACTCCTCCATGCAATAACTCTAGTAAACCCTCAGGAATAGCGTAATTCCTTCTGTCAACTGTTGTGCCACATCTGTGCACTGAACTGAAGTGCTCCAAGAGAATAAGATAATGTTTAGAGTCAAAATATTATTAAGAGCTTATAATATTCAACATATCTATTTTTAGATTAGCAGTCTAAAAGTAGACTCCGCCCAATATGTCTAAAAATAGAAGTCCATCTATTTTTCCAACTTGTCCACAAATAACATCCTGCAACTCATAGAATATGATCGACATGTCTTAAAATAGACATAGTCTAAAAATAGACTTGCGCCAAAAATAGCCTGCGGACCCACGTAGTGAAGGTGACTCTTTTCACTAAGCTCATCATATTTTTGAATCTCACCAAACCTTGTCGAGAGGGATTCTCCACTCTAATTGCCCTTTGAGTACCAAAAATACTTGTGAACTCCTTGAATAGCCCTCCCTTGATAGAAAATTCATGATCCAACTCTTTTAATAATAGTTACATTATTAAAATAGGGCTTAAAATTTGAGGTCTACGCTCCTTTGAATCCAAGGTGGGGTAAAAATACATAGGGGTAATTTTTAGTATATTTTTATAGGAAGGATCTTGAGGATAAGCCCCATGTTCCATAGATTATACAAACTTTAGACCAATTAATGGATATGAATTGGAGAATAGGAAATCATATATGGGGAAAAAGGCTTATCAAATGACCTTCTTGATGATCCAAATGCAACTGAAAAATTATTAAGACCAAAGGTAAACAAAGTACTCTAGGAGGACCATATGTTCTTAATACCAGATAATGAAATTTCTCCAAACCCTTAGGAAGAATAAGCTTACTATAAATTTTAGTGTTTCCAATTAGTTGGTGGAAGTATTCATTGTAAATACATTTTAGACCCTAATTTATGAAAGATGTATTTTTGAAAACATGATGAACAAACTGATTTGTAACAATAGAAAGAGAAGAATTTAGTTTGATTTGATCTAACAAAAGAATATCTTCGGGAGTAATATGTTATATTAAATTACCTGAGAATGTATCCAAGAGGGCATATTCTTTCATAGGAATACCAGGAGCATGTTCAACCTAAGCTTTCATCCTAGAATGTTTCCCATTTTGAACCTCTAGTGGTTTCTCCTTTTTGTTCAATTAAAAAAAAAGTTGTATTTGAAGTTCCATGCCTAGAGTGAATAGGAAGTATAATTTTAGTGAAAACATTGTGAGGATTATAAACATCCCCACATATAGAGAGAAAAATCCTCTTAGGGTTTTAATCCTCGACCAATGGTTAGACTATAGTGAGGTCTCCCTCATCAATGACAGAGTGAGGAGTCACTACAACCAAGCACTTGGTCCTCATAGCTAATTGAGGAGTTGAGGGTTCCTCCCGAGTCTCCAAATCAACCTTGAAACTGACATCATGGATTTCACTAGAAAGTCTATTGGGGTTTTCTATCTCTTTCATATGAACCACCTTAGAAAACCTACTAGGGTTTTTTTCTGCTAAGTTAGCAACAAAATCCACTTCAAGTAATACGATTGGAATGAGAATTTATGGATAATTAGTTACTACTATTACACTAAGTATAACTATTTTATGAATGCCACAAATGGGTCAGTTACAACATATTTATGTGGACTTGAATCCACAGTTAAGGAAACGAATTATTCACTAAACCATTAAAAATAAAATCTTTTAAAACCTTTATTAATAATATTAAATGTAATATTTACAATTGATAAAATAATGTAAAAAATAAAAAAAATAATATTATCCACATCCAAGAGATCGATAAATTCCTTTTCTTTATGCTGAGGCTTGCATAAAATCTTGGTAAGTGGAAAAGGTGTTAAGTTTTGTCCACTGGTCAATTATTTTCTTTATAAGATGGAATACATCTCTTTAATATATATATTTATATATTATAGTTGTTTTAATTATATATATAAATTTAAAAATATTTTAAATGATGAAATTAATGATAATCGATTGTTAATTTCTAAATAGGAATGAATGTAATTTAATCATAAAAAGACATCCTCCTCTCATAAAATAAGGCATTTGGATTTCTCAAAACAAGTAGATATTTAAGTACAAACCATCATCTCCTAACAAAGTGGTTTCCCATGTTTTGGAAATTATGTCTCTACTCCTGAAGATGATATTCGTACACAACCCGCAAATTATAATTGATGAAAAGATTGAACGATCCATCCCCTAGGTGTAGTTTGATGGGGCCTCTTTACAAGGGAATGAATGTGGGAGGGGTATATCATTATTTCAACCTTTAGAGTGGATTGGGAAGAAGATCAAATAACTATGCTGAAATTCTTAGTCTTAAGCTCCCACTTATTTTTTATTGAGAAAAATGTCTGGCATATTCATATCTTTGGTGACTCTATGATTATCATAAGCTGGTTCAATAATGTACACATATTTCACATGCACACATTGTCTCCTATTTTAGAAAAAAAAACAAGTTAAACATACTTTTGACACAATTTCGTGTCATCACATCTACAGAGAAAGAACTTGAGTGACAAACTCCCTTTCTAAAGCATGTGCTTGAGAGACTCTAGGTACTTGGAATATTACAGAAAAGATAGGGGACAAATATTTGAATTAATACCACAATCCTTTCATAGAGAGGGTTTGCAACTAGAACATCCTATGAGCTAAATCTTATGTTTTATTTATCTTCTCAAAATTCTGTTTATATATAAATATTCTGATGGAAAATATATAAAGTTGTATTTGTATAATTTTTTCTAACATATTAACAACAAACTCGATGGGCCTATTAAAAAATAGGTTTAGTTATGTCTTTCTCATATCATGAGAGAACCTTAATTGAACATATATAAATGCACATATGGTGCTTACATGTTACTTTTATTTTTTATTTTTTGGGAAAAGCATTTATGGTTTTTTGAATGCACAAAAATGCATCTACAAAATGAAATTTCCATTTCAAATAATGGAAATTATAATTTATTTTTTAGGAAAAAAAATATATATATTCATAAATAAATAAATCACAAAAAGTATGAAATACATATAATATAGCTTAGTAACTTTGTGGTCTTATATGGAGCTCATTTGGCCAATAAATACACGTGTGAAAATTCCTATAGCAACTTTTCCTTTTAGTATGCTCTTTCAAAATATCCTCTTATTCGAGAAAGTTGATTGGGGTACTGCTATCTTAACTTGTTTTCTTGTTTGGTTGTAAGGATATGCAAATGATGATTTCTACGAAACTTAATATACTTTTAACGTAGTCATTTAATATATATATAATATTGTAAATGTTTTTAATCTTACTTGAAAATTTAATTCAACTTAAAAATTATTATTGGTAAGTTATAACACTTTGACATTATTAGAGGAAATATTTTAAGATATCAATATCCTTGAAAGCTTGGAAAACATGGGAGGTATTTGTTATTGATAGCATTGAAAGGTTGGAAAAAGTTGGAGGCATTTCCTCCCCCATCATAGGTTGTTTTATTCTTTTTCTAATTTCTAAATTTAGGAAAAGTGTTTTAGTTTCCATTCAATCACTCAAAACACAAAGGAATTTTGACTACATTATTGTAATAAATTGAAATATATTATCATTCTTTGGAGAGTTAAAATAGTTGAAAAAATTAATAATACATTATACAAAAATAAGTGTCATGGGGTTAAACTAGGAGTTGAACTTAGTGTAAGATATTTTCCACTAATTGGAATGTCATTTCACATAACATTACCCTAATTGAGAAGGCATAAATGGCTAGACTCTTCTCTTGAAAATTGCATATGTATGGTTTTGGTCGAAGACTTACCTTTATGGAAAAAAGATTAAATAAATACCTTTTATTGGAGCTTTTTTCCAAATTTTCAATGCCTTAACATTCATTTTTGTTATGAACCTAGAGAGGCTGGAATATTTCCAACAAATACTATATCTTTGGAGTTTCACATTTATTCCTTGTTCTAGGAAGTAAGAGATAAGACATTTCACTACTAGACATTAGCCTATGAAGCAAAATAGAAGTGTTGACAGTATTGAGATGTTGAGATCGAAGATTTAAGGTAAAAATTGGTTGTAAAAAGCCTAGAAAAAGTGTAAAAAAGTTAACCCATGTAATCATCGATATTAATAAAAAATAAAAAATGAAAACTTATTATCAATAAATAAATAAATCTTAACTTAAAATTTATTATTATTTTGTGATCTAAAAATTGATAAATGTGAAAAATCATATAAATATTTACAATTTCATCATGCTATAGATTTAGACTCGTTTCAATTAATATTGTATTTATAAAATACAATTCTTTTTTTGTTAATGTAATTTTTGTTGTTTCAAAAACCATTAAAAATGATTTTAATTGTACATATAAACATGAATTTTATGATAAATAAATTTATTAAAAATAAGAAATAAACGAAATTTAATTCTAATAATTACTAAAATAAAACTAAGTAGGATACAAATTCCCATTAATATTTATAAAAAAAAAAAATTTATAATAAAATATAATTATTTTATAATAATTACTATCTTAAAATATATTTTAATATATTAAATAATTAAAAAATAATTTTATAAAATAAACAATAAATTTCATTTACACTTATTACAGCATAATATAAATTACGTAAATATAAGTGAAGATTAATAATTATGTGGCAAAGGAAAATCTAACTAAGAGAATGTTTCAATGTAGGGATATTGATGATAAGGTTCGTTTGTTAGAATGTTTCAATATTAATCACATGCTTTTTCAAACTTATAAATTTTCTATATGATTATTCAAAATTACAATTTCTTTCCATAATTTTTTAAAATGCTATTTTTATATATTGATAATATTTTTTTAATATTTTAAATGTGTAATATTATGGTATAATTCAGTTATTTAATTTTTAATTTTTAATTTTATGGTTAATACTAATAATGAGAAAAAAATATAAGATATGTTTCATAAAATATGATGGTGCTTACTTTATCCTAGCTATTATGTTTTTGTGGGCATCCACTTTTGTATCAAAATCTTAATTGTTATTTCATTTTAGTTTGTTCAAGTTATGTGCATTATCTTAAGCTTTTCTCAGTGTTAAAACTAACATGTTAGGCTAAATCCAGCTTCATGTTTTGTGTGTGAAAAATTAAAGCCTAAAGCTTGAGGGATGTTGTCTTGGACAACAGGTTTGGATATTGGACAACAAGTTGTAGCTAGCAGTTTTAGGTCTTTTGTACATTCAATATGTAGACGTCTCGAGAATATTGGGTGAAGTGTACTTGGTAAACGGAGCAAGCTCAAACATCGTAAATTTTATGATTGTGTGGTCATTTGCACTTGGATAAAGCAAGAAATCTCAGATCGTGTACGAATTTCATGAAGTGTGTGGTAGAGATGAAATATGTGAATTTTGTTTGTAATAGTAGATCATCAGTAACAAGTTGGGTATTTTTTTTATGCAAATATCTCATTTGAGGAGACCAAGGAGATGAGGGTAGGTAGGGTTTTAGTAAATTTATATGTCCTATGGGTTATGGGAGAAATTGAATTGAAGCACAATAGGTATCTCTTATGTAAGACATTCCATTAGATGTTTGTGTGTGCCATGGCCATAATGTAGGCTTAATGCAAGGAGAGATGGTGGTTCTTTTCTTTAAAAAAAAAATTTCAAGGGTTTCCTTAAGCGTCTTGGGGAATTGGTGGGTTGGTTGGAGACTTAGAGTGTGGTTGTGGGATATGTTAAGTTTGATTTGTAATCACAGCTCTCTCTATTGCTCATGGGTGGATCGTCTCACAAAGTAATAATAAAATATGGAAGAATCAAATATTGTTGAAAATTGTACTGGTTAGCTCTACTCTAAGAGGCTACACCAAGAGGGACTGTGTGCGCATTATCATTAGAAACCAAACAATATTGAGATTACATGAAAATAGGGAAGTTAGAACCAAAACCTAAGAAATAGAACAAACTCCTAATCTAAGGTTCAGGTGAACCAACTCTCTCTAATATAGATTCTCCATTGTCTTCAACACTCCCCCTTAACAGAGAAAGAGTTCACAAATATTCCTAACATGTCCCCAAACATCCTAAATTTAATTCTACCAAGGGGCTTAGTAAAAATATCGGCAACATTGTCACAAGTACTACAATATTCAGCATGAATTTCTTTAGATTGAACATTCTCCCTGACAAAGTGGAACTGAGTATCAATGGACTTGGTGTTTTTATGGAACAGAAGATTGTTTGTGAGTTTGATGGAGCTCTGGTTATCACATCTGATCACTGTTGCATCTTTCTGTTCTTCTCCTGCATCTTAGAGAAGTCGCCTCAACCAAACTTCCTCACAACGCTTGGTACTATGCTTCAGCTGAAGACAAGCAAACTGTGTTCTACTTTTTACTACTCCATGCAATTACCTTGGACCCAATGCTAAGTGCTGAGCCTTTAATGGATCTCCTATCATCTACTTTTCCAACCCAGTAGGAATCTGAAAAACCTGTCAATTTCACATCACAGGAATAAATATACAAAATGCCATAGTCTAAGGTTCCTTATAGATACCTTAAGGCGCCTTTAGCTGCAATTTAATGCTCTCAAGTGGCTTGGACATAAATTGGCTTAATTCACTAACTACGTAAGCCAAATCTACTCTAGTAGTGGTCAAGTAGATTAAACTCCCAACCAACTTCTTATACAATGTTGTAGTTGCCTCCTTTGAACCATCATCACACTCAAGTTTGGTGTTCTTTTGTAGCGGCACTGCTGTAGCCTTACATTGATCCATATTAAACTTTGTCAGAAGATTCCTAACATACTTACTCTGTGCTAGAAAGGTTTGTCCTGAATCTCTCCATATCTCTAGACCCAAACAGTAGCGAAGCTCACCAAGGTCTTTCATCTAAAAAATTTGTGACATTTTCACCTTGATTTCTTCAATGAGTTTATCTTCATTTCCTGTATTGAGGAGATCATCTACATATAAATAAATCAAAACTATTCTCCCCTTTTCATCAAATACAGTATAGAGATTGGGGTCATTTTTTCTTCTATTATAGATGTGTTGCAAGAAGAATGAATAGATTTTATCATACCATGATCTTGGAGCCTATTTTAGTCCATATAAAGCTTTCTTTAATCTACAGACTAAATTTTCTTTTCCCTGTTTGACAAAACCCTCAAGTTTCATTAAATATAATTCCTAATTCAGTTCCCCATTTAAGAAAGCAGACTTAACATCTAGCTGGTGCATTTTCCAGTGGTGTTAGTAGCTAAGGCAATCAACATTCTGATTGTATTAAGTTTAGCTACGGGGGCAAAGGTTTCCTCATAATCTACACCTTATTTTTGTGAATATCCCTTTGGAACTAGTCTAGATTTATACTTATCTATGCTCTGATTTGCATTAAATTTGGGTTTGTATAACCATTTGCAACCTATGGTTTATTTACCCTCAGGTAATTAAACTAACTCCCAAGTTTTATTTTTCAGAATTGATTCATGTTCCTCTTCCATGGCTTACCTCCATTCATTATATTGACTTGCTTCTTTATAACTAGAGGGTTCAAAAACACTTAACATGCTATTTATAAGAATTCTCTATGTATCTTACCAACAGTTGTATTTTCCTACCTGATATTTTGAGAGTTGGAGTGGCATCCAACCTATTCTGATCATCTCTTGATGGACTTGGTTCAATGATTTCATCTGAAACATTTTATTCTTTGTATTTTTGTTGTTATTTATGGCTTTCTTCTATTTCACCATTTCCTTCTTCCACCAACAATGGAATTTCCCAATCATCATTGTTGTTTACATTGTTTCTATCATGGACTTGTTTATGAAAGATACATCTCTAGTAGCAAAAAAATTGTGATTAGAGGGATCAAATAATTTTTAATCTTCAAATTTAGTACAATATCCCAAAAATGTACATTTGATGGCCCTTGCATCAAGTTTCTTTATGTCTTCCTTTGGTACATGGGAAAATTATTTGGAACCAAAAACTCTCAAATGCTTAATTGAAGGCTTAAAACCTAATAAGGCTTAAAAAGGTGTTTTAGATTCCAAACTTCTTGTACGAATTATTTTTTAAAAATAAACAACCATATTTATAGCTTCAACCTAAAATCCATTAGAAATATTCTTACCTTTCATCATACTGCGAGCACACTCCACGAGGGTTCTGTCTCTATTTTCTGCAACCCTATTATGTTGAGGAGTGTAGGGTACTATATACTATTGTATAATTTCATGTTATTTACAATATTCGCTGAGATCAGCCTTCCTATACTCCCCCCTTGATCTGAGCAGAGAATCTTTATGTTTTTTCTTGTCTACTTCTCTATCATGCTTATCAATTGCTTGAAGTATTAAAAAACATGAATCTTTTTGCTAAGAAAATATACCCACATAAATATAGCATCAACAAAAAATAAGAACTAATATGAACCTCCCAAGGATCTTGACTGCATTGGCCCACATAAATCAGTGTGGAATAACTGAAGTATATCTCTTCGTTTTCTATTAACATTAACAGGAAACTCATCTCAGTGCATCTTCCCATGAGCACACGCTTCACAATCAACAAGACTATTCTTTAAATCAGGAAGACCAGTAACCATACCTTTCTTCTGAATTAACTGGAAATCTTTGAAATTTATATTACCAAATATTTGATGCCACTGTCCTTCCATAGACATTCCTAATGATGTCAAGGCTTCATGCGGTGCACTTCTCACATCCATCTTGTAACGGTCGTCCATAATGGTCTTCATAGAATCCAACAAATCTTTAACAACACAATATGATTTATAATATTCTACCTTAAGGTTTTGATCTATTATCATTGAAACAAAAATCAGAATCTTATTAATGCCGGGTACATACATCAAATTTTGAATGAACCTAATATTACCATTAGGCAGTATTACAAGAACGTTACCATGTCCTTAGATTGGGTACCCTTTGTCATCGCCAAGGTAGATTTTTTCTCAAGTGTTAGTTTCCTTGAAGTCCTCAATCCATTTTCTATTGCATGTCATGTGAGTGGATGCTCCTGAATCCACATACCACATATTTTCTTCATTCTTCTCATCAGAGTTAGCCATAAACAATCTTAGATCCTAGTTATGGTCATCATCTGCAAACTCTGCAAAATTCCCTGCATGTCTCTTGTATCTCTGCTGACCTTCATCATATTTCTTCTTACGACAGTGGTTAGCCACATGGACAATTTTTCCACAATAAAAACATTTTAATGGTGGATCATTCTTGTTTGGTGACATACCTTGAGATGGATTCAACCTTTTCTGTGTTGTGCCTCCACCTCTTTGTCCTCCATTCGCTTTTCCTCTGAATGGCTTCTTCTTCGCCATGAGAGCTAGATCTAAATTTTGGGGTTTCAATTCCATCCACCTTTCCTCATCTTGCATGAGGATCCTTTTCAATTATTCGAACTTGGGGCCTTTTTCTCTAGCATTCAAGACCATTATAAACATCTGGTAATCGTCAATCAAACCATTCATGGTAATATTTACCAGATCAGTATTACTTACAGCCTCTGTGATGTCGCCAAGCTCGTCTTTCAAGTCCTTCATGCGTGAGGTGAACATTGTTATTGTCTCATTCTCCTCAATCTTGATGGAGATAATATTTCTTTTTAGGAACAATAGGAGATTGTATTTCAAATTTCATACAGGTCTCTGAGAGTTGTCGAGATTTCACTCACAGGCTTGCAGTCTCTGATGTGAGGGATGATGCACTCTTTGACTGCCATATTCAACATATTTCTTGCCTTGTTCTCCCTCTTCTCCCACTCTTGTATTGTTGTAGCTGTTGCACCTGCTGCAATTTTAGGTTTCACCTCATCTCCAATCGCGATCCCCCATGCACTATGCCCTTCTAGCATAGTCTGTAACTTGAATTTCCAATTTGAATAGTTGGAACCATCAAGCTTGTTTCTCTCATTAATGTATACTTCCATCAAATTATTCATATTGACAATAAAAAAAAGACGTCTGGCAATTGACAGAAAACCTGACCTACCCTGGATAAAAAAAACAACAATATTAAGAAACATATCTACATGTTCTTTGACCTCTTTAGAATGCTGCTCTGCACACTGCACCACGGGCTCACTCTGTCACGAATCATGATTACATTCATCCTTCCACTCCTGTTGCCTCTAATGCCATGACTCTCTGACTCCTCTGACGCAATCACACTCGATCTACAGGCACTCTAAATCCTCTATACAATCTCACTGGATCTGCAGGCATGACCTCTCTGGCTCGACAAGCAAAAGTTGTCTGGCTTCAATCAGCGATCCGCTTCACGAGCACTCTGGCTCCATGTCGCTCCCAACCCCTGAGCTCTCTGGCTCCTTTAATATTACTACACAAACTCCTTTCACGAGCTCTCTGGCTCAAGCATTCTAAGAAAATTTTGTGATGGTCGTGCTAGGCAGAAACCCTATAAGTACTAACAAAGATCAGCGTGTTTTCTCCGTGTGACTCCGTGCTGATTTTTGAAATCAATGCCTTTCTCGAGTACGAATTCGTGTTGATCGGCGCATCTTTGTCTCAGACGAATGCATTGATCGATTTTATTGCCCATATATATATATATATATATATATATATATATATATATATATATATATATATATATATATATATATATATATATATATATATATATATATATTTCTCACATCCTCACTCAGGCTACCCTCAGGTCATCAGGGGCTTTTCCTTTACCGTCAGGATATTGACAAGATCAAAAGCACTCTCGCTTTGACTCAACCCTGCAGCTCTGATACCATGATAAAATATGGAAGAATCAAATATTATTGAAAATTGTACTAGTTATCTCTACTATGAGAGGCTACACCAATAGGGACTACATGCGCAAGTCGCTCTGCATTCTCATTAGAAACCAAACAATATATATATTACATGAAAATAGGGAAGTTAGATCCAAAATCTAAGAAGTAAGAAAAAACTCCTAATCTAATGTTCAGGTGAACCGACTTTCTCTACTATAGATTCTCCATTATCTTCAACAAGTAGGACAATGTAGCAACAAAAGGTATAGTGGATCTTACTGAGCCTAGGCTCCCTATCTAAGGAGAGTATTCGGCTGGGTCATGAGACTAGATTATTTAGGAGTTTTGGTCATTAGATTAAGATTATTTTGGAGTCTCTAAACAATAGATTCCAAGACTATATTCATAGAACTTTCATTGACCGGTATAGAAACACTAAATACACAAGATATTTATATTTTTTTTCCATGCAATTTTAAAATGGTTGTGTATATGTCAAACTAAAACAACACTTACATGTTATTTTTAATATTTTTCTATGAGTACATTATATGTGATTATACTTTTTGGATATATTATACCATATATGTAGATAATTATTATTCTAATACTTATCAAATGGCTTTTTGTCCATTTTTTGATAGATCTGTGAGATCTTCATATATGAATAATATTTGGACATATATGTGCATAATGTGATTTTATTGCTTGATAATAAATTACAGTTGTTTTTAGTGGGAGAAAAATTAAATTTGCAAACTAAATGTTTGGGTTTGTAATGGTTGCTGCTTATGAGTTGAAAAAACATATTTATGAGATATTTAATATGTATGCCATGACTTGTATTGAATATAAATTTAAAAATCTTGAAAATATTACATTATAATGATTTATATTGGGTAATTTTCATGTATATAACTCAAAAGCAAAGTTTAAATAATTTAATAGTTTTAGTAAATATTTAAAAATTATGATCATTGATTGCTATTTCCGGTTTATAAGTAGGTGGAAAAGGGTTGTGTTTCTTGATTTTATTTACTAGTTTATTTATTTTTTATTTTTTTATTTATGATAATAATAATTAAAAAAATTTATTAATATTTATTTTTATGGATTTTGGAAAACACAAAATAAAGAATATTGATATTCTAATTTCAATATTTCTTGAATTCTCAAATCTCTACAATTCATAATAAAAACCTAAAGTTCTATCTTAAACTACTTCAGCGTGGTAAGTAAATGATTGGGAAAAATTGAAAACAAATAGTAAATAAATAAATAAACAAAAAACAAAGAAGAATATTTTAAAGGAGTCATTATTAAATTAGATGTAAAATAAAAAAATTAAAATAAATAGTTAGGTAAATTAATAAATTTTTCAAAAAACTGGTTGGCCCTTTTTCATTTCTCTTTCCACTATTTATTAACTTTGATCTTTTCTCTTCTTTGCAAGGTGTCATGATGATAAGTCATGATTTAGATTTAAAATGTAAACTAAAAATAACAACTATGAATATTCTGAGTTTTACATTTAAAAGACGAATAAGTATCCAATATTTACTTAAAGAAAATAATAAAAAAAATAAAATATTAAACAAACCCAAAAAAACAAACATTCAATCTATATAAATCACATAACTACTACTAATAATTTGTAAACACATGATTAAAAAAAAAAAGATAACAAACCAGCCCAACAAACAAACACTCAATATATATAAATCACATAACAACTACTAATAATAATTATCTAAAAAATATTATAATTACTATAATAATATATATCTAAAAAATTGGAGAAAAGACCTGGAAAATAAAATAACAAAACTTGAAAAAACGACACGCCCATAATAAACATACTAAATATTTCAGGCTAAAGAAAAATGCAAAAATAAAAAGTCCAAAAATAAAATAGAAAATTTGAGTGAAGCTTGGCCAAAATTAATAAAAACTATACGTACATTTATAATCAGTAAATAGCCAGATAAATCTTCTTAAACCTAATGGCAAACATTATTTCCACAACTTATAAAATAAAATAATTATCTTTTCATTTCCCAGCACATTAAAATGAAATCAACAATATCATCTACAAGTCGCTATTAATAACGCATTCATTTTTTGGAAAAAAAAACACACATTCATAATACTTCACATTCATAAAGTATAGCTTTTATTTGCAAATGCGCATAATTAGTAGTCCATGATGACATGGAGTATAGCTTTTAATTGAAAGTCAAAACGGGTATATTTTATTTATAAAATTTTTTTTTTTTTTTTAATCAATTTTAATAATTTAAATAAATAATAATAATAATGTGATTTTTATTTACAATAATGTTGTCAAATATATTTCTGAAATCTTAAATGTTTTTAAGTATAAATTTAATTACATTTCAAATGTCAATTTTATGTGGTAATTTATGCATTTAAAAAAATGTATTTTAATTAATAAAAATTAATGGTCTTAAAATTGCAAGGTTAGTTTTCAATCCAAACACTGAAACTAAAATTATAACAATTATATTTGGATATAAATTTCTCATTAAATTAAAAATTAACTAATTATTCTTCCAGTCAACATTACAAATTCAAAATACACAAACATAATACAAATCAATGAATGAGAAAGAAACCAAAATCCAAACATCAACTAACATAGTCTAAACATTCTATCTTTTGACCCTTTTTATCAAAATTCAATGATAAATTTCTTAGTAAGATCATCCTTTATGTTGTTTAAATTGCATTTTTAAATGTATATATAAGTTCATAACCTTGAAAACTTCCTTTAGATACTAGAGTGCACATATTCAACCATTCAAATCTGCAATGCACTATATTGTACTCAGATTCAATAGCTCAAATCTACTATTTCAAAAAAATTTATTCAATTAAAAAAATAAACAAAAACAAAAAACAAAATATTTAAATTTAACTTAATCATAATATTATATTATTAAACAAAATTTATCATTAACAATATATCCTAAATCTTAAAAATATACTTTAAAGGGCCAAAATAGCCTTAAAACAACATTATCAAATAAATATATTATTATTTATGTCTTAGATGACCTTAAAACAACATGATCAAACAAATATATTATTATTTATGTCTATTTTAGGGTAGGACTTAGAGAATCTTAATTTATTTATAAAAAAATATTAGGTAGATGGTAAGCATTTAGCCTACATAAAATATTTTAAAATATTCTTATTAGTAATCATAAATTGAAATTTATCTCAAAAATAATTATGCTCTTATTAATCTTTTACTTAAATTAATTAATAAAACAAAATATCTTATAAATATAATTTATAGTTTTATTAAGCATGTGATATTAATAAACTATGATATTGTAATAAAAGTTACACGTTAAAAAATCTATAAAAAATCTATAGTAAATTCTAGAAAATTTCTTTAATTTTATTACATATTTTTTTTAAACATATATACTTAACTAATATATTAATTATTTATTAATATATTAATAAATAATAATAATGTAATTATAATTTATTTTTATTTTTAATATTATAAAATACGTGGTGAAATAACTTTTTTTTTGTTGTTTTGGTATCAATATTTATCCACCGTAACTTATATAACTAGAATACCATAAGGAACTAAAAATTTAGCATTCCTTGGACTACCCGCCCAATGGTTCCCACAATCCGTATCGCGGCCATTCCAACAGTCAATATTATCGTCTTTTGGAGCGTGCACAAGATGTAACGCAGTGGAATAAGCGGGGACATTAGATTTTTAATGTTAAAAAGTAAGTTGAATATAAAGGTATAAAATTATGTTAATTTAAATATAAGATTTGTTTTTATTGTTATATTTATATTTACATTATGATATTGGTAGGTGTGTTTATTATGGAATAAGATTTATATGGTGTTAATTTAATTATTAATTGGTATGAAATTGTCTTAATTTTGGACCTATTAAAAGTGAGAGAGATCACATTTTTTAATATGTAAATTTATTTGTTGAAGTGTAAAATTTGAGAAAAATTTTACATCTCAAGAGACATTATTATTCTTATATCTTGGTAGATTTGTTGTTATGATGGATATATGTTGGTTTTGGAAAACACACAATAAAACATAAAAAAAAATTGTGTGTGTTTTTTTGTGTTTCACTTGTTTTACATAGTTCATAGATAGTTGACACTCAAATATTTTATTTATGTTTCACATTATCTATATTAAAATATTAACACATGCCTTCATATATTTGGAATCAGAAAATATAGAATAAAATCTCTTTTTTTTTCTTCTCTATATAATGAATAATTTTATTTTAAATGTTACATAACCACATATCAAATAGTGAAAGAATTACAAATGTCACTCGTATCTTGAATTAGAAACACTTATTAATGGAATAAGAATTCTCTTGTTGTTTTTCTCTCTATATGTTTGATGTTAAAAAATTTCACTCAACATGCATATTGAAATTTTGATTTGTAATTCACATTAAATACTTTTTTAGTTATCAATAGTTTTGAAATGTTATATATCAACTCCATATTAGGAATGGAATAAATTACATATCTTGCTCACAAGAGAAAATGAAAACATAAGAAAAAAAATAAATTTAAATTATTTTATTTTTCTCTATATAAAATTGATATAAAATTAAGTTATTTAATATAAATATTAAAATATTTTATTTAATGCCAATACTAAAATTTTCTTTTATTAATATATTTTTATTTTAAATATTACATGTAAAATAATATTATATATATCTAATTTCTAAACCAAAATCATTACACAAATTAACTTACTTTATACACATCCATAACTTATGACAACTTTTATCTATTATTCTATACAAATTTCCTCCACATTCCTTATAATGAACTCCTAACAACAAGATTGTAAATTTTGAAAAATATCAACAAAGAAAATACACATTCCTTGTAATGAACTCCTAACAACACTGTAAATTTGAAAAACATCAACAAAAGAAAGAGTAGATTCCAAATTATCTGGGAATTGAAGCTCCAACTTCAAGAATGTGAAAAAATATGTGAGAAGTTTAATGAATGTGAAAAAACATGTGAGATATTTCAATTCATTCTAATTAACATGTAATATATTTAGAATCACTCAAAATAATATTTTCTTTATAAAGTAACTCATGTAATGTGACATTTGGGTATTTTAAAATAAGATTGAACAACTAATTAAGTTGTATATATTCATTCTCATTGATACATCACTTTTATGACAAATATATTTCATAAAATCATAAATAAATAAATTTAATTAAAATAATTAGTAAGATCCAATTTATTTGATGAGGTGATGATTAAGACATAAGGTGGGGCAGGTTGTCATCATCTCACTTAACTAATAAACCAAGGAACATGGCAACATGCCCTTGTGAATAATTAATGGGATTTAATTATGATAAATCGACCATCATTAGAGTCATACATATCATGAGTCAAAGGAACTGAAAATTAGTCTTTCACTATCATGTTTGTGCATTAGTTGAGTGCTAAATTGTGTGGTTCTAATGTGGGAAACCACTTTTCGGACATCTGCATTTTCTCCATTCCCATAAGCCTATGCATCAACATTTGAGAGAGTTAGATACAAAGATGAAGTAAATTAAACAACATTTCAGCATCCCCTCTGAATAAGAAAAACCTCTCAAAATACTAAAAATCTCATACACATCATTGTTTTGGACTTTAACCCTTCTTCATAATTTCTAATATGTATATGTTTTATGCTTGTTTCACTATTTTTAAATTTCATCAAATCTCCCTAAAACTAACATAAATTTTCATTTTATTTTGTAATTTTGAAAGAATAATATATAAAATATATTTTAATATATCAAAACAATCTCTTAATAAATTTAATAAAGTAATTAATTTTAATTTATTAAATTTTATCTTTAAAAATATAAAATAAATAACAAGTTTCTTTTATAAATATAACATATATTTAATCATAAACCAAGTAGGTATTGAACATTAAACATAGAGAATATTTTTAACATTAATCACAGGTTCCAAAAGAAAAAAAAGAAAAAAAAACAAGTAAAAAAAATATGATTTTCAAAATTTATAGCTTTTTCTTATACATTATAAAAAGTGTTTTATCTTTTTTATTTATTGGCATTATAAAAAACGTTTTTTCTATTTTATTTAGTGTTATTAATATTTTATAAAATTTATTCTACATGTATTTTATTAGGCATTTTATTTTTAAAATTTATTATTAACAAAAAAAATGCCAATTAAATATATATTATTTAAAACATAAATTTTATATTTACAATTTATTATTAATAATATCTTTTATTACTACTATTTTGTTTTTTGTGGGCGTTGACTTTTATATCAAGATCTTAATGTTTTCTCATTTTAGTTCGTTATGTATCTTATCTTAAGCTTTGGTCGGTGGACAAAATAATATATTACGCTAAATCCATTTTCCGAAAACAAATATTACGTTAAATCAAGCTTGATGTGACGTTAAGTTGGGTCACCACTGTTCTTTCTAACTAATTCTGAAAGTATTTTGATATTGAATTTGATCGAAGTACAATCATATTGTTCTTCTATCTATTCCAGTGAAGTTTTCTCTCGCATTTCGGTGGAACAGCTTCAGGGTTTTCCATTCAATGTCGAAACGTCTCGATGAGACTAGGGATAAGTATATAAATTTTAGGAATGGTGTTTTCATGTGTATATGGTAAATCAATTAATCTCAACAAACTAGTATATTAATAAGTGTGTATAATCATATTAATACGTCCAAAAATATTAATAGATATAAATATAATATTCATATTAATAACTAATAAATATATAATTATAATAATAAAACAATAATAATTATTATATTATAAAATATTATTATTATTATTATATTATAAATACAATAATAATTATAAAAATAAATTTAGAAGATTTATCAATCTTAGGGTTAATATTAAAAATTATATGAATAATATTATATCTTAAGAATATGAATTTTTAGATTAATAAATTTAAGGGGATAATCTAGAGACTAATATTATAAACCTAGGGTATATAAACCTTAAAATAAACATGATTGATCATGGCTAACCATGATTGATTTTCATATTAAGACAATATTTGTCACAATGTGACATTGAGTCATGGTTGGCCATGATATTAAATCCAAAAGATTGTGAGAGAATCTTTCGGTAAAAATCACGTCAGAATAATTTTGGTCGACGCGTTTCGAACCAGCCAATGTGGTTCATCATTAGGACAAGATGAAGAATCTGATCAGAAAACCCAATTAAATAGATAACAAAATCTTCAACTAGCCGTTTGTAAGATAACGACTAGTTTGACCAAACTTAGAAAATGAAAACAAAAATATAAATTAATGATTTCTTATTTATTTAATATTAAATGCTTAATATTTAAAATTGAAATATTATTTATTTTTTATTTTATTTTATTTTATTATTTTATTATTTATTTATTTACTTATTATTATTTATTTATTTATTTTTTAAATTTTATATTTAAAAAATAGAATTGAAAATAAAATAAAAATAACTATAAAAATAAAATACATTAAAATAAAATTAAATAAAATATACAAATAAAAACAAGTAAATAAATAAATATTAATGATTTATTATATTCTTAGTATGTTATATAATAATAATCTTAAATTTTAAAAATAAAAATAAATAGATAAATGTATAAAAATATTATTCTTATTTTTATTTTATTTTATTTTATTATTATTATTTTTAAATATAAAACTATAAAAATCTAACGGCTAGTTTTACTAAACCTAGGAATTGAAATAAAAAAATATAAAATATTGATTACCTATTTAATAATTAAGTGTGTAATGTTTATAATAGGAATCTTATTTATTTTTATTCTTAATAAAATAAAATTAACCAATATATTCTTTAAGAATAAAAAAATTATTTTAATTTTAATTTTTAGAATAATAATTATTATATTTATTTTATTCTAAAAGATTAAAAGCTAAAATATCAACCAAAAAGATAAAACTAAATAAAATTGAAAAAAAAAAATTACAAAAAATATAAAAATACAAATAAAAATAAGTAAATATATAATATTTAGAGTATTAAAAATTAAATTATAATAACATGTTATATAATAAAAATCATAAGATTAAAAATAAACAAGCATAAAAAATAAAAAATAAACTAGGAATGAAGAGCAGGAATCTAACATCTGCTAACCAACCACCCATCGTCCCTATTGAGGTTAACCGGTCTCTTTTCGATTTCCAAGGCTTCTCTCAACTTGCGGTGGTGGAAATGGTCAATCCTCGCAATAACCTTAGCATCCTCAATGCAAATATGATGATTGGTCTTCTCAGCATGCTCAGCTAAAGCCGAGGAGCGTGATCTATTATGCTTGAGGTCAGCGACATGTTCATGAATCCTTTGATTAATAGATCAACCTGTTTCACCAATGTAAGGAGTCCCACACGAGCATGGAATCAAGTAAACACCCTTACCATCCTTAGGGCAAATCGGGTCCTTAACCGATCTAAGTGAACTCCGAATGGTACGAGAGCGTTTGAAGGTTGAGGAAACATTATGTTTCTTTAGGATCCTTGCAATTTTATCTGTAGTACCTTGGATAAACGGAAGGTGAACTCCAGATAACCGATCGCAAGGATCTTTCTTAACTCTGGGACCCTTTTCAAGTCTTTGAAACACTTTAAGACAATGACTTTTGCTATAACCATTTTTATTAAAGACTTTTAAGAGATGAGCCTTTTCATCTTCAAAGTGGTGTCCATCAGAGATTCTAAAGGCTCTGGTAGCTAGGGTGCTGAGAACCCCAAGCTTCTGAGCAAGGAAATGGTGAGAACTAGCATGTAAATACTACTTGATGTGTGTCTTGTTTCTAAAAACTTGATGAGAAAAAGAACCATCTTCATTCCTAGAAATGAGGACATCAAGAAAAGGCAAGCTACCATCGTTTTCAAATTCCATGGTGAACTTAATGAAGTCAGATTGATCATTAAGATGCTAGAAGAGAAGGTCCAATTTCTCGTTACCATGAGGCCAAACAACACAGGTGTCATCAACAAACCTTTTCCAAAGTTTAGGTTGAAAAAGGGAGGAGGAAAGGGCTCTAGACTCGAAGTCTTCCATGAAAATATTAGCAACCACAGGAGAAAGGGGGGAACCCATTGAACAAACTTATGGGGTGGCAATGGGTTCCCCCCTTTCTCCTATGGTTGCTAATCTTTTCATGGAATACTTCGAGTCTAGAGCCCTTTCCTCCTCCCTTTTTCAACCTAAACTTTGGAAAAGGTTTGTTGATGACACTTGTGTTGTTTGGCCTCATGGTAAGGAGAAATTGGACCTTTTCTTCCAGCATCTTAATGATCAATCTGACTTCATTAAGTTCACCATGGAATTTGAAGACGATGGTAGCTTGCCTTTTCTTGATGTCCTCATTTCTAGGAATGAAGATGGTTCTTTTTCTCATCAAGTTTTTAGAAAGAATACACACACCGAGCAGTATTTACATGCTAGTTCTCACCATTTCCCTGCTCAGAAGCTTGGGGTTCTCAGCACCCTAGTTACCAGAGCCTTTAGAATCTCTGATGAACACCACTTTGAAGATGAAAAGGCTCATCTCTTAAAATTCTTTAATAAAAATGGTTATAGCAAGAGTCATTGTCTTAAAGCGTTTCAAAGACCTGAAAAGGGTCCCAGAGTTAAGAAAGATCCTTGTGATCGGTTATCTGGAGTTCACCTTCCGTTTATCCAAGGTACTACAGATAAAATTGCAAGGATCCTAAAGAAACATAATGTTTCCTCAACCTTCAAACCCTCTCGTGCCATTCGGAGTTCACTTAGATCGGTTAAGGACCCGATTTTCCCTAAGGATGGTAAGGGTGTTAACTTGATTCCATGCTCGTGTGGGACTCCTTACATTGGTGAAACAGGTCGATCTATTAATCATAGGATTCATGAACATGTCGCTGACCTTAAGCATAATAGATCACACTCCTCGACTTTAGCTGAGCATGTTGATAAGACCAATCATCATATTTGCATTGAGGATGCTAAGATTATTGCGAGGATTGACCATTTCCACCACTGCAAGTTGAGAGAAGCCTTGGAAATCGAAAAGAGGCCGATTAACCTCAATAGGGACGATGGGTGGTTGGTTAGCAGATGTTGGATTCCTGCTCTTCATTCCTAGTTTTTTTTATTTTTTATCTTATGATTTTTATTATATAACATGTTATTATAATTTAATTTTTAATACTCTAAATATTATATATTTACTTTTCTTTTTTTTGTATTTTTATATTTTTTGTAATTTTTTTTTTCAATTTTTTTTAGATTTATGTTTTTGGTTGATATTTTAACTTTTAATCTTTTAGAATAAAATAAATATAATAATTATTATTCTAAAAATTAAAATTAAAGTAAATTTTTTATTCTTCAAGAATATATTGGTTAATTTTATTTTATTAAGAATAAAAATAAATAAGATTCCTATTATAAACATTACGCACTTAATAAATTAAATAGGTAATCAATATTTTATATATTTTTATTTCAATTCCTAGATTTAGTCAAACCAGCCGTTAAATTTTTATAGTTTTATATTTAAAAAATAATAATAATAAAATAAAATAAAATAAAAATAAAAATAATATTTTTATACATTTATCTATTTATTTTTATTTTTAAAATTTATGATTATTATTATATAACATATTAAGAATATAATAAATCATTAATATTTATTTATTTACTTGTTTTTATTTGTATATTTTATTTAATTTTATTTTAATGTATTTTATTTTTATAGTTATTTTTATTTTATTTTCAATTCTATTTAGTTTTATAATTTAGGTTGATATTTTATATTTTAATCTTAAATATAAAATTTAAATAATAATAATAATAATAATAATAAGTAAATAAATAAATAATAAAATAAATAAATAAATAATAAATAATATTTCAATTTTAAACATTAAGCATTTAATATTAAATAAATAAGAAATAATTAATTTATATTTTTGTTTTCATTTCCTAGGTTTGGTCAAACTAGCCGTTATCTTACAAACGACTAGTTGAAGATTTTCTTATCTATTTAATTGGGTTTTCTGATCAGATTCTTCATCTTGTCTTGATGATGAACCACACTGGCTGGTTCGAAACGCGTTGACCAAAATTATTCTAATGTGATTTTTACCGAAAGATTCTCTCACAATTTATGGATCACAGAAGCCAAATTCCTAATAAATCCAAAAGATTTATATTAAACCTTAAAATTAATATTATAAACCCTATGAATAATATTATTCCCTAGGAATATAAACCCTTAGATTAATAAATTCAAGGAATTCATATTATAAACCCAAGGGAATAATATTAAACCCAAGGTATATAAACCCTAAGATAAATATTATAAATCCTAAAATAAACATGGTTGACCATGGTTGATTTTCATATTGAGACAGCCTTTGTCACAATGTGACGTTGGACCATGGTTGACCATGAATATTATAAACCCAAGGTATATAAACCCTAAGATAGATATTATAAACCCTAAAATAAACATGGTTGACCACGTTTGATTTTCATATTGAGACAATCTTTGTCACAATGCAACATTGGACCATGGTTGACCATGAATATTATAAACCCAAGGTATATAAACCTTAAGATAAATATTATAAACCCTCAAATACACATGGTTGACCATGATTGATTTTCATATTGAGACAGTCTTTGTCACAACGCGACGTTGTATCGTGATTGACCATGAATATTATAAACCCAAGGTATATAAAGCCTAAGATAAATATTATAAACCTTAAGATAAACATGGTTGACTGTGGTTGATTTTCATATTGAGACAATTTTTATCACAATGTGATGTTGGACCATGGTTGACCATGATTGATCTTCATATCGAGATAATCTTTGTCAAAATGTGATGCTGGACCATGATTGATTTTCATATTAAGAAAAAAATTGTTACAATGTGATGTTGAACCATGGTTGACCTTGGTTTATTTTCATATTGAGACAATCTTTGTCGCAATATGACATTGGAACATGGTTGACCATGATTATAAACCCAAGGGATTTATGTTAAACCTTAAGATTAATATGATAAACCTAATGAATAATATTATACCCTAATATTTTCGTTTGAAATAGTAGATGTGCAAACTTGATTTTAAAAATTATTATTATTATTATTATTATAAAATAAAAATGATAATTTTCATATTGAAATAGTTTCAAATGATAAAAGATACTTAAAATTTCAAATGAATTCTAAAAATTTGTTGAATATATATTTTTAAAAGATATGAAAATATTATATCATTATGATATATATATATATATATATTTGTTTTTTCTGGTTCATCAATGGGAGGAAAATGGTTATGTGTTTCAAGGTCTATGTTCTCTAACATTTTGTTGGCATATAATGTCATTTTTTTAAAGATCATTTCTCTTTGAGGTTATTGGTATTCTTTGATTTGAGGTTGTTGATTAATGACTAAATTTTTTTACATTTTGCATCCAAATTTCAATTCATTTAATTTATGTTTTTTTTAATGAGAAAGTTTGTAATAATGGTAGTTTAAGATGTGCATTGATATTCATCGGATCTTGGAGATCACAAATAATATTAATGTCCTGATACGAGTATGATTTTTTCATGATTTCTCAAAATTCTTTTAAATTAGCAAATCTTTTCAATCCATAATGACAAGCTAAAATGAAATCTTAAACTTAATTAATAATTCGCCCAAATAAAAAGGAACCCTTAAACCAAAACAAATAAGTACTCAAAATAGACATAAACCAGTTGATAATTGTAATTAGTATTAATTTATTACTATCTAAGATTAATAGATAATCAATCCTTGTTGATAAATATAAAAATTAATATGAAAATAATTTTTTATTTTTATACTTGCTGAATATAAAAGATTAAAATACTAAACCAACCCCCAAAAAATTCAAAACATAAATTTAAAAAAGAAAAGAAATAATAATAATAACAATGTCAAAAAAATGAAATAGCAAAATCCAAATAAAATAAAATTAATAATAAATATTATCAAAAACTAATTTGAAAACATGGATAAATACAAATATTAAAACAAATTAAAAAATAAATCAAATATAAAATTAAAATTAAAAAATAGCCTAATCAAAATTGATAAAGCCCACTTACTTTCCGCACAAAAATTATCTACAATCACAAGATAACACAAACCTTACTTCCAGCGTGTGAGAGAAATATTATCCTTTTATATTCAAATACATTAATTAAAAATGTGCAACATCAATAACAATCGGCCATTAATAAGATATCCACAATACTTCACATGCCATTCATATACTATTATTAGTGTTAGAATGAATATAGTATACATTTTAATTCAAAGCCAAGATGGTTGACATTTTATTTTTCAAACTATTTTTTATACATAAAACTTTGTTTATTATATTTTTTATATCCCAGCATATTCAATGAAATATGCAATAATGAGAAGTGGCCCTTAATAACCTATCCACAATACTTCTCATGTCGTGAATTAGAATATCATGAGTGTTGAAGTGAATAGAGTATAGCTTTTAGTTGAACGTTGGGGTGGTTGAATTTTTTTTTTAACTAATTAATTTAAAAAACCCACAAATGGGGTGAATAGTGGGCCAGTCATGGAGGGCACAAGTTGCCACTACCCACTTAACCAATAGGCAAGCAGAAGTAGTAACACACTTTTTGTAATAGGACTCTGATGAAGTTATATGCATTAATAGTGCATCAGACCAAATGATATATTGGCATAACATGTTGGGAATGTTTGCATGTGAACAAGACGAGTTAGTTATGAGGAGAGGGCAAGAGGAAGAGTGTATGGTTGATCCTATGGTTGGCATCGTCCTAGAAAATCACTTTAGTCTTAAACCAAAGTTAAACCAAAGTTGAAGCATATTGCCACAAATTGGTGGGGTAAATGTAAACAAGGAGGAGGCAGCAACGCAGCTTGTGTGAGGATCTTGTTAACAAAGAGTGGTAGGTTGGAAATACAATTCATAAGGGGTGATATGCAAGGAACTCTGTTTAGTTTAGAATTTGGACAAAGAATAAGTTGGAAATACAATTCATAAGGTGTAATATGCAAGGAATTTTCATCAAGGTAGATGTGGAATGTGTTTAGTTTAGAGTTTGAACAAAGAAGTAGAGCTTGAGCCAGTGGGCTTTTGGGTCAAGAAGAGGTATTCCCGAGGCTAAACTAGGTAATTTATTCTTTGGTTCTTAGTTTTTTGCTTACGTTTTTTTTTTTTTACGTCTTCAATCATATTTTGTCATCCTTTGTCGGGAGCCCCCCTTTATAGTGTTAGGAAGCCTTATTTGTTTGGGAAGGTTATACTTGCGTCTTTGGTGTCTCCTCACAGTTGTGTTGGTGTATGAGCTCGGAAGGTAAATATAAAGGAATTTATTTGGTTATTATTTCTATGGGGGAGTCAAGGCTTGTAGTTAAGGTGGGGGTGTGGAATTTGAGTAATTTCGGAGGTTGTTGTGGGAGGGAAGTATTAGAGTCTATGGCTTGTTAATGTGCATAGGGGGAGAAATACCATATCACATGCATTTGTATTGGGCAATATACATTGAGGAAAAAATTACATAATATATTGATCATATAATAGGGGGGTAACGAATTTTTATATTGGCAGGTATAAAAAATGGAGCTCAAAGTTAATGAAAAAATATAAAGGGGTACAAAAAATTTTAATAGAAAAAAGGATAGAATTTGTGATTTTTAGAGGTATTTTCCAATATGTAGTCAAATTAAGGGTATTTTTTAATATGCCACGAATGCATGTGATATGTTAGAGGTTCATTGAGTGAAGCCCTCATGGTAATGTGTTAGTATTCTTGGTGTTTGACAGGGTTTTGTGTTTTCTTGTAGGAAAGGAAATTGGGTGTATAGTCACTTCTAGTAGCAATCTCTGGCCTAGTATTGCGTTATTCTTCCCAGTGTCTCACTGGGCCTTGAATTTTCTAGTTGGAGGGGAGATTGGGTTTAAAGTGGCTTCTAGTAGCAGTCTATTAGTGTGGTAAGAGTGGTTTAATTACCTCTTGGAATGGGGTTGAGAATTCCTCTTTATTCGGAAGCTAAGGAGGTGGAATAGAAGCGGGGTTAAGCAGAGGGGGTCGGCTGATGAGTGATGTGTTAAGGCTATACCTCATTTTCGAGACACCTAAGTGGTTCATTTCTTATCTCAATATCTAGTATTTTTTGCCCTTGTCCACCCAGAGGTCCTAAGTCTATGCCAACATGCCAAGGGAGCGACGACATCTAGGGAGAGGCTTTGCTTATTATGAATAGTGAGCCACAAGAGTCGGTTCCCATCTTCAGAATAAAGAATATAACTCGACTGCAAGGTATCACAAGGAGATTCTTGTAAACATACAAGAACAACTAAACATGTAAGAAAGGGTAGCTATAGTTCAAAGATCATCTTTGTTAGATTCATAGGTTAGAGAATAATGGGAAAAATGGATCTTGGATATGGGCCAAACACATAACAGAGTAAATCAATACATGCTAACCATATACCTCTATTGGAAACTGAAATTTATCTTTTGTCACACAATGTTGGAAAATCAGGATTTGAGAAGGGACCTAATGCACACTCTAGATCACATTCACGAACATCTAAAACATTACAAATATAGAATGGAGATGATGGAATACAAATTGACATGCATCAAAAGACACCTTAGCATTCCTACTGCAAGTCTGAAACCTCATGAAAGTCTAATGAGCTTGATACCAGATGATGGCTCGAATTCAACCTCTTCCCCTCACTTTGTGTTTTTTATTCTTATCCTCACGGTTTTTGTTTTGATATTGGCTATGTATCTAGAAAATTAGGACAAAACTCTAATGCTTATATGTTTATTTTCAGTTATAGTAGGTACTCTATATCTCTAATATCCCTCTCAAAGTTATATTTTTGGCAATGGGCTGGTCTCTTGAGAGAGCGACCAAAGAGACCCGTGAAGAATTTATGATGTATCTCCTTATTTTGAAATAATATATTTTAAATTTCACAAAATAAATAAAAATAATATATAATCTTTTTCTTCTCGTTTAAAAATAAATAAAAAAGTTTGAAATTTTGCTAATTTCATTTTTTATTGCGCTGAGAGGCCTATTCTACAACCCAGTATCACCCCGATGTGTAAGTATGTCAGAAGCCAATAGAAATAATGTCATATTTAAAAATAACTTACATAAGCATATAAATAAAAAATTTAACATATATTTAAACAATATAAATTTTAAATATGAAGAGTTTTACAGACACTCAAAAAAGATATATGGTAAATAAATATAAATATAAATAAATTAGAGGTATGGTGAATAAATAAAACCTCTTTTTATACTTATGGTAAATAAATAAAAATAAAAACAAAGTAGAGGTATGGTAAATATATAAAACCTATTTTTATATTAACTCCATAAACCTCTTTATTTTTACAAAAACTCAAAAAGAAGTTTTATTCAGGTGAAGCCTATGGGCCAACTACCATGGCACACATTATTATTAATACCATGGGATAGATACCATGGGCCAAATACCATATTTATAAAATAGGTATAAAAATGTAAGGTAAATAAATAAAAATAAATCAAATAAGACTAGAAATCAACATCTAATTATATTTGATGCATATGAACCAAATACCATAGACCAAATTAATAATAATACCATGCAAAAAAAATATTATTAACCCTAACATTAACATTAAAATATTAATATTAATATTAATATTATTGTTATTATTATTATTACTAAATATAATATTGATATTAATATATTAAAATTATTAAATGTAATAACTTTATATATATATATATATATATATATATACACACACACACACACACACACATTAACTCTAAAATTATATAGGAGGGAAGAACAAAGACATATGATAGAGGTGGAGAAATAGATGGATTGACAAGAGAGAGATTAGGGGAGAGGAGGAATGAAGAGAGAGAGAGTGAGAGGATAGAGAGAGGTAGAGAAGGGTAAGAGAGGGAGATGGAGACATAAAGATTTTGTTGGGAGAGAGAGAGAAGGAGAGAGAGAGGGAGAGCAAGGAAGGATGCAAAGAGGAGAGAGGGAGGGATAGAGAGATGGAGTTGGAGGGGGAGAGAAGAAGAAAGAAATAGATTGTGAGAAGTGAAGAGAGAGGGAGTGACAAGGGAGAGATGAAGAGAGAGTGTGTATGTTTAGGGGCGAGATAAGGAAACATAGACAGAGTGATGGAGACAAGGGGGGAGAGAAGGAGAGAGAAGAAGAAAGGGAGTGATATAGTAACATAGTTGGAGAGAGAGATAGAGTGATGGGGGAGGAGAGAGGATTTGAGGGCAGAGAGAGAGAGGACGGGGGCGGGGGTGAATATAGAGGGAGGGAGGCGATAAAGGTGGAGAGAGGAATAGAGTTATGGGGGAATGTAGAGGATTGTAGGAGAGAGACAGAGATAGAGAGAGAGAGATAGGGGAAGAGAGAGGGAGGTAGGTGAGGAAGGGATAGAGAGGAAGGAAAAGAAAGGGGAATTTAGAGAGAGGAGGAGAGAGGGAGGGATGGAGAGATGGAGTTAGAGGGGGAGAGAAGGAGGGAGAGATGGAGTTGGATAGGGAGCGACATGGAGTTGGAGGGGGAGAGGGAGACGGATGGAGATATGGAGTTGGATGGGGAGAGAGGGAGGGAAGAAGAAATACATAAAGAGTAACAATTGGAGAGAGAGATGGAGTGACAAGGGAGATATGGAGAGACTCGTGTGTATGTTTGGGGGTGAGATAAAGAGACAAATAAGAAGAGATGGAGAGAAGGAGAAAGAGAGGCATATAGTGACAAAATTAGAAGGTGAAGAGAGAGAGAGAGAGAGAGAGAGAGAGAGAGAGAGAGGTATGGAAAGAGAGATAGAGATTGAGGGGGAGAGAAAGGGAGGTAAGAAGAAATACATAGAGAGTGAAAGTTGGAGAGAGAGAGAGATAGAGAGGTGGGAGAGAAAGGAAGAGAAAGAGTGGAGAGAGGTAGGGAAAGAGAGATGGAGATGGAGGGGGAGGTAAGAAGAAATACATAGAGAGTGACAGTTGGAGAGAGAGAGAGAGATAACGAGTGATAAGAAAGATGGAGGGAGAGCGAGAGAGAATAGAAGGAGGGAAGAGAGATAGAAGTGGGGGAGAGGGAGGGAAGGGGAAGAGAGAGAGAGAGGGAGGGAGAGGAGGGAGTCATAGATAGATAGATTGGAGAAAGAGAGTGTAGGTTTTGGGGTTGATATAGAGAGATAAAGGGAGATAGAGATATAGATGGAAGGTGAAAAGATAGATGGATACAGGGAGGAAGGGACAAAGAGATTGATAAATATGGAGTGAGAGAGTGTTTGTGTTTGTGGGGCTGAGATAAAGAGACAAATAAGGAGGGATGGAGGGACATATAGATATATATGGAGGGGGGGAGAGGGAAGAATATTTCTCACAACAAATGCATTGATTTCAGTTTAGATAGTGATTTGTAATCCTATTTGATTGCTTTCACTAGCTACATTGATTTTAGTGTAGATTTTGATTTCTAATGATATTTGATTACTTGCACTAGATGCATTGATTTCAATGTAGATGGTTTCTAATTCTATTTGATTTGTTACACTAAATGCATTGATTTGAGTGTAGATGGTGATTTCTAATCCTATTTGATTGCTTGCATTAGATGCATTAATTTAAATGTAGATGTTGATTTATAATTCTATTTGATTTCTTACACTATATGAGGTTATTTCAATATAAATTATTTCTAATCCTATTTTATTTATTGCACTAAATGCGTTCATTTTAGTGTAGATGGTGATTTATAATCATATTTGATTTCTTGCACTAGATGCATTGATTTTAGTGTATATGTTGGTTTCTAATCCTATTTTCATACTTGCACTAGATGCATTGATTTGAGTGTAGATGTTGATTCTTAATCCTATTTGATTACTTGCATTAGATGCATTGATATCTATGTAGATGTTTTTTTCTAATATTATTTTATTTCTTGCATTAGATGCATTGATTTCAGTGTATATGTTGATTTCTAATTTGATTTAATTGGATGTATAAGGGTACATTAGTTTTAAAGTCATTGGATTAATAGTGTGCATTGATTTCAGTGTAAGCACAAAAAATTGTTGACAATGTAGAACTATTTTTGTGTTATAGTAATTAAACTTAATAATATTGGAGAGCAAGAGAGACAAAGTATGATGTTTACTACAATAGCTCAAGCTAAATATTTAAATTGTTTATGATTTATGTTTTCTGCTATCTTTTTCATATAATCAATATGGAAAGATGAAAAAAATAACAAGGGTGACAATAAGAATAGTAGAAGAAAATAGTTTGAGATTGATCACAATGAAGGCTATTTCTAATTGACTACATTCTTATTATTCACATCTTCTATCATTCAATATTATTACATTGTCACTTTGCACTCAAAAATTTCATTTCATCATTTTTCATCATTAAAGTTATTTTACAATATTTATCATATCAATAAAGTGAGGTAAACAAGAAAATTTAAAATTAAAATGAATTGATAAATATCAAACATTTTTAGCATATTTAAAATGGTTATATTAACGTTAGATGTATTTACATATTATTGATAAAATTACTCATATTTTCTTCATATTATCGATAGATTTTCCTTGGTCATGCACAATTGAAACCAGCCTAGATCCATCTTAACTATGGATCTATCAAGGGCCGGAAGGGATCAAATCTCTCGAGGTGCAAACATTTTCTCAAGTTTTTCACTCAAAAAAAAGGTTTGCACCTCAAGAGATTTGATTCCTCTCGGCGCTTGATAAATCCTTAGTTAATATGGATCTAAGCCGTTAGTAAAATACAATGATTAATTAAATATTTTAATTTGCGTGGAAAATAATAATAAAATTCAAAAATGACCAAAGTTTTCATATTACTAAGTGATTTTGGTAACAACTATAAATTTTTCAAATCTTAAATTTAATGTAAATTTTACTATATTTTAAATGTTTTTTATTTTTTTTTATTTTTTATTAATTTTTAAATTAATAATAGGTAGGTATTTTAGAGCTCCAAATCTATTTATATATTTAAAAATGCATTTCAAGTTACAAAATATAATCAACCAAAAAAATCTAAAAGATAGACATTTAAAATTTAATGTAAGTTTTGCATTAAATTACAATTAACTCATTATTATCATCATTCATAATATAAATTCAAAACTTATATAAAAATGTCCACACACATAATCAACAAAGTCTAAATGTTCTATCTTTTGACCTTTTTCACTCAAATTTACTAATAAAATTCCTAGCCGAATAAGAATTTGTTATTATTTAAATTACATTTTTAAATACATATCTTCATAACCTTAAAAAAAACCTTAAATTTATAGATTACAAATATTCAACAACTCAAATCTCCTCTACACTATATTAAAGAGATTTAAAAACTCAAATTGAACACAATTTTATTAAATTTCAATTAAAAATTATACATATTTTTTAAAATACAAATATATAAATTAACCTTAATTATAATACTATATTATTAAACAAAAATCTATTATAGTCATAAGTTTCAGATCTTTAAAATATAATCTAAATATTAAATATTTAAACCCTAAAACAACATCGTCAAAAAACCTATCATTAGGAGATCTTTTGGTATATTGTAAAGGTCCAAATAGTCGGCCCTTTTTTAACTAACCGCATATCAATGATTTTATGCATTTATTTTCCAACTACCTGCAGATTAATGATTTTGTACATTTATTTTCTCGGTATTTCAACATGGAAATTATGAAGTTAATATGGAGTTATAATTTCATTAATGCACTAGGGTAATATTTGTCATTTATATCCCGGATGCGGGTGTGTAAATCTGCGTTAAGTACGTGGTTGGCATGGTGGAGTGGCATGTGGCTTATTACCACCGCCATCGGGCCTTGCGTTATGCTCGTCTTTAATTCATGTGTCCGTCTTCAATGATGCGTTAATGCAGCTCGTCCCTCAACACCAGACTACAAGCTCACCTGTCATGGCGCCTCTCCAAGGTGTCATTCATGCTCCTCGCCTGCGCTCAAGTTGTTCCCTTGCTGTCGCAGAGCCTCACTCTCAGAACAGCACTGGGAAACGTTGCACTCTGGAATGCTGCATCGATTTTTTGTCGGGATTTCATGTTTCACAAATTCCTTTCTGCAAACTCAATCGTTTCTCGTCCTCAGTCTTCTCCAGTGATCCTTTGCAGGGTAAAGCTAGGCCTTTCTCTGTCATCCCCTGCCTCCACACCACAGTTGATTGTTCTGCACCTCCTGTTCTTTACATCATGCCAAGATTGCGCCATAGAATGCACTATAGGAGGGGAAGTTCTCGTGGGCGTGTGATCCGCTAGCCATCCTCCTCTACTTTTGATTCGTCTTTTTATTCCTTAGATTTCTGCTCTGACTGCTACCCCGACACCAGGAGTGGTCGTGGATGAGGTCAAGGGCAGCCAAATCCAGCAGCGCGCTCTCATCTCGCCTCCCCTGCTCAATCTCACACCGCTCGTTTTCAGTTCCCCTGCACTTTTAGCAATTCCTCCTTCATAGCAACAGTTACCATTGAGCTTCATGAGGACTCTTCTGGTTTGGTTGCCGCGATACCAGGGGTGACTCTGGAGACGAGGGCAGAAGATAAGCATGGTACTTCTCAGATTGACACCAAGTAGAGTAAGGATCCCAGTGGCACTGCAACCCACGATGTGAGCTATCAAGTTGGTCCGAGCGTCCCAACTAGTGGCGGTTCTACATGCAAGGAGGGCCATCCTTCTGAGGAAGAAGACCCCTACAAATATGCATGTCGCATCGTTGAAGAGTCACCTTCCACCTCTGATGAATATTAATCAGGTCTACGTTCCAAGTTTTTTGACTCCCTGTTGCTTGAATTGGGCTCAATTCCCTCTTGTTTTACAGTTCTCATGCTCAGATTTTTCACTAAGGTTCAACTGCCAGTTTCCCCTGCGTGGGCAGCATTCTACTGTTTGTGTCTTTGCGTTTCTGTTATGGTTACAACAGTTCAATGGGTCAGAATTAAGTTTTGAAATGGGTAGCGCCTACCTATTTATCTGTATGAGACCAGTCAATCTGTTTTGTTCTTTGAAGTACCTCTGGTTAGTTATCAGTTTCGTTATGGGCAAATGCCGCATCTATGGGCTAGACATGGTCATGGTCTTTGAAGTTCCTCTGGTCAGTTTTCAGCTAGTCTTTTTGGTCAGTCTTCAGCTATGTAATGAGTGTATGCCACATCTCTGGGCTAGACTTCTCGAGGCTACTTCCTCCTTGTAAAAAAAAATTGTATCAATATAGGAGTAGACAAATTCAGAAAAAAAAAAAAATATTTGTCATTTATATTTTGTGTATCTATCTTTTGACTATTTTAATATGACAACTAATATTTTTGGACTTATAGTTCTATTAATGTAGTGGAGCAGTATATGCCATCTATTAAATATTATATTGAGTTTAGGATTTATTTATTTATTTATTTATTTTTTAAATTTCAGTAAAAGAAAACATCTGACTTGGTATATATTCATGTACCAGTATAAAGTCCAAAAGTATTTATGAAATATACATCCTTCTAGTTCAAAAATAAATAGTGAATGATTGTACTCAGTGTAAATATATATAGTCATATGTCTCAATGTTTCTATATTTTGCTGATAAGTCTTTGTTGTACTATTATTTTGCTCCATCAATCTGTCATTTACAAAAAAATTAACTTCTCCTTTGATCCAAAAACTGGTGTCTTCACCCATTAGTCGCCTATAGGGGTTCCTCGTCCATGGTACTTCAACTTCCGTGCTACCTGTTCTCTTATCTGTCACACCTTTCTAGATAGTGGGAAAGTGTTCTACACATACTTCAAAACTATGGCTATAAGGCATGTGTTGTTATAATAGCATAAAATTTTTCACTGTCGTGAGGTTTTAACTGTTGAAGGCCACATCATTATACACATTCCACCTTACATCGGTAGTCCAAAAATCCATTTGTCAAAAAACAAAAACATGCATAACTTCAGGATCTCAGTAAAATTTGACAGTACCTCTTGCCCCTATGCCAAATGCTTCAAAAATTCCGTAGTGCATCTCCCCAATAGATCCCTTCAACACCTTATTTGACAAGCAATCAAAAGTCCAATGTTTCTCTTGGTAAATGTGTGTAAATGATATGCTGGAAAAATTTCGGACCAGATTTGTGATCTGATCTATCCATGAAGATAAATGGATAGGAGCCAGATGGTTTTTGTGAAGAAGATGATCAATTAATACCTTTGAATCTCCAAATATCTAGATAGAGTCGATGTATAGATGCTTTGTGAACCAAAGGAGGCCCCATAAAGCCAACGTCGTTGCCGTGGTATTGGATCCTAGCCCTCTGTACTAGTGGATTTTATAATGATATAAGGGGTTCAACATCAGCCATGCTCCACAGCCACATTTTCCATTTTGTGCTTCCCCATCAAAAAGCCCTACTGTAAATTTAATTTCATGTGGTCTCAGTCTGACTGATAAATCTCTAGGTGGTTTCTGTTGTATTCTGACACTTTCTCATATATGAATAATTTGAGATACAATCCAGGTCAAAGAGGTGATCCGGTCCTTAAAGATTTTGAAATTTCTGCCCTTCCATATCTTCCAATGATAAATGAGGGGTATGATACGAAAATTTTTACATTTTTCAAACCATCATTTATTACACTCTGTAATTTATTGATATTCAGATTCCTAAAACTTGAAGTGACAACACAGTAATGATCTAATTTCCCTAGAGTATACACAATTATAGAAAATATGTTTATTATCTTCATCTCCCTTCATGAACAATGTACAAATTCCCGAACCAATATTTCCCCTCCTCTTAAGGTTCATCATTGTTAATTTTTCTCCTTCCACACACACCACAAGAAAATGATGATCTTTAATTGAGTCTTCACCTTCCACATTTTAGCACACCAGCACTTTGCTTACTATCCAAGTTGTATGTCCATTATCTCCAAATAAGCTTATTTTTTACTCATGTTTCCTTTATGTAAACTTCCTCCAAAGGTTATCGACTCCCCACCATTATTCTGGTTCTAGCCCATACCTCTAACTGCCTCCAATTATTTCTTCCATTTACTGAGCATCAGACCCTATATCCCCATAACGTCAACTTCTTGCCATCTCGGTGTACCTTCCTGCCATTCTAGGATGATCTGTGCAAGAAATAATATCCCTCTACCATGTAGGCACTTCATCACATGTTCACCTAGGGTAACATCTACGAGGAAACCCCTGATGCTTCCTTCCCCGATCATAATATACTGACAATTTATGAATCTCCATTTTAGGTGTTTTCTGAAGCATGGCCAAATTTTGATTAAATCCCTCTAGATTTGAGACCCCTTTTCTGCCTTCTGCCATCCCATAAAAAAGGCATCATCCATATCGAGGGACTTCAGATATTTAAATCTAATAATGTCTCACCATATACCTGCATTATGTATGCTTCTCCATAAGGATTTCATCAGTACTGATTTCCGAAAATATTCAATATTAAGGATGACCCAGCCCCCACGTTCCCTTGGGACAGTAAGGAGGTCCCAAAAAGTGAGATGATATTTTTTCTCTACCTTGTTTCCATCCTATAAGAAATTAGTCACCGACCTCTTAATTCTGTTAATAATGGCGGTCCGGATCAAAAATAGATATGCCTATTACACCGTGATCTGTTGTAGGATAGCCTGAATAAGGATCAACTTCCCTCCTTTGGATATCCATTTAAGTGACCATTCTTGAACCTATTTCATGGTATTTTTCAATGATCCATTGCCAGTCAGCTACCCTGTACCCTATTGGCTTTAAATGAAATACCAAATAAGTCAGCTCCTCTGAAAGTGGTTTCATGTGAAAATTAAAGATGTCTTCAATCTGTTCAATACAGTTGGTATCCCCCTTTGAAAAATAGATGCAAGATTTTTTATCACTGAAATATGTGATTGAGAGATTCCCAATATTAGCAAATCAGCAAACCAAATAACATCATGTAATCAATGAATAAGCTATGGGTGATCTCTTGATTGATCCCCAGAAAGATCCCAATACAATAGCCTCATTGATCTTAATACTTAGAGTGTCCATGACAAGCAGAAAAATGAGGGGTGACAGTGCACAACCCTTTCGTAGACCCCTCCCAGGTTTAAAGATTCTAGATGCCGATCCATTGATTAGTATGGAAATCACTATTTTGCTAATGCATCCCATGATCCATTCAACCGCATCCCTGTGCATCCCAATTTTGTGTAAGACCATTCTTAAAAAATCCCAATCCACTTGATCATAAGATTTACTTAGATCTACTTTCATAATAATCGCTTCTGAATTCTTGTTGTGTATCGAATGCATCACCTCTTTTATAGTAGCCACAACATCATGTATAATATGGTTATTCATAAAGCCAAACTATTCCTTGGATATGTGGATAGATAAAACTCTTTTTTTTCATTTCACAATCAACTTGGATGAAATTTTGTAAAGAGTATTGCATAGGGAAATAGGTCTATAATCTTCGAAGGTCGAAGTCCCTTTCTTCCTGGGGATAAGTGCCAAAATGGTGGAGTTTATAGACCCCAAAATCTTCCCTTACTTTCTCATCAACTCAACAATATCAGTCAGGTCCCTTAGAAATAGGTCAGAAAAGTGTAAAAAGAAATATGGAGTCGAGCCATCTGGCCCAGGGCTTTTATATGGTTGGAAAGTTTTTAGAATTCCTTCCACCTCCTCCATACTAGCTTCCCTATTTAATTTCTCATTTTCATCTGCTGAAAACATCATAGGGTAATCCTTCACTACCCATGGTTGATCTTCAATAAATGAACCCTCCCTCATCTTGAAAAAATTATCAAAATATCTTACTACCTCTTGTTGAATTTTTTCTATTGTGTTAAATTCATTCCCATCATTTGATATATGCTAGATGGCATTCTGAATCTTCCTCCCATTTGCATAAGTATAGAATTATTTCGTGTTTCTATCGCTCTCTTTGAGCCAAATGACTCGACTTTTTAGTCTCCATGTATGTTCTTGAAAGAGGAGAATTTTCCTTTTTTTTTTACTCTAATTTCTTTATACATTCCCATGCTTCATATTTCTGAAAGTCTCTGTCAATTTGTTTTAGCATATCCACCACCTGACCTATGATCTCCCCCATCCTGAGTTTTATATATTTATTTTTTACTCTCTCCCATGATTTGACCCTCTGTTTTAAAATCCACAGATTATGTGAAAGGAATTCCATTGGGGATGAACCAGTCTCCCTTTTGTGTTTGTTAAAGAAATCACAGACCATAAAATTGAAATCCTCATCTTCTAACCAAGCCCTATTGAATTTTGAGGGGTACCTCTCAACCTTATTTTTTATTTTCCATTCCACCACTATTGGGCAATGGTCGGAAATTAGGAGGTCTTCCACCTGGACATTAACACCTCCCATTTGAGATAGTAAATCTTCATGGATCAAGGCTCTGTCCAACCTCTTTACAATAAAATCTCTTCTCGATCGACCATTATACCATGTTGGGCCCATTTTTTTTTGGATAATATCCTTAATATGTTTATCACGGAACAAGTCATTCAGGTAATCCGACAATGGGTCCAAATTCCCTGAACCCCAGATATCTCTACTATTTAAAGTGCAATTCAAGTCCCCCGCTACGATAAAGTGATCCAGTGATAGAAATCCACACCTGTCCATTCTATTCCAAAATCCATTCTTGTTTAGATATGGAGCATATAAGTTGACCAACTTTTCTCTTAGATTGAAACCCTGCAGGTGTCTAGATAATAAAATGCCGCCAAAAAAACTGTATGCTGTAAAGGATGCCCATCTTGGGTCCCAGAGCACATCAAATCCCCCTGATCATCCCTCTGCATCATTCATATTCATATTCTAAGCTGGAAACATGGCACGAAAAAATGAGATCGTTCGATCAGCAGAGGACTTAGTTTCTGAAATAAATATTAGACATGGGTCAAATTGTTTAAAAAACTTCAGCAGTGACACAAATTTTCCCCTGCCCCCCAGACCCCTTATGTTATGTGAAAAAAGGATCATTGGGTCACCTACTTTGAGGGCTCCAAGGCCGTAATCACCCTATCCAAAGCAGGAGTAACCAGGATATACCTAAAATTACCATTTGATAGATCAAAATCATCGACATCGGCTGAAATGGATTTCTTCTTATGTCGAGGATGTCCCCGCCCTTTTCTCAAAGTGACATTGGAAGTGGAATTAGGACTGATAAAAATAGCAGTAGGCAGGGGTCTCCTTGAATGGATTGGGAAGGGAACCATTTCTACGTCCAAAATGGTTAATAATAACTCAATGTCACTACCTATCGATTTCCGAGGGGATAGATTTGCCTCCCCCGACAGAGGGTTTGTAGGCTCAGACGTAGAAACCACCAGAGGGGGATGAGAGTCAAATAGGACAAAGAAATGATGTCCTAGGAGGGCATCCTTCCACAATGGCGGAGGTGAAACATTTTCATAGTGAGAATCAACATCCCAATCCCCAAGAGACTTAGATCTATGCAACAACCTATTCCCTATCTCCACCGAAGAATTCAAACCACCCAACACATTCAATTTCTGATTAATTGGAGGTGAAAGTGGAATAGAATTATTCTTACCCAAGAAATGGTGATGTTTATGATGAGGTTGTCAGGAGCCATCCTGCACCATACCGTTATCCATCCCCATCAAGGGCGTCCGCAAACTCCCGACCTGCTTCCACGATTTACAATTCATCCAGACATGACCAGTTTGATGGCATGTGTGACAGTGAAAAGGGAGCTGCCAATAGTCAATCAGTTGTCTATGCACCCACAATTTCCACTCCAGGTTGACATATGAAGGTAGCCCACCCAAAAAAGAGAGCTCGACCAAGATCCATGCCACTCTCTTATAAAAAACACCCAAGAATTTTAGGTCAACATACCTGCATGTACCAATGTTGTTGTCAATGAATGTCAATACCAGCATCAGCCAAAATTATAATGGAAGTCCAGGAAGTTTCACACACACCATGTGATTCAGCGGGGTGTCTCTCGTGGGATTGAAACTAATATACCATCATTGTAGTGCAAGAATAAATCTCCCATGTACCCAGGTTCTACAGAAAACTTCACCAACATCCTCTACTCTCATAAAGTGGAAACTGCACCATCCATTTTGAAGTCTGAAAATCTTATGTGCATACCTGAGAAGCTTGGTCCATGCCTCCATCAGCCATTGAAGAAGGTTTGTGTTGCACATTTTGTCGTATACCCAACGGCCTACCAATGCCCTTGTCTGTAGGCTCTCAACCCTATCCCACATAATCTCATGTCTGAAACCAAGAAAACATCCCTCCTCATCAGGTTTGAAGGGTTTGTCTCGACAATCAGGGCGCTTATGAATTCCCTCCCCTTCACTATTAGGAAAGAAACCCTCCCTACTCAGGAGACCAGAAATTGGAAGGTGATTGATAGAATCGTTGTAAGCCTGTGAAATTCACAATGTAAAATATCAGCCCCCGATGAGATCTGGGGTGGCATACCATCAAAAGGAAGAGTGGGAGACAAACCTCCTTCTACCACCTTTGCCTCATGCAATAAGGCTTCTGAAGCCTCCTTACCATATAACTCTTGCAAAAACAAAGATAATTCTGCCATGTGTCCTAGTAGGTATACGAATAGAAGACCTTATTGACAGATAGAGTAAGTAATAAGGCCATCGAAAATTATGAAAAATATTTACCCTTCCCAATAAAACAACCCACCAACCTTGTCATTAAGAGATCGTAAGTGGAGAGGGATAAAAATAAATGTAGATAGTCCCCCTGGAGGAAATATATCATTAACTAGCCTTGTGGATAAGTACCCCGTCCGCTGCCCGCCCAGATGGTCCCCAATTAGATGTAAATCAACATAAATGATTGAGGTACAAGGTAGAAGATACATCACACTCAAAGGAGTCACCCGAAACTCCCACTCCCTTAACATTCAAATCCACCCGTTTCCTGATCACCGGAGAGTGTTTGCAGTGACCCAGGAACAGTGGAAACCAGAAGGTGTAGGTCTGCACTAGAGCTTTAGTCAGCGAGCCAATATCCTAAAACCCCTGTCCGCATCCATAGACCACAACTGAGTTATAATACAGGTTCATTTACAGCAGTAGCATACGGAGAAAACGTACCTGCTAACATTCCACCATTGATGGCAAAAGTAAACTTTAAAGTATAAACACGGTTATGGCCAGTAAATGGACCCAAGAGAGTCCCCACACACCTTTGTGAGCAGATGGAGTCATTCAGTAATGTCCATGTCCTCCTTCGAAAAAAAAATCTTTTATATCTTGAATACTCCATCACCTCCCTGCATCGTAGAGTAGAGATACTAAGAAATATCGACTTCAAAAGATAGATGTTAACACTGGAAAATTGTACAGAAGGAGACGATATTATCTAATGTCAAGCAGAAGGATTTACAGGGCTAGAAGACATTACATAATCTAGAAAGTATTTAAAAATCTCTAAGGTTTGAGGAAAAATCAAATTTGAAAAAGTCCTAAATTATTTTGCGTGCATTATCCTTCGTGAAGATCGCCTTTGCGCCTTATGACCGGAAATGTGCGCAATCCTGGGAATGGAAAAATGTCGCCTTCTGGGACCACACAAAGTAAAGGACAAGTGATTCCTCACTTGAAGCCGCCTAAGGACAACCACCAATGCCTCCTTAAATGTCAAGTGAGCACAAAATGGAATACTTGGAGCACACAAAGGAATCATACCCCTCTCTTGGGTAACCATCCATAATGTACCAAGGGAGGGAAGGAGGATTTGAAATCTCCTATATAAGGCCACCATGAGATGAAGAATGGGTGAACACATTGTTATGTTGCTCAGAATTTCCCAAGAGATACCAATAGTGTGTGATCGAGAGTTGAACATAGAGGGGAATCAATTGTTGTCCATCCAACAAGTTCAGTCCACCACAATAGAGAGAGATGGAGACTACACCGACGCAAGCTTGGGATAAAAACATCCTTGCATTGGGACTTAGAATCCGTGTTCTAGGGGTCCTTTTGCAAGAGGGAAAATTTTCACACTTATTCCTACCAATGCTCAATAAGAGAGGCCAAGAGCCACTGTTCATATTATCATTGTCGTTTGACTCTTTTCAGAGCTCGTGTTTATTGATTTTAGTTTTTTAGTTTAGTTTTAGTTTATATATGCATGATACTACTCTATATAGTATGCTTATGATTCCATCTTGTTCCACCAACTTGCTTGACTCCACTTCTTTTTCTGCATTTTATCAATAACTTAAGTGGGTAGACCACACCCCTTAATTTTGTGTGATTTCATAAATACATGCACCAAACACATCCCAACATGATTGGTGACTCCACTAACATTTATTACCAAGTTTATGTGGTCGTGCCTTTTTTGTAGAGACCTCTGTCTGTGCTATGGAGTGGAGCTTAATTTCCCCTAATTTCTCTTGCAGTTCATAGTTCATCCCAAGTGACAGAGTGAAGCAGAACATCTCCAAAAAAATTCTTTTGCAGGAATTTGCACGATTTTTCTTCCCACAGACGCACCTAGGGTTCACATTCAGAGCTGACCCACGTGCAGACATTGCACCTGTTTCAGCCTTTTTCCCGCAAAATACATAATGAGAAATGTCTCCCATGTTTTTGTCTTTTCCTGCTTGTAAAGTGCTTGGCAGCCCCTAATACACCTGCCAACACTAGTTGTGGTACCTCACAGCTTGCTAAAGCTCACTCTTAGCTGCCTTTTGTAGGCTTAGCGTCAGTTTTATTTCAAGTTGCTTTTTTCAAATTTCTACATAGTTTAAGTAGGGGGGGGAAATAACTTGCATTCCAAAAAAAAATTATGTTTTTAAAGTTTTGGTACTAACACACCTAGATAACTAGCCAAAGAAAGTGGCCGAAGAGCACGCATGCATAGCTAGTTTTCTTTTTTCTAGTGTAAAAGTTCTAGTTTAGTTCAAATTTTGCATTAGGATTTTCGGGACTAGGATTGAAATGTTTATAGAAAAGCAATTAATCTTTGCTACCTTTGCACCCTCTGGTGATCCTAGGTAAGAATATGAACGCTCATTATTCACAACTCGTCATCTCCTTATAGTTGATCACATATATTAAGTAGGAAAAATTGAAAGCGGCCCATAATCCGCACATGTTTTTCTTTTGAGCAAGGAACAATACAACATAGTTTAAATAGGGGATTTTGTAAAGGATCATGAAATATCCACACGTTCAAACTATGTTCTTTTCCACCTTATGCTCACACACATTCACTCACTAAGCAAAGCAAAAACACTTAAAACTAACTTAACCAAACTCACTAAATTCTCCCCATAAGGGCCACAACAGACTTTATAGCTTAAGTTAGGATCAAGGGGTGTTACACAGTAATTTGTCACCGTCCCTACCATTCCCCGTCCCGCACATTGGAGGGCTCATTATGTGACCTGTGAGCAGAGACAAGACTTGAAAATACTTTCATTACATCCCTCTGAAGATGAGCTTTCATTGCCCTGAAGACATCTCCTTGCAAAAAACCCTAAAAATAGCTCTTTTTCCATTGACGTGGTTCCATAGTTCAGCCCTCGCGCCAAGGGGGAAAATCCTCCAAAGAGGGCGCACCAATTGGCGCTCTATCATAGAGCCGCACCCGCACCAACCATATTAAGAGGTGTTTTTTAAAAATAAATGGCGGAAGTTTCGTCCTAACAAATTCCTGGACTGATATCTATCTTGAGTTGGGAGGTTTGGCTACGGATTTCCATAGAGAGGAAGTGGTTTGCCACCTCTCATGGAAGCTTCCTTGATGATAGGGCCAATCCCATGATTATAGTGATCCTAACTCCCCTTCCTCCATCTATAAAAGCTTGCTCATCTCCATTGCAAGCTAGTTCCAGAATCTCCAAGTTCCCAAGAGCTTTCACATCCTTATGCTGCAAGAGCCTTCTTGATTCCCTTAAGGCCAAATCCAAGCAAGGAGACTATTTCCAAGTATCCGGAGAGAGAGGCTTGTCCCATCCTTGACAGGCTTTATCAAGACATGTTTTGCTGACGACCCGCCAAAGGAGAGTGCTGCGTCGAAGCTATGGTTCTATTTTTCTTTTGACTCATTAATGATAAGCGACTATTGGTTATGGTTCCACTCTTGTTCTTGATTATGTTCATGAGTTATGTCCTCTTCGACTGACATATAGTTGTATATACTGGATTTTATGCTTGTGTTTGTGTTGTTTCTTGCATGTGCAGGTGTCCGATCACGGAGATCGTGAGGATTGTGATCTGCCAGGGCAAAGGAACGGGAGCACCACCTCTTCTACAAACGACAGCGTTGGATTCCAGGTAAGCCTTCCTCGCAAGTCGGTTTATTTGCAATTAGGAACCTACACTGTAGCATGTTTGATTGTTGCTAGACCCGATCTGGGCTAGTAGGGATCGCCTCTGTCCGCAGAGGGGATTTACCTCCTCAACAATTTGGCGACTCCACTGGGGACTCAGCTTGTTGTTTGATTTGTAAGCTATAGACGGAGCCTGAAGTGCAGCCAGATAGCCTTCGAAATGCTTTTGCTCTGCATTAGCGGAGTAGATCAACGCTGCTTTAGTCAATCTCCGGTTTAGTTTACGGACTGAACAACTTGGAGTATTGTCTTCTCTTTTCGGTCAATTTCTTGGCTTTGCTTGCTTGGTCAGCTCTTTGCACTGTTTTTTCCTGTTTGTTTGGCTTTGTTTTAGCCTTGTTATCACTTGTCTGTGTCTGAGATTGCTTGTTTTTTATTTTTCCATAGTAAACTTGGCTGGCGTGCTTTTCAGCGTGACAGTCGCGCCCATTGGCGCAGGTTGCCTGTGTATCACCCGCGCCATTGCCTTTCTGGCGCTAATTTCAAGCTCACAGTCGCGCCAATCCTGTGAGCTATTAGGGTTTGCTGTGTTTCATGCTTTCTGAGACTGACTTGTGATTTTGATCTTGTTTTTTCGGCTGTTTGAGTGCACTGGAGCCTAGTTTGACTGATTGTAACCTCCATCCTTTGGTTGTTTGCCTATTTCTTTCGATTTTGCATTCGAGCCCTAGGGCATCTAGGTGCTTTTGTGAGTCGAGCCTCCCTTGGGAGTTTTTGGTTTTCGTTCATTCAGTCGACTTTGGGATTGCTTCCTTGCATTCGTTTGACAGTTGTCTATCATTTTATTGCGCTTTTTGAGTGACTGATTTCGTTTTCATTTGAATTTCGCTTTGCTTCATTTTGGGCCTAGATTACACGGCTCATTAGTGTCTTTGGGACTTTTCTTGGTTTTGAGAGACTTTTGGTCGATTTGAGATCTGATTGTTTGTGCCATTGAGTGAAATCTACTTGTTTTTGCTCTCTTATTATCATTTCTCGAATTGCTTCTCACTTGTTTTCGGTTTGTTTAGTGCATCTAGCTATCAAACATTGAAAACAAAAAAAAATCTCTTTTTCTTTTGATTGATTAGTGCAAATTAAAATATTTTCGGTGTTATTAGTAATTAGTGACTTTGAAAGAAAAGTTTTTAGTTTCATTAGCTACATTAGAGATATCACTGATTGTCTTCTGATCATTTTGTTTGTGTAAAAAGCTCTTAACTCTTCTGTAGCTAGCTTTCATCGAACGAAATGATATACTGTGGCATGTAGTTTTGCATTTAGGAGATTTTTGAGACATCACATTCGTTAGGGCCTGAAAACTGAAACGTAATTGAAGATAAACTTTAAAATTTACTCAACTTACACTAAGGCAGCATTGAAATCTAACGAAACACATTTAGAGGTCTAGGCTAGAGACGTGTTCCGGCATCTTAAAACCTAGTAGCTATCGTTCGCCTCTTGGCTTTAGACAGCACTAGTACGGACTTGTGCTCCCCGTACCGTCGCGTATATAAAGGGAGACCCCACTAGGTTTCAATCCTTTATCCATAGGAAGCCGAGTCTGCCACACTATACCCGTGATACACCAAACACAACATTCGAGGAGATTGCCTGCACGTACGGAAAGTCCTTGGTTGATTTCTCTTTCATTATTGAAACCAAGGTGTATATTGCAGTTCATGGTTATCTGGTACACCCTTTTGCCTAGTATTCCTGAGCAGTCATTTGATCTTTTCTGACTCCCTAAATTTGAAAGGATCACCAAGCGCTTGTTCTTTCACGCTTGTGTCAAAATTGAAAGAGATAGAGTCATCTTTTCGACCGTTTCTTGACTCTTAAAACATGAAACGGTGAAGTTTCTTATTTTTCAATGTGGTAAAAATTAATCACCCACGATTACACGCCCTATTAGATTTTGGTTGTTGACCGTTTGATCGTGTGTCTTGACTCTTTTTCAGCTCGTGTGTGTGTTTGATCTTTTTCTCTTGTCGTTGCTGCCTCAGTGGCGGAACCCTCGGTTTCGTCTACTGGTAGTCCTTACATGGACGATTCATCAGAGGTGTTCCAATCCTCTGTTGAACCACAGCAGTCCATTGTTTCCTAGTTTCCTGATGGGGGACCGGTTCTTTCTGAGCAACCCTTTGGGGGACCAGTTGAGTTCAATTGGCCCTTTTCTGACCCTGTTTCTGAATTGAGATTAGGAGCTGATTTCCTTTCTCTTACATCGGGTTCGCCTTTTAAGCTGTTGTTTTTCCTCCTAGCCCTCACCGTCTATTGCGAGATCTAACAGCAGGCTCAACCATGAGTGATTCTGGTGAGGAAATTCCCACATCCAGTGAAGACTATCAGCTCTTCCCAGGAAGATTATTTCCAGGAGACAACTCTGAACTGGCTAATATGTCAACGGCCAGTCCCTCATTACCACTGAGGTACAGGTCCTTGGGTCAGATCATTTCCATCGCAGCCTCTATGGGAGTGTCAGCTCCTTCTACGAGGCCAGCTGCTCCTTCGCCGGGGGTGTCTCCTCAGACACCCGTCACTTATGTACCCACTCGGCCCACCTTCTGTGTGGCCACCTCTACACCCACTGTCACGGCACCCTCTGCAAGGGCTATGCCACCTCCTGAAGACGTTTATTTAGCAACTTCTATACCGGAGAACTTTTCTCCGGAGGAGTATCGGTTGTTTCTACAACAGCCGAACCCCGAGGTTGGACCATCCTCCCAAGATCCCAACCGCTCTTATTTTTTGCACTATGCACAGGATGGTACACCTGTGTATGCTTTTCCAGGTTAGTATGATGAGCACGGGGACATTTTGCGTCTACCCGCTCCTGAGGATCATCTCCATGTTCAAGGTTTACCTTATAACCAGGCTTATAACTCGCAAGGGCAACCTTTCCAAGGCCAACCTTCAGGCCAACCTGGCTATCCTTATGACCCACAGGGACAACCCATGCAAGGGAAGTATTACAACCCTTCCGGTCAACCTGTGCAGCCTCAGTCGGGGTACCAACCGGGACCGGTCTATGGTCCTGGGGGGAAAATACAGCCTTCGCAACCTATGCAACTGCAGTATCCTATTGTTTCCAACGTTGCATATCAGCTGGGACCATCCTATGGTCATGCTCCAGGTCAAACCGGTTACTAGCAACCACCTGGCCCTATTCCTCCACCAGGCCAACTGGTCCATCCGGTACAACCTGGTGTTCTGCCTCCAGGCCAACCGGCCCATCCGGCACAGCCTGGGGTTCCTTCACAGCCAGGTCAACCTGTGCAACCGGAATAACCTGTCTATCCAGGTCAACCTATTCACTCAGGGCAACCTGCTCAGCCGGGTCAACCTGTTCATTCAAGACAGCCCGCTCATTCAATTAACCCCGCCCAGCAGCCGACTTATTCGATGTCGCAGCCAAATCAACAGTTGTGCCCTAGTTATCAGGCTCCATGGGGTTCCACTTATCAACATCCAACTCATCCTTAGGGCGTTTATTATCCTCATGGTCAATCTCAACCCAATTATAACCACCCCCGAGGCTCTCATTATTATCCTCATCCACCCGGTTATACCTATAATCCGGAGCCAAATCCAAATGATGCTTATTCTGGGCCGACACATAATCAGGGTCCGTATTCTGGTTATCAAGCCCCACACACTGGTTACCAGCAGCCAAATCAGTCTGGTTATACGACCTACACCCCCTACAGTCAGAATCCTATGGGACAGAACCCATGGGGGAAAGGATATTCCCAACCAGCGTGGAGTACAGGTACCAGTCCTCATCCCAGGCATGGCATGCCAGTCAATCCGCCATTGCCGTTCCTGGCCACCTTGGAATTGCCGGATGTTTCAAAATTGACCAATGATACGATTTTGCATAATCCTTATTGGCCTCCAATTCCTACCAAGATACCAGGTGATTGCCCAAGTCTGAGGGTAAAGCTGGGGAGGACCCCCAAGCGCATGTGATGACGTACCATCTTTGGTGTTCGTCTAACTCTTGGGTCAATGATTCCATTCGTCTACACCTCTTCCAGCGCACTTTGACTAGAGCTGCTGCTAAGTGGTACATCAAATTATCCCGTGGCATCTTTCAGGACTTCAATTCCTTAGCCATGGCTTTTCTGACGCATTTTCAGTTACCGGTTTGTTATGAAGCCGGGACGCACCTCCTGACTTCTTTGAAGGAGGACAAAGCCACTCACATCTCTGATCACATTCATGAGTGGCGGTGCCATCGTAGACTGATCAAGTTTCATATACCTGATCAGATACTGACTCACTAGTTCACCACCTCCTTCATGAACAAAATCGCCCAAGATATTGCGATGGGAGCCTGTGTGATGGAAGAACAAGCCATTTCACGTGCCCAATATCTGGATCTTGTATATTCTCAGTCCGACACGCTTTATGATATCTTTCCTGATGCTCCACGATCCGGAACCTCTAAGGCTCCACCTACCCCTGCGGTGGATGGTGTCATTGGTTCCGTCTCTTAGAATTCGAAGAAATCTTCGAATGGGAAGCAGAAGTCTAACTCATCCAACAATTCTGATCCTCCCACTCCTACCGATTCTGGAAAAACCACAGAGGTTAACGCCGTTCAGGCCAATCCTACGAAGAAAACATCCAAGGGGAAAAAGAAGGGCAAAGGTAAATCCAAATCCAACGCCCCAAAGCCAGAATCCAAATCTCGTACAGAGGATGGTTCGCAACGTAAACCGAAGTACCCCTGCCTAATTTGTGAAGGAGACCATTATACTAAGAATTATCCACGACGATCTAAAGTTAGTCAACTTCTCAAAGGCTCCAAAGGGACTCCAGCAGTTCTTAAAGAGCCATTCCCGTCTCAGCAAACCCAGATGGTTGAACAACCTTCACCATCTGCACCATTTGGGTCCCAAGTTTTTATGATGAATGGTGCTGCACCTATCTTCGTCGCTACGCGTTCGAAGGATTACAATGAATCATGGCAGGCACTGGGGAAGGTAGTTGCGGATGGACCACCTCCCCCACCTGTCCCTGGTTCGTTGGAAATCGAAAAGCCTACTCCTGAACCTGTTGTGAAGCCACCTTCTAAAGGTGTTTTACAAAGATCTTCTTATAATCTGAATGCCCGCGCTGCTCAACACTAGAGTATTGTTGAGGACTTGGCACAGGTGCCTTCTGCTATGTCTGCACTAGAAGTTCTTCAAAGTTGTCCTTCGCAACGGAAGGCTTTATTGTCTGCAATCGGTGGCATTGACCCCACCGATTCGAGCCTTCTCACCTTCGATTTTGAGAATTTCACCCCCTGAATTCCACATCAAATCACTCTTGTTATTCAGGTTGGGATTAACGGTCTTAACATCCATAGGGTCGTTGTGGATGAAGGTGCCTCTACCTGCGTCATGTTGTCCGCTTGCTGGAAGGCCATCGGCTCTCTGGCCCTCGCATCCTCCCCCAATGCCCTAGAGGCATTTTATGGTCGGGAATCCAAACCCCTGGGTGTTCTCGAGATTTTAGCAATCACTTTACAGGGAAAGACTGTCAACATAGAAGTAGAAGTAGTTGACGCCAGGCTCAACAACAATATACTTCTCGGCCGTAGCTGGGCTCATACCATGCTATGCGTGCCATCCACCATCTTTCGACTTCTTAAATTCCCTCACGAGGGCAAAATCGTCACGGTGGATCGGTTGTCCTTCTTCACCTCCACCTCCGAGAACAACGTACCATACGTGGATCAAATCCCAAATCCCCCTGACAGTGTAGGACCCGGTCTCTTCAAAGACCCCGTCCTCATGGGTATCTTTCTTGCACCACCACCGCACACCGTTCAAGTTAACATGATTTCTAAGTCTGATGACCCCTGGCTCATTCCTACGCCTGAGCTAGTGTTTGAGTTTGGAGAATCAATGCCCTTGACTCCAGTAGAGATTAGCTACTGTGAAATTGTTGTTGCATCTGATCCTCGACCTCCTTAGCATGCTCCTTTGAGCATGGCTCTAGATGTTTACTCTCAATCCCCTTGGCTTGGTCAGGCCGATTCACCTGAACCTCTCCAAGAGACTTTTCCTTCCGATGAAGCCATCATTGAAACTATGTCTCTCGAGGAGCTGCCTTGGGGCGATGGACATCATCGCTCCTCTTTTATGCCTAGCTTGGGGGCAATGTCATATTATCTAGAGCGTTATGCATCTCAGGCTCCTACTCCTCCTCTCCAAATTCCCATCTTGACGCACGAGGTTTTTTCAGAGGGAAACCTGAGTAATATCATTCAAACCACCCTGATAAACATCTCCGTTAAATCGGGGATCGTTGAGAATATACACGTGGGAGTGACTTGTTCTCCTGATGAGATTCAAGTCTATACTGATCATTTTAAAGAATTCAGAGATGTGTTCGCCTGGTCCTACGAGGAAATTTCGAGAATTGATCCTAGTATCGTAGTGCATGAGATTGCAACCTACCCTTGTGCAAAGCCCGTGCGCCAACGCTTATGCCCCATGCATCCTCGCAAAGTTGCTGCAATTAAGGCAGAAGTTGAAAAAATTCTGAACGCAGGCTTTATTTATCCCATCCCCCTCACAGAATGGGTTTCCAACATTGTCCTTGTTGATAAAAAACAGGGTACTATTAGGGTCTGTGTTGATTACCGTGACATCAATCGCGCTTGTCCAAAAGATAACTATCCCACTCCGTTCATAGACCAGATTATCGACGAATGTGTCGGAAGTGAGATTTATTCCTTAATGGACGGTTTCTCAGGGTATAATCAGATCAACATTGCACCTGAGGATCAACACAAGACTACATTCATCTGTCCGTGGGGTACTTTCGCTTATAAAAAGCTCCCGTTTGGCTTGAAGAATGCTGGAGCCACTTTTCAGTGTGCGATGTCTTACGCTTTCCATGACATCCACCAGATCATTCAGCCTTATCTAGACGACTTTCCAGCTCATTCAGCTAGGCGAGAGGATCACCCTGAACACCTCCGCCAGATTTTCCTTCGCTGTAGGCGCTACAATATTAGGCTTAATCCTCATAAATGCGTCTTTGGCGTGGATTCTGGCCATCTTTTGGGATTTATAGTCTCCAAAGATGGAACTCACCTCGACCCTTTAAAAGTCGAGGCTATCATTAATCTCCCATCTCCTTCCTCTTTATATCAGTTGCAGAGTCTGCAAGGAAAAGAAAACTTCCTTCGACGCTTTATCCTGAACTACATGGAGGTGGCTAAAGGATTCACGCACTTATTAAAGCAGAACGTTCCCTTCCATTGGGACGAAATTGCTTAGCAGTCCTTTGAGAAGCTAAAGACGTTATTGGTTAATGCTCCTTTGCTTCGTCCTCATGATTATCACCGCGATTTCACTTTGTATCTCGCCACTGCGTTTAGCACCATTGCTATGGTTCAGGTGCAGGATGATGATGATGGTAATGAACATGTTGTCTATTATCTATCGCGAAACCTTCTCGATACCAAAACGCGTTATGCTCATGTCGAGAAGTTGGCGTTAGCCGCAGTACACGTTGTGCAGCGGTTTCGCCACTACATCCTGTTGCGTACGATAACAGTGATTTCGGATTGCAACCCCATGACATATATTCTCTCTCGAAAATTACTAGGGGGAAAATACTCCAAATGGATCATTATCCTGCAGGAGTTTGACTTAGAATTTACTACTGCTAAGTCAACCAAGTCACTTGTTTTCGTGGATCTTATATGCTCACTCCCGACAGACTCCACTCCTTCACATTCCAAGGATCATATCCCAGATGAAACTCTTTTCCTCATCAGTACTCATGACCCTTGGTATGGTGACATAATTGTGTATCTTCATACCTCCACATTTCGGTCTGAGTTGACTAAGGATGCCCGACGTCGAATTCGGCATCAGGCTCAACCCTACTGCATCGTAGGAGATACCTTATACCACGTTGGAGTAGATTCGGTGCTTTGTCGGTGCCTAACCTTGGAAGAGGCTGAAAGGGTCCTAAATGAATGCCACAGTGGCACCTGTGGTGGACATATGTCCGGATATGCTACTTCCCAGAAAATTCTGCGAGCACGTTACTTTTGGCCATCCATATTCAAAGATTGTATCGTTGCAGTCCGTAAATGTCACGCGTGCCAGGTTTTTCAGCGCAAGGTGTGCACGTCGCCTCTCCCTTTGCATCCTGTTATTACCGTCGACCCTTTTGCGAAATGGGGTGTGGATTTTATGACGTGTAACCCTCACTCGGTCAGGGGGCATGCGTATATAATTGTCAATGTTGACTACTTCACCAAGTGGGCCGAAGCGATGCCTACACTTGCTGCCGACGGTAAGACGGCTGCTCAGTTCATCTTCAACCATATTATTGCACGTTTCAGGGTCCCGCAAGCCATTGTTACTGACCAAGGTACTCATTTCCGAGATTATATGATGGCTGAGCTGACTTCAAAGTTGGGCTTACGTCACAATAGCTCAACGTCGTATTACCCTCAGGCGAATGGCCAGGTTGAAATAGTGAACAAGGTTCTGGTCACTATGCTTCAACGAACAGTTGGTGTCCACAAATCCAATTGGCACCTCCAACTGTTCTCAGCTCTATGAGCATATCGTACATCTGCAAAGAGTGCAACTGGATTTACACCCTTTCAACTGGTGTACGGTCTGGAAGCAACTCTTCTGGTTAAATGCGAGATTCCTTCTTTGAAATTAGCTGTAGAACTGCTACCCGGTACTTATGCCGAGGAAGAGAATCTTTTGTATCTGGAATGGTTAGATGAAACTCGTTGTTTAACTACTTTAGTCATTGAAGCACAAAAGAAGTGGGTCAAAGCTCACTTTGATCAAACAGTTTCTCCACGTTCCTTTATCGAAGGAGACCTCATCCTCCTATATGATCAAGCGCATAACAAGCTTGGGGCTGGTAAGTTCCAACCTATGTGGCATAGGCCCTACATAGTAAAATGCATTTTGAAGAATGGGGCTTATGAGCTGATAGATTATGGAGTTCCGCTGGCGCAGCCCAGAAATGGGTTGTACCTCAAAAAATACTACGCCTGAAGTGATTTTTGGTGTAGTGTGTGTACATAGGTGTGTGTTTTTCATTTGTGTGCATGTGTGGTGTGGTTTGAAATGTAAACAACTTTCTGCTGATCGGGTCTTCCTGATTGTGTAGATGTCTATCCATCCATTTGTTGGTTTCGCGGGTGGTTCCTCCCGCAGTACCAGGAATCTGTCTTCGGCGGCCTGGGTAATCTACGATCCTGCTGGTGAGTTGGTCAACCTGCAAGGTGTGTGTCTGGGACGTACTACAAATAACATCGCGGAATATAGTGCTGTGTTAGAATTATTAACCGAGGCTATAAACCTCGGTATCCGTGAATTACTTGTGTATCTAGATTCGCAACTTGTAGTATTACAACTGAACGGACACTATTCAGTAAGAAACCCATCCATTTTACGTCTGTATATGCGTGTTCGTTTACTGGAGAGAAATTTCGACTATATTACATATCAACATATACCCATGCATATGAATGCGTTAATTGATACAGTAGCTAATTTGGTTCTAGACAGACATTTGCGCAATGTAAATCATCATCACATGTAAAAGGAAAATCCATCCAGAAATAGATATGTATATATATAGATATCGAATGTTTGCATAGTGTGCATCGCATTAAGTCAAAAATATACATGTTCATCTTAATACATCCGGAGACGACATGTCTCTCAAAAAATATGCATGATAAAAGCCCCAAGAGTATAATCCCCATGGTGCTCATGATAACAAGTTTCTGCATGCACTAAGCATCTCAGAATTCGGTGGAGGCGACTAGGCACTCCCACCGTCTGTCTCTGGTACGCCATCGGTACATCCGCTAGTCGGGCGTAGTTTGGGATCCCTCGGGCTATACCCTCGAGATTTTGGATCAACTCCCCCCCTTCTGCACCCTCTGCCTGAGGATCAGGTGCAGGAAGAGTCCTTCGCGCGATAGGAGACATTCCGACTGGTCTCTCTGGGCCCACGTCTGCATACATATAAAATGTGTCAGGAAGAACATGTGTTAACAAAAAATCATAAAACATAAAAATCAAAAAGAGAAGAGGTCATACCTAACTCCTCGTCCCAATCATCTCCCTCCGGCAGTGGGAGATCTGGATCACCAGTGAAATCGATTCCTGCATATGGCCAGTCTTCCACTACGATCAACTGACGCTGCAACCACCCAAAAAACTCCGGCCTCTAGGACATCTGTTGGCCTCCTCCAGCTCTGGGCATCAATGTTGCCTAGTGAGCCATTCTTGGCTCTCATGGAATCGACTCAGCTATTGTGGCCCCTTGGCCCTGGAAGATTGGTAATCGTTCCAGAATGAACGATACCAGGATGGAACCGTAGCCGAACTATTTCATTTTGGCCTGCTTACACTTCGTAAGCTGTCTCTTGATGTTTATGGTCACTGCGGTGGCCCAGTCGAACAATAGGGGAGTCATACACTCTGAGGGTAGCAAGAGTTGGGCCTTTTTTGCTTCGTGCGGTGCCTGTGATCCCGTAGCCCGCGTGATGGTATGAAGCACTACTCTGAGTGCTAGATCAGGAATGGTATGGATTTCTACCTTTCCACTTCCTGATCCCAGTCGTGCCCTTGGGCACACTCGTGCCATCACTTGATCCATCTTCTCACCAGACGGTCTGCTCCCTGTCAATATGGGCACTAGACCTCTGCGCGATAATCTGGTTATGAAGTATATGTGAGATACCTCCAGTTCCAATACCTGGTCCCGCAACTTGAACACTTGTTCATGTTCATCCCATATGCTGATCAGGTACTGTAGAAGCTCGGGTTGGGCTCATAAGCAAGGTGTCAGGAAGAAATTTTTAAGCCCACAGTTCCTGAGGGCATTCATGCAAGTTTCACTCTCTATGGCTTGTTCATCCTCTTCACCGTGCTCCCTCTCTTTCCACTCAATGACCATTTTGATCGTTTGTCTGCATTAACATGGTCAAAAAACTTCAATTAGACCTCTCCTATCTTTAAAAAATCATGCAATTCATTCATTGTATGAAAATTTAAAGCGAAAAATTAGATTGCGCCGCAGTTGGCGCGGGCCCTTTGGAAATACAATTCCATTGGCGCAGGTCCGTGTCAGATACCCGCGCCAATGGGCGGAGCCCTAAAAATTCAAAAATTCATCATAAGAAGTCTAATATTCAATTAAATTTTATGAAAAATGGATTGAAATGGAGTACAAAGAAGCGCCTCTTGCCTGGAACTGACGGGAATCTGAATGGTAGCCCAGATCAGTCGCAATCACCATCAAAAGTTCGCGCATTAAATGGACCACTGCTGCTCTTTGGTGAGGTAAATAGTAAAAAGTAATTTTATTTTTACCATTTGACATATTTATGACTTTTTGAACCCAAAATAGGTTTCGAAGGTTACTTTTCTGAATATTTTAATATATTTTGTCAAAAATGGGTTTTACACTTGCTTTTTGTGTAGCAACAGGTTTCTTCGCGACTTAAACGGTGAAACGAGTTGTATTTTATACTTTTTCGGACTCGGTAAATACACGAAAAAGTCACTTTGGAGTCATCTTTCAGCTCTTTTCTGACTCTCTAAACATGAAAATATTGCTGAGGCCCTTGTCATTTCGATCTCATTAAAGTGGACACGAATCGACATCTACCCAGTATACATTTACCCCTTTTTCGGGCTAGGATGGATTACTTACGAAAAAGGAATACCCTAGCCTATCGCGACTAGGAGGTTTTCTCGGATATCGTTTTCTAACTTTTCAGGTCTGAGGAACTATCTACGAAAAGGGACCATTGGAGTTTACTTTTCTGCTGTCTTTTCAAACTCTCTAAATATGAAAAGACGCCGAGTTCTTCCTGTGTCAGACTCGTTAAAACCTGATGACATTGGATTCAATCGAAATGACGTTCTCTGAGTTCCTCCTTCCTAGGGCTCGTTAAATGTACTAGGATGGATTCGCCCGAAGGGCGGACTTATATTACAAGAATATGCTATCCCCTTCAAGCTTGTTATAAAAAATAATTGGGGTACTCGCCAGAAATGGTGGGGAAAAATGGAACCAGCATCATTATCGTGTCGGGAGTATGTCGCTCTTAAACATGGAACTTATCTGCGTTCGTGTCGGGTTGGGGACATCTCATCTCGTTTTTCACTTGCCTCCGTGGGTTTGGATAATCCCTTTTGACCTCTCATCTGGTCATTGCCTCGTCACCATGACCTCTGATCCGTTGTGTCAAATACTTCCAAAACCACTGTTGTGCCGTTATATGTTCAAGAGAAGTTGACCTCTGCAAGTATCAACCTCCCTCTAATTATCATCTGATCCTAATTCACAAAAATATCATGTTCCTCTGTCTCGTGTCGATGATGTGGGAAACATTATGGACCACCTTCGATCAAGGTCACTTCCTGTCGACTACAGCTCATTATCCGGGAAGCTGATCTAGAGACTCCCTTCTGGTACCTTGGAGCCTGCATGCCTCAATGGCAGGTTCGTCACATTCGACATGAGGTTTTCATCATTGGCCTCCGATCGAGTGATTCTACGGGTGTTCGACACCAGCTCATTGATTTGCATGCCGTAGATTATACTTGTAGTACCTTGAGGGCCATTGTCATTATTGGTGGTTCCTCTCGCGCCTGTTAACAACTTTCATCATTGGCTGGTAATCAGACGATGTTCTTGCATGTTCGACTTCAACTCACATATTCTCATGCTTGAACTTGTACTTCATTTGGGTCGAGATGGAGCGCAAGACCCTAGATTGTGTCTGTTGTAATCCAGGCTGCAATTTTGTGGACTATTATTACATGACTCACTGATTGGATGGCTGCGACCATACCTAAGTCTATTTATCGATCCCCACTGGATGGCTGCGTCCATTCCTTGGATCTGGATTATTGTATACTCTGTTATGGATGGTTGCGCCCATACCACACATATATATCATGTATCTGAGACATCAATTGTACTTCGCTCCACAGGTTTTCCGATGGCAGTGTTTTAAGTTGGCATCTTCTCATAAAGCATTTCACCCCCCTCTCTCTCTCTCTCAGGCCTCATGCTTTAGGGGGAATCTGTTACACAGTAATTTGTCACCGTCCCTACCATTCCCCATCCCGCACATTGGAGGGCTCATTATGTCACCTGTGAGTAAAGACAAGACTTGAAAATACTTTCATTACATACCTTTGAAGATGAGCTTTGATTGCCCTGAATACATCTCCTTGCAAAAAACCCTAAAAATAGCTCTTTTTCCATTGGCGCGGTTCCATAGTTAAGCCCTCGTGCCAAGGGGGAAAATCCTCCAAAGAGGGCGCGCCAATTGGCACTCTGTCATAGAGTTGCACCCGTGCCAACCATATTAAGAGGTGTTTTTTAAAAATAAATGGCGGAAGTTTCGTCCTAACAAATTCCTGGACTGATATCTATCTTGAGTTGGGAGGTTTGGATACGGATTTCCATAGAGAGGAAGTGGTTTGCCACCTCTCATGGAAGCTTCCTTGATGATAGGGCCAATCCCATAATTATAGGGATCCTAACTCCCCTTCCTCCATCTATAAAAAGCTTGCCCATTTCCATTGCAAGCTAGTTCCAGAATCTCCAAGTTCCCAAGATCTTTCACATCCTTATGCTTCAAGAGCCTTCTTGATTCCCTTAAGGCCAAATCCAAGCAAGGAGACTATTGCCAAGTATCCGGAAAGAGAGGCTTGTCCCATCCTTGACAGGCTTTATTGAGACATGTTTTTCTGACGACCCGCCAAAGGAGAATGTTGCGTCGAAGCTATGGTTGTATTCTTCTTTTGACTCATTAATGATAAGCGACTATCGGTTATGGTTCCACTCTTGTTCTCGATTATGTTCATGAGTTATGTCCTCTTCGACTGACATATAGTTGTATATACTGGATTTTATGCTTGCATTTGTGTTGTTTCTTTCATGTGCAGGTGTCTGATCACGGAGATCGTGAGGATTGTGATCTGCCAGGGCAAAGGAATGGGAGTACCACCTATTCTACGAACGACAGCGTTGGATTCCAGGTAAGCCTTCCTCGCAAGTCAGTTTATTTGCAATTAGGAACCTACACTGTAGTGTGTTTGATTTTTGCTAGACCCGATCTGGGCTAGGAGGGATCGCCTCTGTCTACATAGGGGATTTACCTCCTCAACAAGGGGGTAGGCATCCAATAAACCATCGTGATCACTCCTCATATTGAAACATAGAAATTGACTGTTTAGGGAGCTTCAAATCCACCTATCAGCCCATGGAAAATAAAACCCGAGCGCGGCAGAGACTCGTTTAGAGGGGGTTAGGCTTAGGCGCAGTGCAGGCAAGTATCAGTCATAGCTACCTGACTTGGATGATACTCAGTACTATTAGCTTACTTACCAAGAAGCCTAAGACTCGAATGCTCACATGGGATGGTGGTACTTAGTGACCAAAACTAGGGAATCCTTTCCCTATAGGTGATGGTGCAGGCAAGCGCCAGACCCTCTACCCTTACCTTGGTGGATTTTCTTTGGCTGACTAGGGGTGTCACCAGCTATTACGAGACATTGTGCCAACACTCACAAGATATCTTCTCAAGGCCTAGTTCCATTTGAGTGTGTGAGGATGAATAGGTCCTATAGGATTTTGAGTATCATACACAAACAAACAAAAACCACTTTTTTGATTGCTTGATCACATAGATTAATTTAAAGGGAGAATTTATTTTATTTTCACTTTTTTTTTGTATCTGACAAGAATTTTTCTTTAATAATAGACTCTATCCTCTCAAATATTTCCCAAACCAAACCTGGTCAACACCAGAATGGACCCAACGAGACCTTGTCGATCTAGGTGTCTTTTGAACCTCCCCCCATTACCAGGATGGGTTCTAGGTCTTTCGTCATTTAGGCGTCAAAGACGGAACAATGCCACCATTATTGGTTTGTCCTTTATTGGGGCATCCTTAGTTGGGAACCCTAGTCAGTCTCCCAACACCACACCACAGACCACTCCTCCCACGAGCCCTAGGGAGCAGAGGAGTGCGTCCCATTCAGGAAGCCAACCGAATACACAACAGGGTACATCGTAGACCAAAACTTCTCCTAACTAGAACTTTGTGTTTTCGCACACTTCAATGGCATCAACCTGTCAGTCACCTTTCTTAGCTTCGTTGAATCTACCCAATTTAACAAAGCTAACGAATGGCCTCATCGCACACAACCCTACATGGCCTCCCATGCCCATGAAGCTCCCTTTGGATATTCCAAAGTTCGAAGGAAAGTAAGCGGAAGACCTAGGTAATCATGTCATGACCTTCCACCTTTGGTTCTCATCAAACAATATCATTGATGACACTATTCGATTGAGACTATTTCAACGCACTCTGACTGGAGTAGCCGCGAAGTGATACGTGGAGCAACCCTCAGCTTCACATAGAACCTTTGGTTCCCTGGCCACCGCGTTCCTAACATATTTCAGTTACCCATTCACCATGATTCGATAATGAAATTACTGACTAATTTTAGACAAACCCCTGCCGTCCATATATCGAACCATCTCCATGAGTGGAGGCGGTGTCGTAGTTTATGTAAAGCTAAACTTGATGATCGGATTATTTTATATTTTTTCCTGAAAACTCTTACGACAAAGATTTCAAAGAATGTGGCACATCAAAGACCCACATCCGAAGAGGATGGCATCAACAAATCCCATCAACTTGAACTAATTTATACGCAGTCAGGATACATTTACAACATTTTGCCTAACACCCTGTGCCTGCAAACTTATCAAGAATTTCTAGGTGCGTTAAACTCTACAAACGGACTAATTGGGTCATTAACCCAAGGATACCTAGGCAACAGTAGTCAAAACTCTATTTACACATACAGTTCTAACCAGAACGTACCTCAACCCGGTTTTCAAATTCATTATATGCCTCAACAAAATTTGACTAATAGGGTGCTAGTGTATCACCAGGGAGGACCTTATCCTCCGGCTCAAGGGACCCATTACGTAGAAATAAACACTCACGAAAGAGCTCCCCTCCAACAACTAGGTGAAAACCAGGGATCACTTTATGCTCAATCCCTAGCACAAGGCCTGCCTATGCAGACCAATGCACAAGTGAACTTTGTGCAGCCGTCCCAAAACCAACCACACCAATACAACTAGGAGAAATACCCTCCTAACGTGGTGAAGAAAAAATTAAAAAAAAAGCCAAAATGGAACCCTGGACAAGGGGGCAACAACCAGCAATGCCACCGCGATCCAAGGATGGAGGCAATTCCAATCAAAATCAGAGCCAAGAGTCGAGCAATGCCCAACAATAAATCAAAAGGCCACCTCTTTGAACAAACCATTCTTGTTCGATATGTGGTGGGTATGGCCACTATATTCACCACTGTCCCGATATCCCTAAGCTGAAGAAGCTATAGAGTAACCAAGGACAAGGAGGATCTTCCCAGCAACCAGCTGTGATGCAGTAACCTTTCCCCCATCAAGGGACAGTAAGCACTTAGCAGCAAAATATAGACGACTCTGGGAAAAGCAACCATGAAATCTACATGACTGGCAAAGAGATGTTTTTCCAAACGCGAAATCACAATTATGACACCCCACCAGACACCAATATGCCACGGGAACGTACTAGTGCACCGACTGTACCATTGACCATTTCAAAGATGCCTCTAGAATCATTTCCAAAAATGGCGAAGGGACCCAATAGGCGAGCATGAAACTAATCCAAAGCGGCCCATAATTATGGTATCATGGATGATTTCGCACAATCACCCGTTTCTATGTCAGCTTTTAAAGTATTGCAATCATGCCCAAAAAAATGGAAAACCCTAATTTCTATGTTAGGCACTATCGACCCTACCGATACGTGCCTAATGGCTTTTGACTTAGACAAAGCCACCCCTAGGATTCCTTCCATGGTCACCTTCTAGAGACCAGTGTCGATCCAAAATAGCACAACTCGCTGATGTGTCATAGACAAGGGTGCATCCACATGCATCATGTCCAAAACATTTTGGTAGAAGTTAGGGTCTCCTCAACTAAAACCCTCAGTCATCATGCTTAAAGCATACAACGGCCGTCCATCAGCCCCTGTCGGCCTCTACCAAAACATCTCGTTCTACTTAGCTAGAAAGGCGATCCACATAGACATTGAAGTCTTGGATGCTAACCTAGACTAAAATATACTCCTTGGGCAGAGTTATATCTATGCCATGTCTACCATAACATCCTTCATCTTTCGCATCATGATGTTCCCCCATGAGGACCGCATCATTACTGTATACCAATTGACACATAGCGAGAAGTGGCCCCTAAAAAATACTGATGTAATTCTACCCTATGTAGATAAATCCTCATATGCTCTCTCACGATACCAAGAATATGGCCCAAACCAGTTCAAACCGTCATCCATTCTAGGGTCATTCCTAGGAGATCGTCCCATAATCCCTGAGTCATCACCCAATTTCATAGGGGCTCCGGTGTGCATGATGTCCACATCAATTACCGAAGCTAGTCAGGACATAGACACAAGCATTAATGGCACTGATTCATCAGCCATGACAACCTCTCTAGCCTACGCCACCTCCCAAAACCCTTCCCTCTACCCCCCAGCTAGCTTCGTCTCCTAGTAGGTTTTGGAAACACTTGTATTACCAAACATATCATTGGCAATACCAGTTTGGTACCTCATTCCCCTAGTAGGAATAGGAGCCACCCATGTCACTACCACAGGATTGAAGCCCCTCAGTCCCGAGGAGGCCCCACTCATCCCTGAAACGGCCAAAACCACCCCTGCAAGGGAAATTCCCATTGCAAAACCAGTGATCACGGCCAAGAGAACCGATAAGAGAGGAAAGAATATGGTGACCCTCGCCATACAATGGAAATCACCAGTCTATGCCATATGCGAGGTAATAGACCACCCTACCCATATCTATCTAGAACTGGATGAATTAAAACCACTCCTTGGATCTGAGACAGACATCGTGATGCTGCGTTCCCGTAAAAAGGAACCTACCACCAAAGGTAAAGGAAAACCACTGCATACCAATCACGCATGCACTCTCTGCAACAACTATGGTCATTATACCCATCATTTACTAGAGATACCATGATATAGGGATGCCTTACATGCCATTGAGTGATCCTGTCAAGAGGATCCCTCCACCCAGGCATCTGGAACGGAAATTTGTACCATCCTATACCTACAGGAACAGTGAAGGGCACTCGAAAGACCCCTAATCATGCCCCCTCCTGTTATACATTGCACATTGTGCGATGAACATGGTCACTTCCTCGAAGAGTGTGCAACCGTAGGACTCATCCATAAATGGTATCCTATAGAAAGGGTTTAATATATTAGATTAAGGGCAGTGCAATTCACATGCCCGTTATGCGCTCAAAATCATCTTTTGGAGAATTGTCACTATATCCCCCAATTTTGGCTTTCCCTCACTAGCTTACGCTTAGCCATAGTCCACCTCTCCCAAGAATATGACATGGATGTGGAGTCCACGAACAGCTCCATAACCTAAGAAGATGTGACGAGAAGATCCATTATGTTCTTGTCAGTCGAAAAGTAACCAATTAGGGAACCCTTAGTTACCCTCAATCACTCTCTAAAGAAAATACCAACATGCACATTATGAAAATTTCCCAATCATGTGGTCGCCACTTGTCCGGATTTAACAGTGTTACGACGCTAGTTCCCCACCAGACCTCAAACTGAGTACGATGGAACCCCCATATCAAGCATATTTTGCCTAATATGTGAAGGCAAACATTATGAGAAACACTACACTTATGCCTCACAATTTAATCCTACCATCGACATGATTCATACCATAGAGAAGAGGGAAGATGACCTCTATAAGTGGTATAAAAGGTACACCATCGGGTCAACAACCCCACCCCCACAGGGGCTTAGCGGGCTAACCAGGATGACACACCAACCAAACATAACCTAGGCTAAGCCAAGGATAACATGCAAACTATGTGACCTGAATGACCACTGAGTCAACCAGTGCAGAGAACTGAAGACCCTTGCAAATAGTTTTCGCATAGTCTCTTCTCTCCCTCAAAAACTTCTCTCCAATCAAGACAAGATTACATGCACCTATTTCCAAATTTGTTCACACTTTCACCATACGATCAAATGTGTACACCTCCCCAAGTTGAAGGCGGCAAGAGCACCATTGAGTCTACACTCCCCCAAAGGGTTAGACACACCTAAGTCAACAACATGGAAATGGAAGTAGAAGACAACCTCTTCTATGACAGATCCTTTCGAAGCGTCCACATCTAAGACATCAAGTAGCATTGATTCCCATACAATCTACTCCGTTGGCACCGTGATACCATGTACTATATGCACTAGCCAAAATCACACACCAGAGGTATGCCTGCTAATGGAAACATTCAGGCACCTCTACGGTAGACACAATTTTCACCTATAGGAAATTGACCATCCTAACGGGGAGCCCAACCTTGCCCTCACACAGAGTTCCGTTACAGAGATGATTCCCCCACCGAACGTTAATGACACAATCCACAATATACGATTTTTATCATCACATATCGAAAATATGATTGCAGCCACCCCCACATCACAGGATTTCCACCATATTCCTATTGCAAAAAATCAAGTTACCCTGCACTGTTGCGTTGATTTCCACAAGATTCATCGAGGGATAACTAGTCCTCCGCTATGATGTCGCAAAAGAATCCCTAGGGCCAGGAAATTTAGAAACCTTGTGGAGATGACCCTACATCATCAAACATTACCTCCAACAGGGGGCATACATCTTGACGGAACTAGACGGGATATGCCTCAGCAACCCCGTCAATGGCCTTTACCTCAAAAAATTCTACCCATAAGGGCCAAAGTCGCCCTTCCCTAGAATGAATGTACACGAACCCAACCACTAAATTTTTTTTTGACCAAAAGACTTATTTAAAAGCGCTCAAAGTGCCACCATGGATCACCAACCTAAACCCTATTTCAGATTTGTTGATGGAGCATCAAGATGGTCTCAAATTTTAGCCGCAGCCGCCTGGGTCATCTACCACTCTGACCGATCGCCACTTTGCTCAACGGTGTGTGAATTAGCTTAGCAACAAACAATCAGGTAGAATATGACGCTGTCATCAGACTTATGTGTGAAGCCCTCCATCGAGGCATACGCCATATGCATGTCTATCGTGATTTCTAGCTAGTAGTGTTGCAATTAAACCAAACATTTGAGACAAGAGATACACATCTGTTTAGAAAATATTTGCGTGCAAAAATATTAAGTAGACAGTTTGACTATATCACATTTGCACATGTACCAAGGAGTCAAAACCAAGTAGTTGATCGCATAGCTAATAATATTTTAAACTGGAATACATCTCGAATAAACCATCATACATAAAAACCAAAAACATATATACCCATAAGTATAACATCATACATAAACCGAAACAGGTGACACATCATGTAGAGCCACAAAAAATATCTCTCATATACATATATATATCACAATGTCTATGTCTGAGTACAAAAAATAGTGTTACTGAACGATGGGCCAACCCAAAGATACAAAAATTCGAATGGGGGAAGCATCCACATGGTGCTTTCCACATGTACAAGTATACTCTAGGTTGGTTCCCCCTCAAGAGGGGAACCTGGACCCACAATTGATCCCAGTGCCACTACTGGAGTTGTTGTCACCACCAAGACTACCACCCAACATAAAACAAGCCGATAGTCCCTCTCACGGGCTAGCACAGTCTCCAACCAGACCTCATCAATATCATCCATAAATCTCTGAATGGGCATCCCCTAGGTCAAGTGGTCTACTCAACCCCAAGAATCCTCTAGAACTGACACCCAAGTAGTTAGTTCCGCGATATGAGCATTTGTCGTATCTGTACGTGCCACTACTCCGTTGCCACGAGCCCTCTTGGCCGCGGATGAGCTCTCGCCCTCTCCTGAAGGGCCAACACCACCACTAGATCCTCCAATAGCGCCTCCTCCCTGACCACCCCTAGGTCATCATAGAGGATCGTGGCCAGCCAACCGAGCCATGGGGCGACCCACCTTGCCAACATCTGCAAGAGTAACCAAAACTATGTCAGTGTCACTAACAAAACACATAAGTACATATATACTCAAATAAATGTAGAAAAAATACACAACGTACCTATGGACCCCCAAGCATAACCAAAAGGGAGACCCATGTCTGGATCCCCCCAGAAGTCCATCCCTGCATATGGGAATGGTAAGAACATTTGTGGGTTCACCTTGAACTAGGCCTCTGTCGTGGTGTTCCAATAATGCCCCACCATGCCACCACCACCTCGTGGCATCACCAGAGCCCACCTCCTCATACGAGGCTCCTGTGGCCCCCTAGGAGGCATCACAACCACTGGCCTCAGCAGCACTACCATTTTGTACATAATGTTGCACAAAATGTTGTCGTATGCAAACAACTTCGATCCACTGTGGACCTTGTTGAGTTGTGCCACCATCTCGTCATAGAAAAAGTGATAAAAATCATAGAAATGCCCAAACCTCAACCTGTGTAGTACTCCAACCTGCAAGCCCGATGCCCGATGCGGAGCCGATGACCTTGCAGGTCGTACAATCACTGCCAGAGTACATCACTCTACCAAATCTGTCATGGATGCAATGCTAATGCACCCCTATGTAAGAGGCACCCCACCATAATGATGCCTTCGAAACCTCTCTCGATCCACTCTCCCAGAAGGGAGTGGATACCTTAGTGCCTCACCATGAGGTAGTAACTCGGTCACAAAGCACACATCTGTCTCAGGACATATGACCAGGTTCATCCCTCGAAACATGAACATGTTGCGCCTCCTGCGCCAGTGTCAGATCAAGTAGTTTAGCAGTCGATCCTACGAGCGAAGAATCTCGTTCTTCACAAAATTTAGGAGCCCCCATTGCGCCAGCGGACGACGTGCCCCAGCATCAGCAGCCCATGTGGTATGGATCTCGGGCCAATCCTGCTCCCTCCACAATAACTTGTCATCAAAACAAGTACCCATCAGTACAAAAAAAACACAAAAATAGGCAAAAAACCAAAATATTTTTTGGCCTCGGCTTTGCGTGCTTGTTCCTTAGATAGGTGAACTTAAGGCATGCAAAAGAAGGGTAACATAGTGCTTTAGCATGCTTATCCCCCGAAAATACGCACAAAGAAAGCGTGGCTTTGCGCCAATTTCCCACGCAATCTAGGGCAAAAACACCCAAAATCCATACAAACCCAGTCTGTATGGACCCCGACACCATCAAACTGAAAAAATTAAAGTGCAGGACGTCATGGAGGTTACCTGGGCATGGTATTGCTAATCCGTGGTACTCAGGCTGACCGCAATGGCAATAACTACTACGCAGAAGCCTCTGACCTCTCAAAAACTTAGCAAGTACAAATGAATTGAATTAGGGCCATATTCAGCTATATATCTCCCTTTTCAAAAAATTAGGAGGACCATAACGAGAGATCATAAGGTCCGTTCAATGAACTGTAAGTTGTGCCATGATCATCTCTCCATAAAAAATAGAGGCGATCCCACATAATTGCACTCCCAAAGAATTAATTTTTCTGCGCCGGCAGGTATGCCCTCTCTCATCTTCTTTTTTAAATCTCATGACTTTCAATAATATTTGATAAAGAATATGCCTTCACTTGAGGTAGTTTTTTTTGCAGGAAATGTTCACAAACCATCCACAATGCCATCTACAGAAAGTTCAAGAGCAAGTATCATTCTACCCCCAGCATGATAGAGTCCCAGTCAACTCTGCATATCCTGACATTATTTCTCCATCAGAAATCAACCATAGGGTCCTCATATCTGACCATGTTTATCATCACCCCACCCTACACATGATAAAAATCCTCGTTGGTCGATATAGCCTCCCCTCCATGGCGGTCTTCACCCACATTAGACCATATATCACAAAAAAAGCAACGCCATGGCCATACCACTTTAGTCCGAGAAGCACCTCATGCCCATCCATTCACCATGAATAAGGTCAAGTTTACCATACAAGCTAAAACCCCCTTCTCAGACGATCAGGTTGTTTAAGCAGATCAAAAGTGCATTATCGCACCTCGCATTTGGCCCACCATACCTCCATAAGTATAATCTCATTTGTGATAATTTTTCATCCTCTTCATAAACCCCACACATGAGACCAACCAATGGGGGATGACCACCAACACTGGAACGCAAAACTTGTTGCAGCTCCCGGAACTCTTCCAAAAATGGCAAGAAGCTGAAGGCTTCTGCTAGAGGAATTGTCCCTCATAAAAAAGGGAGACCTTCAACCTAAAAGAAGGGAGGTCTACTACCTGTGATGGTTTTAGGATTACTAAAAACTCTGGAATGCTTTGAAGCATTTCCTGGAACTCAACCAAAGCTAGCAAGAAGCTGAAGGCTACTAAGCTGAAGGCTTCTGCTAGAGGAAGTGTTCCTCATATATGAAAGGGAGACCTTCGACCTAAAAGAAGGGAGGTCTACTACCTGTGGTGGTTTTAGGTTGTACACCAACCAAAGATGATGGTTTAAGGTTGTCCACCAACCGAAGGCATGCTCATGGGCATCCGTGTCTCTGGCTACATCTCTGAATCTGGAATGACGAATTGTTGCTCAGGCTCGCTTGAACTGTTGGTTACAACTCTGAACATGGAATGAGAGATTGTGGCTCAGGCTCACTTGATCTGACATCGAAGCTTGTACATGAACACCATTCTCCCCCCTGTCAGGGAGAAGGTGAGATGATGGTGAAAACTCAACTGCAGGTTTGTTCAATATCCGTGAACAAGTTCTCACATGCGACTTAAACATATTCTTGGCTGTTGATGCCCATTGCCAAGAACCGATCCATCCAAGATGAATCTTGGTTCTTGTAGGAGGCTTGTGTCTGAAGTATCTGTCTGAAGAATGAGTGTGCCGACCACAGTTCTTGCATGGATGAAGATCAAAACAATGATATTTCATATGGCCAACTCGATCACAGTGTTGGCATTTCTCAATCTGTTGTGGTTGTTGAAGTGGAGCAGGATCTGGAACCACTGCAGGTGAACTGTCATACATGAATCCGGAACTCTGAAATATGATGGGCTTTGTGTAGTCTGGAATATGAAAGGTCACATCCTTGTCATATCTAAGACCAGTTCTGTGCTTGTTGTGGACAAGCTCTTCCCAAGGTCTGATGATGGGATTAGGAAGTGCAGGTTGAACTGCTGCATCTGCATGTACATCTGCTCTAGTACAAGGAGCTGAATGGGAATCAACTGCAACTTTATATTTTTTCTTCTGATGAGAGTCCTTCTCAATCTTCTGAACAGAAACAGGTTCAGAATGGTGACTCTTTCGCTGAAGTTCATCTTGTTGGAGTTGAGATTCCAAGTACAAAAACTCAATCTTTTCATGTGCATATAGCAAACAACTTTGAATGTTACAAAGAGCATCCTTGCTCATTTTTATTATGTCATCAATATTTGAATGAATGAGGTTATTCAAAAACTCTAATGCCTCATTGATTTTGGCCATTTTCAACAATTTTGGCTCAAAAATAAATGAAAGGGTGTCGGCTTCAACCGAAAATGCACCCGTTTACAATGTGATGCAATAAGAAATACAAATGATTCAAGAAAACTTCCAACTATGGAAATCTCAAAGTACAAAATGTGATCCTCAAATGATGGAGGGCAGTCAACAATTTTTCAAAAACTCAAGTACTGATTGCAACTATGAAAAAGATGCAAATTCCAGTCAAAATACAATGTCAGCTCAATACATATCTCTGCAAAATATGTGCAGCTGAAAACACTATGCAGCTGAATTTTTTCTTCAAATAACTGTTTTCAATGATGGCAAACTTGTCTTCAAATGTGAAATTCTTCAAAAAATTACCCTCTTATATATGCCACAAATCATAAAATGTCAAATCTGTAATTTTCTCTATATATAGTCCATCTTTTTTTCATATGCCATTTCCTTTATTTCTGCTGTTCATATCTCTTCCTTTCTCTCTCTATTGTTCTTTTTTTTTAATTAATTAAAAATAGATTAATTAAAAATGAAAATGATGGGAAATTAATTAAAAAATGGGGAAATGGATTATAATAAAAATGAAAAGGAATTAATTAAAAGGCAAAGAGGCTTTTTCTTTTTTTTTCTTTTTTTATTAATAAAAAATTAAAATGAAAAAGTGGGAATGAATTTAAAAGGGAGGGGATTAAATTTAAAAGAGAGAGGAACGAATTAAAATCGAGAGAGGAGTTTTTAATTTTAAAAAATGTAAGGGGTAAAAATGAATTTAAAGAGGGGGAGTGGGACGTATTATACGGGATTAAAAAAAACAAATTTTAAATTATGGGGTGAGGAGCCTATGGGATGGGGAGTCGGTAGAGCGTAGGGGGAAGGGGTATAGAGTGGAAGCGATAAGGGTGCAGGCCAAGGAGTGTTGTAGTGGATTGTTGGAGTGATAAGGAGGGCCATAAGGCAGAGTGCGGGTGGATAGGGAGCGCGTGAGGCTGTGAGAGATAGGCGCAGGCGCAATGGGAATGTAGCTTAAGAGAGAGTGTGCGTTGAAATCCGTGGGGAGAGGGGATGTAGCTTAGGAGATAGCGTGATGTAGAGTTTTGAGTTGGATAGTGAGCACAGGAAGTGTAGAGTGGTGGGTTGCAGAGGTAAAGGGGGGGGAGGGAAGAGGAGCGCCGAAAGTCCAAGATATAAAGATTTTTTTTTCTTTTTTTAATGTAAAAACAACAGAGTAGCGAAAGAGAAGAGTATTTTTTCTTCCAGCAGTAGATATTGGATAAATGCAGAATTTTCCAGAAATTTCAGCAATAAAACCCAGATATTTTAAAACAGCAGCAATTTTTTTTTTCAAATATACAGCAATCTACTCCACTGCAGAATTTAATAGTATTCAGAAATCTTTCAGAGAATTTTCAATGAAAAACTCGGAAATTTTACTTTCAGAATCCACTTTAAACAGTATTTTCCAGCAGCTCTTTAAAACACAGAAATTTAATAGGCTTAAATTGCAAGAAGCAATCAGAATGAAAACCTTCAGATGCGCAGCGCTGTTTTTTTTTTCGAAACCAATGCCAGAATGCTACCAATTTCTGAATGCTGCTTCTTCTCAATGCAAAATCACTGCTACAAAAACTCTGAATGCTGCAAAAATGCCAAGAATTTTTGCAGATATGCACAGGCCATAAACACAAATGGCTCACTCAAATTGGAGTAGGGCCAGCAATCGCCCGCCCTGATACCATGTTAAATACCATGTTAAGCACACACATGGTGTAGGAGAAGAATATGAACACACACACACAAGAGACTCAACACAATGAATGATAAGCATGTAGCTCTCTTATTTTCCATTATACAAAGATGTACATTTATAGTACAATGGTGTGACTCTTGGTTTCACATTCCAAGGTCACTTGGACTCCATTGTGACTTTTCGCATTTCACACCTACCCATGTAGGATTAGGTGTTCCAACACATTACTATTCATACACTTGGATGATTATCATTTGTAAGATCATTTTAGTGGTAGAAAACCACCTAAATATAAGAAATCCGTGGACTATACACATGGGCAACTGGTATAACATCAGGTAAAAAAGATGTTGGGTAATTACTACTTGGAGCAATAGAGGATTTCCTGAAAATAAAAATGTTTTCATCCATACATGTGGACAAATAGTGGATAATCAAAGAAGAAACCCATCAGAAAATAATTTATGTGCAAGGGGGAAATGCATCGATAAAGGGATCTACTAACCATACATGTCAATGTTTGGAGATAATTCAAGGATGATGATGTAAGGAGATGAACACTTGGGGTGATGTAAGATCCATAAGGAGCCCTTTTTCCCCATAGTCAACGCCATTGGTGGTCCGAATTATCCTTTTTCTAAGTTTTTAGCTAATAAACTTAAGCCTCTAGTCGATTGTACCGATTTCTTTGTCAAAGTTTCTCGCTCATTTATTAGTGAGCTAAAGGGGATTAGAATGGATCCTAATGATAAACTTGTGAGTTTTGATGTGGTCTCATTATACACCAACATTCCCATTAAGGATGTTATTGATGTCATCAATCGCATCACTAATCCTCGCACCGCCTATCTTGTGGAAATTTGTCATACCTCCACATTCTTTTGTTTTGAAGGTGTTTTCTATGAGAAAACTTGTGGTGTTGCCATGTGTTCCCCTATCCCCTATGGTGGTTAATCACTTTATGGAGGATTTTGAGTCTAGGGCTCTGTCCTTAGCCATTTTCCAACCTAAACTAATGAAAATATTTGTTGATGACACTTGTGTCATTTGGCCCCAGGGAAAAGAGGAGATAGATAATTTTTTCCATCATCTTAATAATCAATCCCTCTCCATTAAATTTACTATGTAATGTGAAGTTGATGGGATTCTACCCTTCCTCAATGTTCTCATTTCAAAGAGAGAGGGTGGTTCTTTCTTCCATCAAGTCTTTCAGAAGAAGACACACGTTGAGCAATATCTTCACTCTTCTTCCCATCATTTTCTTGCTAAAAAATAAGTTTTCTCAGCACCTTAGCCACCAGAGCAATCGGAATTTCCGATGAATTTCATTTCAAGGAAGAGATATCCCACCTCCTTAATGTTTTTTGTAAGAATGGTTACAACAAGTTCCAAGGCCACAAAGCTTTTCTTAAGGCTAAAAAAGCCCTAGGAATAAAAAAGAACCTAATGATTGATCCTATGGGGTTCACATTCCCTTTATCCAAGGGACCACAAATAAGATAGCTAGAATTCTTAAGAAGCATAATATTTCTTCAACTTTTAAACCTCTTCACACTATTTGAAGCTCTCTGAAATCCATTAAGGAACCTGTGGATCCGAGGGATAGAAAAGGAGTTTACAACATTCCTTGCTCCTGTGGAACTCCTTACATTGGTGAAACTGGTCAATCGGTTAATCAAAGGATCTGTGAACATGCAATTGACATTAAACACGAAATATCTCGCTCCTCTGATTTAACTGAACATACAAAAAACTATCCATCACATATGCATTGAAGAAGCTAAGAGCATCACCGTAAGCTAAGGGATACTTTACAGATTGAAAAACGCCATGTTAACCTTAATAGAGACAATGCCTGGCTCTAAGTGTTGGTGCCTCTTCCCCTTTTTCGATTTTTTTGTTTTTACTAACCTTACTTTTATTATTTATTCTAATAATCCTCTCTCCTTTTTAATCTTTTAAATAATAAATGGTATTGGTCCATTCTAATAATGATAGAACGAATTAAATAGAATATTAATATTTTAATAACAAAATTTTATTTTAGAGAACTTAATTGTTTTTAGTCAAATAAGTAACAACATAATAATAAATAAAAATAAAAATTTAATAACTAACTTTAGTAAAGTTATATATATATATATATATATATATATATATATATATATATATATATTACAAATTTTTAATGTTTGGCCTTTAACTTAATCTTGTTTTAGGTCAAACTAGTTGTTTCTTTCCAACTGCTAATTAACCTATCTCTTCTCATCTATTTATAGTGGAATGCGATGGTGCCCTCAACATGAACCACACTAACTGGCTAGAAACACATAGACCAAATTCTTTGCTATGTGATTATTACCTAAAGATATATTTGTACAAACTATGGATCATAAAAGCCATATTTTAAATCTATAATTTAAATTAAATAAATAAAATTTCTGCCAAATATCAAAATTTTTGTAAATCCACATTATAACTATCAAACATTAATATTTTGAGTGCCCTCGAGGTTTTTGATGGTGCTGAATCCATTTTCACCATCAAAATCATGATTCAAACACAATTACTGTAAAATTTCTTAAATTTTTTGACCCGAATTCTAATCATTTTTTTACCGTCCAAACAATTCCTCAATCTTGTTAGACAACTCCTATTTCCTATTTTTTATAGGACACTATTTATTTGAAAAGGGAAATTTTGTATATGTATGACAAGAACTAAAATTTGAAAAAAAACAGTTATTTAAAAATTAGATTCCGTATTACGCACCCCAAACGGTGTCATCGTTATAGGGCAGTTTTGTCTGATATCATTTACTCTTGCCATACATCGGATATCGCTAGGTTGACATTTTCTTCTACGTCATTGTCTGCGTCACGATGTGGTGCAGAGCAGTTTGTCTGGCAGCCTTTAAAGATGATTACCCTCGATTACAGACAGTTAATGCAGGCTTCGAATATCTCCTCCTAATGGCTTCAATGGCAGAAATAGATGGTCATATGGCGATGGACAAAATCTTGTACAGCAGAGCTCTCAAGGGGATGTACGCAATGGCAGTCGCAACTTTCATCCCACTAACTTTCATCAGAGCACCCTACGGACGCCACTCTCGCCATGGTTGGGGCCCCTCCATATCCCCTCGCCTCGCCTGGTTTCTGATGGAGAGCCCCACTGTCTGGATGAGCGCCATACTCTTCCCGCAGGGTCGCATGAGCTCCAATCCGACATCACTGATACTGTTAATGGCCTTCCTCGCTCATTACATCCACAGGACGTGCATATACTCTCTTCGCATACGACCAGGCAGCAAGCCCTGCCCCATCAGCGTCGCCGCCATGTCCTTCATTTTCAACATATACAACACCTACCTGCAAATCCGCTGGATTTCCCATTATGGTAACTACACGGCCGCCTGGCTCAGGAGCCCGGCGTTTCTTGTTGGTCTGCTGGTGTTCATTACGGGGATGATTATCAACATGTGGGCGGATTCTGTTCTGTTGTCTCTGCGCCGTGGGAACGAGGGCTACAAGATTCCCAGAGGAGGGCTGTTTCAATATGTGAGTTGCGCCAATTATTTCGGCGAGATTGTTGAATGGCTTGGATGGGCTGTCATGACTTGGTCCTTTGCAGGTCTTAGCTTTTTTCTCTATACAGCTGCCAACCTAGGCCCCAGAGCTGCGGCTCACCATGATTGGTACCACAAGCAATTTCCTGGGCATTACCCCAAATCTCGGAAAGTTCTTATTCCCTTTGTTTACTAGCCTTCCACTAGAATTCCCCAGGTTTGTTTTGCTTTGCTTTTGTGGATGTGGGTGGCGAATTTCCTTCGGTACTAGAGCGCATATTGGTTGAAATCCCAATGCATGCTCCCACATGTTGTTCTTGTGAGTAACAAATGGCTTTTAAATTTCTGCTTTTCTGTTTAGGATTCTTAATTGCAATTCGTGTTTATTGTTAGATTGTTTATTGTGATAGCATGCAACATCAATACAAAGGAGCAGAAATGAGGAAAGATAATTTGATTTACATGCCCTCCAAAGCTGCCGTCAAAAGATTGTGTAACTAAACTAAAACGATTGTTGATTGTTTATTGTGATAGCATGCAACATCAATACAAAGGAGCACAAATGAGGAAAGTTAATTTGATTTACATGCCCTCCAAAGCTGCCGTCAAAAGATTGTGTAACTAAACTAAAACGATTCAAGAATGAATGTCAGCTTGACTAGTGAAGAAAATTTTTATATTTTTTCTTGAGGTCTTAGTGCAATTTTTAAATGTGTACAGATTTGATAGGAGTTTTATCAGCTTTGCTAAGTACTGCCACTTCAAAGTAACATAACCGGTAGAGATATTATGTCTATGATCTTTTGAGTGGCCATCGGAGAACCTCTCAGGTAGGGCTCTACCATCAAACTAATGCCAATGTATAGTGTAGAACCTGTCATGATGTTGTGGCCTTATGTCATCTTAATGGCATGGTTTGAGACTTGAGTCCATCTAAAGCCTAAAGTAATACTCATGATCACTTTAAGGCCTGCCATTTTTCTGTTAGTTGGGCCTGAAAATTCAAGAAATCTAATTCCCTAATCATAGTGGCACCACCGGTTATAGTAAACAAGTTTAAGCTTTTTTTCACCACTTGTTATAATAACCAAGCTTAAATCATTTAGTTCTCTAAGACTTAGATCCAAAATTTGCAATACATAATGAATTATATTGATACGGTTGTGTTCAATTTGGAGTTGACACTTATTCTTTTTAAAATAAGAATAAGATATTTTCTAAAAAAACAATGTCAGCTATAATATATATATAAAGAAATTTGATCTCTCTTAATTCATATTAGATTCGTGCTTAAGATAAATCTATAATGATATCTCAAAACTCATGCACTGATAAAAAAAAATTAATGGAGACTCACCAAAACCACTGACCAAATAACATCCAATGATCCATCATTACATCTTTACAAAAATTACAGATTTTAGAAAATTCAAGAAATCTAATTCCCTAAGCATAGTGGCACCACCGGTTATAGTAAACAAGTTAAAGTTTTTTTTCACCACTTGCTATAATAACCAAGCTTAAATCATTTAGTTCTTTAAGACTTAGATCCAAAATTTGCAATACATAATGAATTTTATATTGATACGGTTGTGTTCAATTTGAGGTTGACACGTATTCTTTTTAAAATAAAAATAAGATATTTTCTAAAAAAAACAATGTGAGCTATAATATATATATATTAAGAAATTTGATCTCTCTTAATTCATATTAAATTGTTCTTAAGATAAATCTATAATAATATCTCAAAACTCATGCACTGATAAAAAAAAAATTAATAGACACTAATTGAGAAATGACAAATGTATGGTCACAAGTTAATTGCTACTTAAAATAAAAAAAACAAATAAATTTAAAATTTAACTTAATATATTTTAAATAATAATAAAAAATTTAAAAAAAATAATTTTAAAATTAGTTAAACTAACCCAAAATGAAAACATGACCAACCGCCATTTGGGTTTAAAAACAGTCCATAATCGCCAATAGGTTTTAATTCTTTGTGTAAGTTTCGAAGTTTGTAATTTTGAAGGGACTATTCGTTATGAAAATTATATTTTTAAATTCGTTCCTGTTTTACGTGTTTCATTTGTATAATTTCGCATTTTATGAATTGTATTTTGGTTTTTCATGCTTTGTCGATGTTTTGGTTTTTTTAATCAACCATCGGATTCGAAGGAATATTTTATTTTTATTTTATTAATGATATAAACTAGCAATTGCACCAAATGTTGCAAAGGGAACGCTGTAAGTCTATCATATGAAAAAGAGCATATATGAAGAGTGATTCCTCACCATAGAAGTAGATTCTTTGAAGGAACACCCACCTTTGTTTTGGAGTGAGTGTTTTCTTATTCTTCTAAAGGAGCAATTCAAATTGGACATTCCCCATTAATTCAACTTCCAAAAGCATATCATTGTAGTATTTGATTTCCAAAAATAATGCAATGTCATTTCTAAAGACACCATCAAAGACATAAACGAGATTGGGGATATCTTAACATAATAGCATTTAAATGAAAAATTGGAGCAATTCATATTGGACATTCCTCATTAGTTCAACCTCCAAAAACATATCATTGTAGTATTTGATTTCCTAAAACAATGCAATGTAATTTGTAAAGGCACCATCAAAGACATAAAAGGTGTTGTCATAAACAATAACGTATTAGCATTTAAATGAAAGGGTGGAGCAATTCATCTTGGAAATTCCTCATTAGTTCAACTTCCAAAAGCATATCATTGTAGTATTTGATTTCCCAAAACAATGCAATGTCATTTATAAAGACACCATTAGAGACAGACATAAACGAGATTGGGGATATCTTAACATATTAGCATTTAAATGAAAAATGGATAAGGTGTTGTCATAAACAGTGAAGTGTTAAATGAAAGATTGGAGCAATTCATATTGGACATTCCCCATTAGTTCAACTTCTTGGGGATCTTAACATTTTAGCATTTAAATGGAAATTTGAGGAAAAGGATCGAGTTACATACTCGTAGAAGTATATGAAAAAGAGCATATATGAAGAGTGATTCCTCACCATAGAACTAGATTCTTTGAGGGAACACCCACAATTCTAGCATATGAAAATGAGCATATATGAAGAGTGATTCCTCACCATAGAACTAGAGTCTTTGAGGGTATTGCTATTAGTGGGTGATTAAGTCTAGCATATGAAAAAGAGAATATATGAAGAGTGGTTCCTCACCATAGAACTAGATTATTTGAGGGAACACCCACATGTCTAGCATATGAAAAGGAGCATATATGAAGAGTGATTCCTCACCATAGAACTAGAGTCTTTGAGGGAACACCGACATCTGTTTTGGAGTGAATGTAGCTCAACTTCCAAAAGCATGGAGTGAATGTAGCTCAACTTCCAAAAGCATATCTTGTAGTATTTGATTTCCCAAAACAATGAAATGTCATTTGTAAAGGCACCATCAAAGGCATAAACGATATCGGGGATATCTTAACATATTAGCATTTAAATGAAAATTTGAAGAAATTCATATTGGACAATCCCCATTAGTTCAACTTCCAAAAGAATATGGAGCAATTCATATTGGACATTCCCCATTAGTTCAACTTCCAAAAGCATATCATTGTAGTATTTTATTTCCCAAAACAATGCAATGTCATTTGTAAAGGCACCATCAAAGACATAAATGAGATTAGAGATATGTTAACATATTAGCATTTAAATGAAAAATTGATAAGTTGTTTGCATAAATATAAGTGTGAAAACATAGGGGAAAAGGATTGATTAACATATGTAGTTGAAGCTAAAAATTTGGGTGAAGTTTATGAAGTTTGGATACTAAGCAACAATATTCCAATCACTATCAAGTGGCTTGTAGTTGAAGCTAAAAAATTGGGTGAAGTTATGAAGTTTGGATTTTGAGAAACAATATTCGAGTCACTATAATTCACTATAATTCATCATGTAATTAGAGATTCATCATGTAATTGGAGATTATGATAGGATTTTCACTGTCCAATACTCTATATAGTTGAGCTTGACATGCTAATGTATTCTAATTGGGCACATTTGAGAAGTGCACTATATTAGAGGTAATAGCTTTACACATCTCAATATTTAATAATTCTATTTTTTAGTAATATGATTGTTAAAACTTTTGACACAAGACACTTAAGCTATTTGTACATTAGAACTTTTATATCCAAAAATGAAATATTAATCTTCAAAGGGAAACAAAATTAAAAATTAAATTATATATGGGCTATTTAAAAGTGAAATGAATCTAAGTAAATTTGTTTTGTAACTATTTAAATCTTAACACTAATAGTTTTAAGCACCACCATTATTTCTCTCAATATTTAATAATTTTTTTTTAGTAATCTGATTAAACTTTAATAAATAGTTTTCTTGAAATTCTAGATAAAAAATTATTTTAATATACAAATTTCTTATAATAAATTTGCTTAATAAATATTTAGTAGAAAGGAAAGCTACTTATGTTTGTCCAAATAAAAAAAATAAAGCTAGAAAATAATATTTTTCTTGAAATTCTATATAAAAAATATTTTAATATACAAATGGGTAAAATTTTAAAAATAGATAAAATTCCTAAGACTATTATTTGATTGCATATAAGTTTGAATCATAAAATATATATTAAAAGAAATTTAACTTTATATAGTTTCTTTTTATAAAACAAATCCAAATAATAAATTTAACTATATATTAGTTTTTTTCAGAATATTTTAGAATCTAAAGTGATATAATTATATATTAATTTAATATTCTCACATGTTTTTTAACTATATATTAGTTTTTTTCTAAATATTTTAAACTCTAAAAGGATATTAATTATATACTAATTTAATATTCCCATATATATAATCACAAATGGAAAAATTGAGAAAACTCTTGTTTTAAATTATAGCATTAGACATATGTAATAGTTATATTTTGAAAAAAAAGTTTATAATACAAGAAATATAGATAATACTATAATCTAATAATTATATTTTGAAAAAGAGTTCATCAAACCCTTAATTGAGAATAATTGAGAAAAAACATGAATAATGCTATAATCTAAAATAGATGTGTATTGAAAAAAAAACTTGTAATATGTATTTTCTTAGTGGAAAATATATCGGTAAAAATTCACAGGTGTCTTGTAATATGTATTTATCAATGTTATTGGTAAAAATTCACAGGTATCTTGTAATATATATTTATCAACTTTCATGTCTTAAGAATGGATTCAAAATTCTGATTACTAAATTTAGGCATAAATGATAGTTAGTTATAAAAAAAAAAGTTTGCTTAATTAAAATTAAAAAAAAAAAGTCAATAAATTCTTAATTTATTTAAAAATAATAATTTAGTGCTAAATGACATATATATTACGATAAATAATAAAAATATATATTCACTAAATAATTGAATGGAAAAAAATTCTTTATGAGTTTTAAAAAAAAATCAGGCATAGATGACTGTAAAAACATTTCTCTTTTAAAATTATAAAAAGTAACTCAAATCTTAACTTACTTAAAAATAATTGGTGTGAAATTATATATATATATGATAAAAAAATTATTTACACGGTTTAAAAAGAAAAACGAAAGTTATTAAGAACAAATGGAGAAAGTTATTAGCATTAGCCGGGGAGGAAATGTAGCATCAGCAAATTGGAAGAGGAAGCGAACCACATTATGAAGCATTGCAAGGAAAAGAATTATAAATATTACAGTGAATATGCTTTTGAACATTGCAAAACATTTGTTATTCTGAAGGGAAACAACAGAAACCTGCATCGTGAGCATAGCCACTCTGACCTGCATTGTGAGGATGGCCACTCCTGCAGCGTCCACTCTAAATACAAGGTTGTCGCATGAGTGAGAAAAGTATATCCATTGAAGCTGAAAACAACAAATTTTTTCCACACTCTGAGCGCTGTGGGAGGTACCTTGGAGAGCATATCGTTCAAGGATACCCGACGAACACCAGTTCTTGTGCCAATGAATCTTGGGACTCAAATTTTACACATAGAATTTCGTTAAAAAATGGTAACCGATTAATACCGGTTTTCAATCCGATGGTTGAGATCATTTCTATCATCTAACATCTAATTTAACGGCACACAAAAAGACATGTAATATTGGAGGAAAGTTGTTCTCATATAAAACACCTTACGGCGTAAATATAATTTTATAATTAATAAAAATAATAAAATAAGAAGAGTGATAAAGTTGTGTGAAATATATTATTTTTTGATATATATAATTTAATTATTAATATTAAATATAATCAATGTAATGATGTTATAGAAAAGTAAATTAAAAAAATATTGTAAAATATATATAAAGAAAATTAAATTAAAAAACTATATGTAAAATAATCTAATAACTATATAGTTTAATATAGAGTTGAATTGTGCAACATATATCAAAATACACATAAAAAAATTATTAATATTATATTACTCAACATTTACTTGATTGATATCATTGTAAATCTTTCTATTTTTACACTTACGCATTCATATATTTACTTTTACGTTATTATGGTAATATATGATCAAGTGAATGATTGCAAGTTTTGAGGTGGCAACTTGACTATATATGTGTGTGTGACACTTGGCATAGGATTCGACTGGAGATTTATCTTTTGATTCATTCGATATATAAGATTTTTAGCATATTTGTGACAAGGACATTACATTGATTGGTGATGTTATATTAATCTAAATTGCAATTATTTCATAGCCCATTGTTTTTCGACAGAGATATGAGTATTTATCTCTTTGGAATAAATATCATGTACACGTCATTACTCCAGTTGACAATTGTGATGAACCTCAAGCCGTTCGATCACAAGGGTTTGAGATCAACGATAGATGTTTGTTCGAGTACCCGTTTAGGGTATAGTCTACCCCAAACCCTAACTGCATCTCTTCATTTGTTCGTCGCCCTCCGTCGCGTTGCTCTGCAGCTCTACCTCGGCTCCGTCTGGCACCCCGCCTAAGCTCCATCTAGCACCCCACCTCGGCTTCGTCTGGCACTCCGCCTCGGCTCCGTCTCGCAACTCCGCCTCAGTTCCGTTTGCACTTTATTGGCTCCACAGTAGATAGGTAATCGCGACAGACACAAACTTTTTCTTTTTTTTTTGCGAGGAACTGCTATTTGATTCCAAAGGTTTACTCATCTATCATTTTCTTTTCACTAGCCAGAAGTTTTCTCTACACTTACCTACACACAGTTCATTATATGTGCTTGTGGTTTTTCTCTAAAGATGTTCCTTAACTGATCTTCCAGGCCTGGTCGCTTTCTTGCGGACAAGCAACTTTGGCTTCTCTACTGAATTTCCTCATCAACTTACAAGGTATTCGGAGAGTGTTTATATCTTGTTGGGGGTTTCTTTAATTTTATTTTATACCATACTAAGGTTGTGGAATTTTACCTTCTTCCGTGGCTTTGTCCATAGAGTTCACCTTCCAGCTTGCGGATGCGCCTTACACAGGTAAAATAATTTCTCTGTCTTTGGGTTTTCCCTTTTCCATTGATGCATTATTTTGTTAACATAATCATCAGGGTATGCAGTTAATGAATTTCTTACCTCATTTTCTTGCACAGGTAACTGCCCTGTATCGATGTTGAGGTGAAATCTTCTGGAATGCTCGACTTTTCGATATTCTCTAACTCATTTTATCTTGCCTCCTTCAAGTATTCTTTTATTTCTATAGGGTTTGTTAGGTTCTAAGTCGTAGAGAACTCTACTCCAGCCTCAAAGGCTCTCACAGTAATGTGAGCTCGGGTTTAACATTAAGGCTACATGCCACCATGTCATATTCTATTTGAAAGTTTAGGTTTTTTCCCTTCTCAGGTCTACATTTGATATTTTGTAATACAGACTTGAACTATATTTTTGTTCCTACCTTTACTCTATATTTACGGGTTTGGTGATAAGGGGGTTAACCCTAGAATTTCAGTAACTTAATTTATACTTTAATCTAGATATCAAAAGCTACTATATTTCATGCATTTGTATCAATGTTTCAAGTATCTCTTGTCTTGCAATTATTATTACAATTCCGCTCTTTGTATCGGCTTGTTTCTTTGGCATATTTCAGGAATGGAAAAGAACATTTTTTCCAGATTTCCGTTTACATGTATACTATGCATTTCCAGATTATTTTCAATAGCCTTTATTTACTTTCAAATTAGGCTAGCTTATTTCTTGGGTTTTTGTCTTTATTTGACATGTTTATTCACTGTCTTTATAATACATTCTATTATGTTGAAGGTTTTCGGTTCTGGGGGATTACCACACATGAAAACCATGATATTTATCTTTTCCATATTATTTAAAGTTTACAACCAGTTTTTCATTTCTTTTTGGATATTGGCACTGAGTTTAATTTTCTTTTGACTTTAAATGAAATGTCCGGACCATTCTGTCTGTGAATATCATAGGTACAGTTAACAACCAACTCAAAGTTTGGAGTTTTGGCTCTAAGACTCTGAGTTAATAGTTTCATGTTTTCAACTTACTGGTAGCAAGAGTTCTAGTTATTTTCTGATTCTATGTAAACACTAAACAAACTAGAACCTGTATACATTGTTCTAAATATTTTAGGGGTTTATCTATTTCCTATGGTTACATTAAGGAATACACAGATAAAATACCTATCTATCATTCCATGTAGAGGAGTATTTATTTCATATATAAAGAACATAAACTATAACAAGAAATAAAAATAACAATAGTGTATATCCTAAACTTAATTTTCCAACAACTTGTTTACTTATATGTTTTCCAAACCTTTCTGATGATGTCCTTCCTACCATGAGAGAGGAAGTTACATCCTCATCTCCCCCCATGATCCACACCTGAGTTACATAGGTTTATAGAGGTTCTAGAAGAGACCTCGAGACCCCCAGCCCAGGCTCCTATTCCAGGAATTTTAGGAATACTAAGTTTTTCCACTGGTCACCACGAGCTCAAGAAATCATCACCCTCTTTCCCTTCCTCTCCTTATAGCCACCAAAAAAAACCCATTTTCTTCACTGGGATGTATCTTTATCCTCAGGGAAAAAGGTAATTCTCTGAACTGTTTTCTGTTCAACCACTTCTCAGTTCTTAGAATACTTTTACCATCGGTATTTTTCACTTTTATGGAGCCATTTTCCATAATTAAATTTTATTTTCAATCAGAACAAAATTAATTCCTATTCATCAAGTAATATTTCTCAAAAGAAATAAATGTCTAAGTTTTCTTAAAAATAAAATAACATAACAATTATTTGGCACCTAAGCTAGCTGTCACATCTCCCCCCCAGAAGTAAACACCATCCTTGGTGTTTCACTCCAGCTCAACAAACAGTTATGGGTAAGCCTCCCAAAAATATCCTTCATCTTCTGAGGTAGCCTCATCCGAGCTGAAGTGCTTTCACTGCACTTTAAACTGGGTGATGGCTCACCGTCAGAGCATGATTTCTCTCTAATCGAGTATACACTGAGGTTCGACCAGAAATTCGTCGTCTAGCTTGACCTGCAGTCAGCAAAATTTAGAGTTAATTTCTCATAAAATTTAGTATTTCAAGATAGGATTTTTAATCTTAACCTACCTGAATTCTTTGCCAGTGGATTACATGCTTCGGGTCATGTCCGTATCACTTTAGTAAGGATACATGGAACACATTGTGCACTCAAATATGGCTGGGTAAGGCCAATCGGTATGCCACAGGTCCCATCCTTTCTAATATCTGGAAAGGTCCACAGAACCGGGGAAAAAACTTGGCATAGGAGCCCCACCTTAGTGTGCTCTTCTTTTGTTTAATCCTTACATACACATGATCACCCACTTCAAATTCACGACAAGTCCTTTTCTTATCTGCATATACTTTCTGCCAATCCTGAGTTGCCTTCAAATTTTGTCTGATATTTCTTACTTATGATTCCATCTCAGCTAATATTTTCGGTCCAAGCATCAACTTGGTTTCGGGGCTACTCCAATTGATAGGTGTATGATATTGTCATCCATACAAAGCTTTGAAGGGACTCATCTTAAGAGATTCCTAATAAACATTATTGTAAGCAAATTCTAACAAGTGTAGATACTCTTCCCATATTGTTGGTTTCTGCTATACTCATAGACTTGAAAGTACTTGTTCATATTTATCAACCATGCTTCAACCACCTCTTTCGCTTATCTATCAAACGTAGGTGGTTTTATCTTTCGGAACTCACCTTGAAGTTCCACTTTTTGTTTCTTAATTTCTTGTTGCTTCAACACATTATCAGACTCAGCCTCATTGTAGTTTCTATTTTTGTTACTTTTTTGTGAAGGGATTCTTTCCATTCTATTAGTGGTTTGGTCCCTTTCTTGTCATTCGTTTCCGTCCTCCATGTCTCTATTAGGATTGGGTTGTATCACTCCTAGATTCTATTTGTCAGAAAGTCTCTTGAGTATCCTCTCTTGTTCTTGCATTAAGTGCTCATTTTCACTTCTAACCTAGACCATTTCCTCCTATAACTTCTGCACCATGATTAGCAGAATATTGGTCTGGTGCTATTGTTCCTCCAGCAGTCTACTAGTATATTGGTGATGATCTACACTCCGCTGAATCCACATCTTAGGATTCATTTCTAATTATGGTTGAGGTGTAGGTTCCCCTGCATTTCTGGGGTGTTTTCTACGCTGACCCCTTTCTCATATTGCCTCCTATTGTGTTGTTTCTTTGTTGTGCATCATTTACACACAATATGTCATGTTAGGTGACCCTTAGGGTCCCAGCGTGTGAACGTTGCTCTGATACCACTTGTAACGTACATCAAGATACAAATTAAAATAAAATATTTCCATTACATTACCCAACATTTACCAGATTGATATCAGTGCAAATATTTCTACCCTTACACTTACGTGCTCATATCTTTACTTTTACAATATTATGGTAATATATGATCAAGTGAGTGATTGCAAGTCCCGAGGTGGCAACTTGTCAAATATATATATATATATATATATATATATATATATATATAACTGTGACACTTGGCATATGATTCGACTAGAGATTTAACTTTTAATTCATTCGGTACATAAGATATTTAGAATATTTGTGACAAGGACATTACATTTATTGGTGATGTTATATTAATATGGATTGCAATTATTTCATAGCCCATCATTTTACGACGGAGATTTCAGTATTTATCTCTTTGGAATAAATATTCTGTACACGCCATTACTCCGGTTGACAACTGTGATGAACCTCAAGCCATCTAATCGCAAGGGTTTGAGATCAATGATGGATATTTGTCCGAGTACCCATTTAGGGTATAGTGTACCCCAAACCCTAACTTCTTCTCTTCATTTGCTTGTCGCCCTCTGCCCTCCACCATGCTGCTCTGCCAATCCACCTCGTCTCCGTCTGGAAACCCGCCTCGGCTCCATCTGGAACTCTTCTTCGGCTCCGTCTGGAAACTCCGCCTTAACTCCATCTGCCCTTTCTTGGCTCTACAGTAGACAGGTAATCCTGACAGACACAAACTTTTTCTTTTGTTTTTGCGAGGAACTCCTATTTGGTTTCCACATGTTTACTCATCTATCTTTTTCTTTTCGTTGGCAAGAAGTTCTCTCTATACTTATTCCTATGCACAATTCACTATATGTGCTTGTGATTTGCTCTAAAGGTGTTCCTTAACTACTCTGCCAGGTCATGTCACTTTCTTGCAGACAAGAAACTTCAGCTTCTCTACTGAGTTTCCTCATCAAATTACTAGGTATTCTAAGAGTGTTTATATGTTGTTGGGGGTTTCTCTAGTTCTATTTTATACCATACTAAGGTTGCAAAATTTGAAATTTTCCGTGGCTTTGTGCACAGAGTGTTGGAAATGTTGTCATTGATGGCAAAGGAGGTAGCAGATGCGAGACAGGAACAGTTACAAGGAACAGAGGTAGATGTAGAGACAGGTAGAGGCAGAGGAAACGAATATAAAGGAGAAAGGTAGAGACACAGCTGTTATTGTAGAGAAACAGTTGTTATTCCGAGAATATTTTACACAGCCGGGCGTTACACATAACATTAATTACATTTCGGGAATAGCATACTCCAGCGGCAAAGTATTTTGCTTTATATTCAAATGCGCAGTGTGAATGGAGCGAAACCATATTCAAATGCACATTGTGAATGGAGCGGAACCATGGTCAAATTTGCAGTGTGAATGGAGTGAAACCATAGTCGTAACAGATGAAATCACAACGGTGAAATGCGATGAATAGTTATTTATATATATAATTGAAATCGTGGAGGACCGGAACCTGGAGTAGAGAATGGAACCGTGACCGAGAGGAATAGTGACGGTGGTTTGGAGCAAAACCATGGGTTTCATCGCACCACCATCCGTCAGGCAAGCGGTTTCCACCATTCATGAGTGATTCCATAGAAAGACTGATGTGTGTCCCTGAACGAAATTGAAAACTGCTGGTTAAAGTGCGCCATCGCACATTATACATGTACTGAAGATGCCGAGCGATATTGATATAGACCGTTGATCTGGAGGCTCGACATCTAACGGTGATCACTCACTGGACTTGGCCGAAGTTTAATGAAAGAGCCCGGAGGTTAACTAAGGTACGGTGTGTGCGGTTGACTATTTTTTTTTGTTGTATTGTGGGCCCAGGGCGGAGATATATGAAATGAATCTGGTTTATTGTCTGTAGTACAAGGTCCAATGGAAAATATTAATGATGTTTATTAAGGTTTTCCGAGTTATTAAAATAAGGTGGAAGAATAAGGTTTCAAATCTATAAAAGATTGCCCGATTATCGTTGGACTCCGTTGTAATGGTTCCAATATTAAGGAACGCCATAATATATATATAGATATATTACGTATAATGGAATATGTGAACGTGGTTTAATACATGTACATGCCGAGGGTCAGTTTACATTGTTTTAATAGCCAAAGTATTATGTCGCTTATATTTGTGGGTGTTACATATAATACATAAACCTTATTCTGGGAATCGCTTAACCCCAAGCGGCAAAACACACACACACACACACACACACACACACACACACACACACACACACACACACACACACACACACACACATATATATATATATATATATATATATATATATATATATATATATATATATATATGCAGTGTATTTACATATATAGCGTGAGATTCAAAGAACCAAAGTACTATATGGTGGGACCCTCACCCAAATGCATCGGAGATTATAAAGGCAGAGGAGCATGTAAACAGAAACTTGCGATTGCGATTGAAAGCCTCGACCCGATGGGTCTATAAGTTATGTTTTTATAACATTGAATTCCGGCCTAATCGCATCGGAGCATCACAGTATGGGCCTATCGGAACATCCAACCAAAACTTGCGATTGCAATTGAAAGCCCGGACCCAATGGGTCTATAAGTTATGTTTTTATAAGTTTGAATTTCGGCCTAATCACATCGGAGCAGGAGAAATCAATCGAAATCAGAGGAGAAATATATTGCATCGGGAAGCATGGAAAGTGGGCCCAAAAGGAGTTTTTATATGTTTTAAACAGGTTTTATTATGTACACCGAGAATTGATTTAAAGACATATTAAAAGGTAGTTAGTGTAATGAAAGTTGGGGTATATATATATAAAAGAGCTGTCATAAATATAAAACGATGGTTGCAATGGTATTAAAAATTCCATGTGGTCTGTGGACCCACGGGCCTCAGCTCAAGGTGGAGGGCGATTCTTTATATAAAACAATTGCGATGTATGTATGTTCCGCTTGCGAAACTTCCACATCAACAAGACACTTACTGTATGAAAGGCGTTAGAATATGCCTAGATTTAAGAGGCAGTAGTTACACCACAGCAGAGGACAAAAAAGCAAACTGAAAAGAGATAAAGCACAATCACAGAAAAGACAGACACAGTCAAAGAAAAGACAAATGCGCAGTGATCCAAAAGGCTGTATGAGTGAGCTGGAGCTCTCATTGTAATTAAATGTAATATTTTAATTGGTTTATATATTTTGTGATGCATTGGAAAGTCTCCGAAGGAAAACAAAGCTCCCACTGTAATATTGCATGTTTTTATATTTTCTGAATGAGTGAGTGAAAGAAATGAAAAGGCAGAAAGCGAAGAGGTATGGCTGTCCATTCCAAATTCTTTGAGGAATGCTAACAGTCACAAGATTCTTATAAATAATATCATCTGGATATGCAAAAAGAATTAGAGAGAGTAAATATAGAGAAGGCAGAGTATAGAAGTGTAAGGCAAAGAAAATTAAGGAAAGAAGAGCAGAAAGAGAAGCTACAGAATAGAGATGATATCTGAGGTAAATCAGCAAACATTCAGTTTGAAAATTAAGGAAGTTGGAGCTTCCCTATCAAGTTGTAGCTTGATAGCTGCCTGTTGTAGCTGACTGAGGTTGGAGCCTCCTGTAGGTTGGTTCCTGCAGAATATTGAAGGGATTTGGTGCTTCCTTGCAAGTTGTAGCTTGCAGAATTGAGGTTGGAGCCTCCTGTAGGTTGGTGCCTGCAGAAAAACAATGGTGAGAGGGAGTTGGAGCTTGCCTTTGCATCACAACAATAATAAGATGTGGTTTTCTCCCTTTATGGGTTTCCACTTATATCTGGTGTCTCTGTGCATGATGTTTATGTGTTGATCTGATTTATATCATCTTCTTAATACCTGCTGCTCTCATATTAAGTCTGCTGTTATATTATATTAATAGTTGCTGCTCACATTCTAATCTTACTCACATATTAAGTTGGATATAAACTGAAGGTGTAAATAAGGTTTAATAGAAATTTTGAAATATCATGAATGTGTTAAACTGGTTCACCCCCCCTCTCAGTTTAACTAAGGGTTCAACAATTGGTATCAGAGCTGGTTCCTTTGTACAAGTCTAACAACTGAAAGGAGATCCTAGGGTCCCAAGATGGCTAGTAAAGAAGGATGCTCAACCAATAAAGCCCCTTTCTTCACTGGTGAAAATTATGCTTTCTGGAAAATTAGAATGAGGACATACATAATGTCTCTAGGAATAGAAGTCTGGGCTGCTATGGAATTAGGATATGCCCCGAAGGCAACTGACACAGAGAAAGAAACCAAACAAGATTTTGTGGCTAACACAAAAGCCATGAATGCCATCTTGAATGGATTGTGTGAAGCAGAGTTTATTAAAGTAATGCACAAAGACCCTGCCAAAGAAATATAGGATACTCTTGAAAACATACATGAGGGAGACAAGAAAGTAAAGACTGCCAAACTTCAAGTCTATAGAGCCCAGTTTGAAAACTTAAAAATGAATGATGATGAAGACATTGCCAGTTTCTTCCTAAAAGCTGTAGAAATTATTAACAATATGAAAGCTCTTGGAGAAAAAATTCCAGAAAGTATAATTGTGCAAAAGATTCTAAGATCTCTTCCATCCAGGTTTAATCCAAAGGTGTCTGCAATAGAAGAAACAACTGATTGGGAGACCTTGACCATGAACCAGCTACTTGGAAATATAACAACCTATGAAATGAGGCTCCCACAGAAGAAGCCAAGTACGAGGGAAGAAACCTTTAAAACAAAAAAGAAGAAAGAAGAAGAGGGAGACATATGCTCTTGCTCGGATGAAGAGGAGGCAAATTTTGTCAAGAAATTGGATAGAGGCTCAGGTAAATACAAAGGTAAACTCCCCTTCAAATGCTTTAATTGTGGAAGAGTGGGACACTATGCTGCTAAGTGTCCTCACAAGAAAGTAAGGAATCAGGCTCAAGAGTCAGAGAAAAATAAATCAAAGAACTGGCAGAAAGGAAAGAAGTTCAACAGAAAATCCTTCTATGCTCAACAAGACAGCAATACATCTGAAGATTCAGATGAATCCTCAAGTGAAGAAGGAACCTCTGAATTCTTATTGATGGCCATAGAAGAACTTGAAGGTCTCCTGCTAGAAGATGAAGAAGAAGAAGGTGAAGTCGACCTTGAGGGGGAGCTAAGAAGTGCTCTAGAAGAGATTGATAGAATCAAACTGAAATTTAGAAAACAAAAGGACTTTCTTCTCAAATATGTACGACAAGAATAGAATTCAGAATTCCTTAAGCAGCTAAAAATAGAGCTTGAAGAAGCCAAGAAGATAGAGGACATATTACTTAAGCAAATCAAAGAAAACACTCAAGAACAAGAAAATTTGGAAGAAGAAGTAGTATGTCTGAGAAAGAAATTAGAAAATTCTCAAAGGAAAATGGTTATAAACTCTTCCCAAACAACAAGCTCTAGTAAGTTGAATGAAATTTTGGTTGCTCAAAGATACCCTATGATAAAGACTGGAATAAGCTATGAAGTAGAATCAAGTAAAGCAAAAGAAAAGGTTGACAGAGAGATTATTTTTGTAAAAGCAAAGAATAATGATGAAGCAGCTCAAAAAATTCCTACAAAAGAAGAAATCTGCAATAAGGAAGACAGAGATCAGAAGAAACCACTAGTAGCAAAGAATCTAATAAATACTAAGACCCCTGAATATGTTACAAAATTTGGAAACCATCAAAGGATATTCTTCCCTCCAATGAAGAATGCCACCTGTTATGTCTGCCACAAGCTGGGACACATTGTTGCATATTGTCATGCAAGTAGGAGTAATTCAAACCAACAAAAGATGCAAAAATTGAATAGACTACCTCAATCAAACAAATGGAAGAGACAACCTTACATCAGGTATGCAAATAGCTTCTATGGTTACTGCTTTTATTGTAATGAATTTGGTCATAAAATCATTGAGTGTAGAAACTATGGACAAAGATTGATGTTTAACACCTCAAGAAGGTTTATGAATCAAAGAAATTTTGTTCATACTCATAATTCTACAAAAATTATGATCAAATGTTGTGTATGCAATCAAGTTGGACATATACCTTCGAAATGTCCTGTAAGAAGATGGAGGTCATCACCTCACAAAAGATACAAAACAAAAGGGTGCCTCCAATGGATAAAGAAGGTGAATAAGTGTGACCTAGCTCTAACTGCTCAAGATCTGAAAATTCAATGGTATTTGGATAGTGGCTGCTCTAAACACATGACAAGAGACAAAATTAAGTTTATAAATCTTGATGAAAATAAATCTGGCAATGTTACTTTTGGCAATGATAAGTTAGGAAAGATCAAAGGAAAGGGTTCAGTCAGCATAGACAATGGTAGAGGAAAGGCCCAAGATGTACTATTTGTAGATGGGCTGAAAGCAAATTTACTGAGTGTTAGTCAGATGTGTGACAAAGGTTGCGAAGTTTTATTTAGAGCACAAGACTGTGAAGTCAGATCAAGCACCACAGGAAAGACTCTGCTCAAAGGTGTTCGAACAGAGAGCAATGTTTACATTGTGAAAGAGGAAGATGAAGCATGCCATCTTAGCAAAATTGAGGAGTCATGGTTATGGCATAGGAGATTGGGACATCTCAGCTTCAACCATATCATCAGACTGAGTAAGAAGAAAGTTGTTAGAGATATGCCAGAAATAAAAAGCCCTTCAAATACCATATGAAAATCTTGTCAATTGGGGAAACAGACTCGCACATCCTTTAAATCTAAAGATGAGCTATCAACAAGAATACCACTCCAGCTTGTGCACATGCACCTGTGTGGACCTGCTAGAACTAAGACACCAAGTGGAGAATCCTACTTCATGCTGATAATATATGATTTCTCCAGAATGACATGGGTTTCTTTTCTCAAGAAAAAATCAGAAGCACTGGAAAAATTTAAAATATTCAAAGCATTAGCATAAAATCAAACTGGATGCAAACTAAAATGTATCAGATCAGACAGAGGAGGTGAATTCACAGATAATGAATTCGCAGACCTATGTAATGAACATGGGATAAAGCAACAATTTACTATTGTAGGAACACCTCAGCATAATGGAGTAGCAGAGAGACAAAACAGGTCTGTACAACAAATGGCCAGAGCTATGATGCAAGAGAGTAACATTGCTCAAACCTTTTGGGCAGAAGCTGTACACACAGCAGTACATATTCTAAACAAAGCTCATTTAAGACCTAATAGTGACAAGACACCTTATGAGCTATGACATGGTAAACCTGCATCAATCAAGCACTTTAGATTCTTTGGCAGCAAGTGCTACATAAAGAATAATGATGAAAATCTTGGAAAATTTGATGCAAGAGCAGATGAAGGAATATTTCTAGGATATGCATCCAAAAGCAAAGGGTACAGGTGCTACAACAAGACTCTTCGGAAAATAGTAGAAAGCATTGATGTGAGATTTTATGAAGAACTTCCAAACAATTCAAGAGATACTGACTGCTGTAGTCCATCAGATAACCATGAAGAAGAGGACCATAATGATGATGAAACAAGAAAGACTACAGAATATGAAGGGCTGAGCTCGAAATCCCCCTCAAGATACACTCAGAAGAATCATCTCGAAGATCAAATCATAGGAGATAAGAAAGCAGGGGTCCAGAAAAGAAGGCAGCTAATAGAACAAACTGAAGAAGTATACATAGCCATGCTGTCACAAATAGAGCCTAAGAAATTTGAAGAAGCCAGCAAGGACAAGTCTTGGGTAAAAGAAATGAATGAGGAATTGGACCAAATTGAAAAGAACAATACCTAGGAACTAGTTCCTAGACCAATTGAGAAAAATATCATTGGTTCAAAATGGGTATTCAAAAACAAAATGAATGAGCAAGGACAAGTAATCAAGAATAAAGCCAGGCTGGTCTGCAAAGGATACTCACAAATTGAAGGACTTGATTATGATGAAACATTTGCCCCTGTAGCCAGAATGGAAGCTATCAGAATGTTCCTGACAATTTCATGCTACCAAAACTTCAAAGTATATCAAATGGATGTAAAATATGCATTTCTGAATGGAGACTTAGAAGAAGAAGTCTACATGGAACAACCAGAAGGCTTCTCATTGACATTCAAAGGAGACTATGTGTGCAGACTAAAGAAGGCCCTATATGGACTGAAACAGGCTCCTCATGCTTGGTACTCAACACTCGATAAATATTTGCAAAAACAAGGCTTTAAGAGAGGTGGAGTAGAAAGTAATCTATATATAAAATCCCATGAAAATGAACTCCTGATTGTTGTTGTATATGTTGATGACATTATGTTTGGAAGAAATAGAGATGAACTAGCAAAAGGATTTGCAGAAGAGATGAAATCAGAGTTTGAAATGTCCATGATTGGAGAGCTCAGTTTCTACTTAGGACTTCAAATTCAGCAAAATAACACAGACACATTCATCTCACAGGAAAAGTACTTAAAAGAAATGTTGAAAAAGTTCAAAATGGAGGACTGCAAACCTGTGTCAACTCCCATGACCATGGGATGCAAGCTGTGTGATGATGATGGGTCTACTGATATAGATCAAAAACTCTACAGATCCATGATAGGAAATCTATTGTATCTGACTGCATCAAGACCAGACATCATGCTAGTAGTAGGACTAGTGGCTAGATATCAAGCAGCACCTAAACAAAATCATCTTCTGGCAGTAAAAAGAATATTCAGATATCTACAAGGAACAACAGTGTATGGGCTTTGGTATCCTAAAAGCAAAAACTTCATTTTGACAGCATACACAGATGCATATTGGGCCAGCTGTGTGGATGACAGGAAGAGTACAAGTGGAGGTGCATTATATCTAGGAGAAAGTCTGGTGGCATGGTTAAGCAAGAAACAAACATCTATCTCTCTGTCTACAACTGAAGCAGAATATATAGCAGCGGCAGCATGTTGTACGCAATTCATGTGGATGAAGCAAACCCTTCAAGACATGAAGGTAAGCATTAATGAACCTATCTCAATCAAATGTGATAATACAAGTGCTATAAGTATATCTAAAAATCCTGTGCTTCACTCAAAAACCAAACATATTCCAATCAAGTATCACTTTCTCCGAGAACAAGTAGCTCAAAAGATAGTAAAACTAGAATATGTACCAACAAAAGAATAGAAAGCAGATATATTTACCAAACCACTTGCAAGAGAGCCATTTGAATATTTGAGAGACAAATTAGGGGTAGTATATGTAGATGCTACTCTCTGATATGAAGAGAAAGCACAGTTTCAGGGGGAGAACAGAAACGAAAAATATCATTCTCAGGGGGAGATCAGCCAGCAAGGGAAGCATGAAAATAGGTCCTCGGGATCAAAGGGATTATGGCAATAATACAGTTAGCATAAAACGAGTCAATAAAAGGGATAAAGGGTCAGTGGTGCAGCAGAAAAATGGTGAACCTGACGTGAACTAAACACAGAAGAATAGTGAACCCAATGAATATCTCATCCAAAGTTTGGAGTTGCAGCGTACAAAGTCAGGAAATTTCAAAGAGAGGAAATGCTTGAAATTTTGAAAAAGGATAAATACACATCATCAAATAATAAAATCCCTTGCCATTGATGTTAAAGGGGGAGGAAGAGCAAGCAACAGGAGGAAGAGTAGGCAAACAGAGAAAGTGTATTGCCATCAATGCCAAAGGGGGAGAGTGTTGGAAATGTTGTCATTGATGGCAAAGGAGGTAGAAAATGCAGAGACAGGAACAATTACAAGGAACAGAGGTAGATGCAGAGATAGGCAGAGGCAGAGGAAACGAATATAAAGGAGAAAGGAAAAGACACAACTGTTATTGCAGAGAAACAGTTGTTATTCCGAGAATCTTTTACATAGCCGGGCATTACACATAACATAAATTACATTCCGGGAATAGCATACTCCAGCGGCAAAGTATTGTGCTTTATATTCAAATGCGCAGTGTGAATGGAGCGGAACCATATTCAAATGCGCAGTGTGAATGGAGCGGAACCATAATCAAATGTGCAATGTGAATGGAGTGGAACCATAGTCATAACAGATGAAATCACAGCAGTGAAATGCGATGAATAGTTATTTATATATATAATTGAAATCATGGAGGACCGGATCCTAGAGTAGAGAACGGAACCGTGACCGAGAGGAACAGTGACGATGGTTTGGAGCAAAACCGTGGGTTTCATCACACCACCATCTGTTGGGCAAGCAGTTTCCACCATTCGCGAGCGATTCCATAGACAGACTGACACGTGTCCCTGAAAAAAATTGAAAACCGCCGGTTAAAGTGTGCCATCGCACGTTATACATCAACTGAAGATGCCGAGCAATATTGATATAGACCGTTGATATGGAGGCTCGACATCTAACGGTGATCGCTCACTGGACTTGGCCGAAGTTTAATGAAAGAGGTCAGAGGTTAACTAAGGTACGGTGCGTGCGGTTGACTGTTTTTTTTTGTTGTATTGTGGGCCCAGGGCGGAGATATATGAAATGAATCTGGTTTATTATCTGTAGTACAAGGTCCGATGGAAAATATTAATTATGTTTATTAAGGTTTGCCGGGTTATTAAAATAAGGTGGAAGACTAAGGTTTCAAATCTATAAAAGATTGCCCGATTATCATTGGACTCCGTTGTAATGGTTCCAATATTAAAGAATGTCGTAATATATATATATTACGTATAATGGAATATGTGAATGTGGTTTAATATATGTACATGTCGAGGGTCAGTTTACATGGTTTTAATAGCCAAAGTATTATGTCACTTATATTTGTGGGCGTTACATATAATACATAAACCTTATTCCAGGAATCGCTCAAACCCAAGCGGTAAAGCATATATATATATGCAGTGTATTTACATATATAGCGTGAGATTCAAAGAACCAAAGTACTATATGGTGGGACCCTCACCCAAACGCATCGGAGATTATAAAGGCAGCAGAGCATGTAAACAGAAACTTGTGATTGCGATTGAAAGCCCGGACCTGATGGGTCTATAAGTTATGTTTTTATAAGTTTTAATTCTAGCCTAATCACATCGGAGCATTGCAGTATGGACCTATTGGAACATCCAACCAAAACTTGCGATTGCGATTGAAAGCCCAGACTCGATGGGTCTATAAGTTATGTTTTTATAAGTTTGAATTCCGGCCTAATTGCATTGGAGCAGGAGAAATCAATCGCAATTAGAGGAGAAATATATTGCATCGAGAAGCGTGGCAAGTGGGCCCAAAAGGAGTTTTTATATGTTTAAAACAGGTTTTATTATATACGCCAAGAATTGATTTAAGGACATTAAAAGGCAGTCAGTGTAATGAAAGTTGGGGTATATATATATAAAAGAGATGTCATAAATATAGAATGATGGTTGCAATGGTATTAAAAATTCCATGTGGTCTGTGGACCCACGGGCCTCGGCTCAAGGTGGAGGGCGATTCTTTATATAAAACAATTGCGATGTATGTATGTTCCGCTTACGAAACTTCCACATCAACAAGACACTTACTGTATGAAAGGCGTTGGAATATGCCCAGATTTAAGAGGCAGTAGTTACACCACAGCAGAGGAAAGAAAAGCAAACAGAGCTCAAAAGAGATAAAGCACAATCACAGAAAATACAGACACAGTCAAAGAAAAGACAAATGCGCAGCGATCCAAAAGGCTGTATGAGTGAGTTGGAGCTCTCATTGTAATTAAATGTAATATTTTAATTGGTTTATATTGTTTGTGATGCATTGGCAAGTCTCTGGAGGAAAACAAAGCTCCCACTGTAATATTGCATGTTGTTATATTTTCTGAATGAGTGAGTGAAAGAAATGAAAAGGCAGAAAGCGAAGAGGTATGGCTGTCCATTCCAAATTCTTTGAGGAATGCTAACAGTCACAATATTCTTATAAATAATATCATCTGGATATGCAAAAAGAGTTAGAGAGAGTAAATATAGAGAAGGCAGAGTATATAAGTGTAAGGCAAAGAAAATTAAGGAAAGAAGAGCAGAAAGAGAAGCTACAGAACAGAGTTGATATCTGAGGTAAATCAGCAAACATTCAGTTCGAAAATTAAGGAAGTTGGAGCTTCCCTATCAAGTTGCAGCTTGATAGCTATTAGTTGTAGCTGACTGAGGTTGGAGCCTCCTGTAGGTTGGTGCCTGTAGAAAATTGAAGGGAGTTGGTGCTTCCTTGCAAGTTGTAGCTTGCAGAATTGAGGTTGGAGCCTCCTGTAGGTTGGTTCCTGCAAAAAAATAGTGGTGAGAGGGAGTTGGTGCTTTCCTTTGCATCACAACAATAATAAGATGTGGTTTTCTCCCTTTATGGGTTTCCACTTATATCTGGTGTCTCTGTGCATGATGTTTATGTGTTGATCTGATTTATATCATCTGCTTAATACCTGCTGCTCTCATATTAAGTCTGCTATTATATTATATTAATACTTGATGCTCACATTCTAAGCTTACTCACATATTAAGTTGGATATAAACTGAAGGTGTAAATAAGGTTTAATAGAAAGTTTAAAATATCATGAATGTGTTAAATTGATTCACCCCCCCCCCCACCCCTCTCAGTTTAACTAAGGGTTCAACACAGAGTTCACCTTCCAGCTCGTGGATGCACCTTACATAGGTAAAATAATTTCTATGTCTTTTGTTTTCCCTTTTACATTGATGTGTTACTTTGTTAGCATAATTGTCAAGTTATGCGGTTAATGAATTTCTTACCTCATTTTCTTGTGCATGTAACTGCCCTGTCTCGGCATTGAGGTGAACTCTTCTAGAATGCTCGATTTTTTGATCTTCTCTGAATCATTTTATATTTCTCCCTTCAGGTCTTTTCTTACTGTAGGGTTTTTTAGGTTCTCAATCGTAGAGAACTCTTCTCCAGCCTCAAAAGCTCTCATAGAAATGTCAGTTCTGGTTTAACTTTATGGCTACATGCTGCCATGTCATATTCTGTTTCAAAGTTCCCTTCTCGGGTCTACATTTGATATTTTGTAATACAAACTTGAACTACATTTTTGTTCCTATCTTTACTTTGTATTTACACGTTTGGTGATAAGGGGGTTATCCCTGGAATTTCAATAACTTAATTTATACTTTAATCTAGATACCAGAAGCTACTATATTTTATGCATTTGTATGAGTGTTTCGAGTAACTCTTGTCTCCCAATTATCTTTAAAATTCCTCTCTTTGTATTGGATTGTTTATTTGGCATATTTCAAGAATGGCCAAGAATGTTTTTTTCCAAATTCCTTTTTACGTGTATACTATGCATTTCCAGATTATTTTCAATAGCCTTTTTTTACTGTCAAATTAGTCTAGCTTATTTCCTGAGTTTTTGTCTTTATTTGACATGTTTATTCATTATCTTTATAATACATCATATTATGCTCGATGTTTTTGGTTCTGGGGGATTACCACACATGCAAACCCTGATATTTATCTTTGCCATATTTTTTACGGTTTAGAGCTAGTTTTTCATTTATCTCTTGATATTAGCGTTGAGTTTACTTTTATTTTGATTTTAAATGAAATGTATGGATCATTCTATCTGTGAATATCATAGGTACAGTTAACGACCAACTCGAGGTTTGAAGTTTTGGCTCTAAGACTCTGAGTTAACAATTTCCTATTTTCAACTTACTGGTAGCAGGAGTTATAGTTATTTTCTGATTCTCTGTAAACACTAAACAAACCAGAATCTGTATACATTTTTCTACATATTTTAGGGGTTTATATATTTCCTATGGTTACATTAAGGAATACACAGATAAAATACCTATCTATAATTCCATGTAGAGGAGTCTTTATTTCATTTATAAAGAACATAAACTATAATAAGAAATAAAAATAACTAGACAGTATATCCTGAACTTAAATTTCCAGCAACTTGTTTACTTATCTGTTTTCGGGACCTTGCTAATGATGTCATCCCTACCATGAGAGAGGAAATTACATACTCATCTCCCCCCATGCTCCACACCTGAGTTAAATAGGTTGATATAGGTTCCAGAAGAGACCTCGGGACCCCAAGTCCAATCTCCTATTCCAAGAATTTCAAGAATACTTAGTGTCTCCACTGTTCACCACTAGCTCAGGAAATCATCACTCTCTTTGCCTTCCTCTTCTTAGCCATAGAAAATAACACCTTTTTCTCACTAGGATGTACCTTTATCCTCAGATAAAAAGGTAACTGTTTGAACTGTTTTATGTTCAACGACTTCCTAGTTCTTGGAATACTTTTACCATCAATATTTTTCACTTTTATGGAGCCATTTTCCATAATTAAATTTCATTTTCAATCAAAACATAATTAATTCTTGTTCATCAAGCAATATTTCTCAAAAGAAATAAATATCTTAGTTTTATTAAAAATAAAATAACATAACAATTAGTTGGCACTTGAGCCAACTGTCACATCTTCCACTCTAGAAGTAAACACCATCCTCGGTGTTTCACTCTAGCTCAACAAACGATTATGGGTAACAAGGAAAATTTTAGGGGCTAATTTTAGCCCAAGGGCGAAATTTAAGGGATTTTAGATTTTAGAGGGGTGAATTTTTTATATAAAACCTCTTTTGTATAGTTTTATATAATTAGCCCCAAAATTATTTTAAAAATAATTAATTATTATGATTTAGCCCAAAAAAATAAGGGTGCATAAAACCTGAAAAGTTGGATTCGCCTCCATATTTACTATTCTAGATGGGTTTGGGTTGTATTCACCCTCGATTTCCTATATTCGAGGGTTTTGGAATGGAATTCACCCCCAATATCCAGTATGGTTGTAAGGTTGTAGGTAAAGCTTACCCCCAATATCCAGTATGGCAGAGTAAAGCTTGCCTGTGTTGGTTGGGCTTCACATGTCGACATAATGGTGGCAGAGGGACTGCACAAACCCCAAATATTCAAGCATTGGGTTTCAACTGTGTTCTCTTGACTTGGTCCCTCTTCATGTTCATAGATTCTTCCCTTGGCGCCATGACAATTAGGAAATTCTCGAGAAAACTGAACCTCTCGGATGCCGAGGTAGGGGTTGCTACAAATAACCTGATCTTCTTGATTTTCCTGTCATTGAAGTATATAAAAGAGTATTTTTGAGCTTAGGCGTCAGTGGGGTTATGGCTATCCTCGATAATCATATCAGCAAGCCAGGTTGGTGTTGCAGCAATACAGATGTCAATGGGTTGGAGATAGGGATTTTGATCTAGATACCTGGATTAAATGCCTAATTTTAGTACCTTCAATGTTTAATGGAACTGATAATGTTTTGGGGATGAGCCTGAGACATGAACTGTGACGTTCAAAGAAAAACCAGAACGATTGGTACACATTCATGTAGAAAGGAGCCGAGGCAGTACATAGAACAAACCCTAAATTTCTTGTTATACTCTCAGGCTTAAGCATGACAGTATAAGATCAAGCGTCGACCAGGTAATGTTCCCCTATGCTCTGTTGCCAGCGTACTGTGTGCGGTCACTCAAGGTCACGGGTTCGAGGATTCAAGTCAGACTTGTGGATGTATAGGAGTCTGGTGCCTCCACCGGGACTGTGCTAAATTTTGGGTCTGAAGCTCAGAATAAAATACAACTTGGAGAGGATAGCGATCCAAGCATTGAGAAATCTATAATGGGGTCTTCTAATGAGTGCTAAAGAGCAAGTGATATTTTTAATGGACACAAAATTTCAAACTTCTGAAGTATTTTTCTTGTTACTTTGCATTGGAGGCGTAAGAGCAAGGGCATCAAAAAGTTTTCTGCTTGCTCTTCTTGTTACGATTCATAAAGGCTTGCTTATGCTCATTATCATTAGGTTTCTTATAATTGAAATTGAGCTCTATGTTTTGAGGCAAACTTGTCTTTCATGCTATATGATGTAAGTTTAGAATGGGAACAATACTTTTGACAGTATAAGCATGACAGTATAAGACAAATGAATCTGAAAGGCCAGTCCCTGACTAAGACATGTTTAGCTGAATTCTATCACTAGTAATATCATGTCTGCAATAGAATTTGACATTGATGCTTTTATTAAGTCTTTTTATATTTCAATCCACTAGACTTGGATTTGTAGGCAAACAGACTGATCAAAAATATGGTTGAATTAACTGTTCTTTTTAGTATACTAACAGCCTCCAAATTACATTCCATCAGTCCACTATATGTCTCCACACAATCCTAATCAGGGGCCATCTCTAACTGGTTGGAGGGTGCATCGGTGGTAAAGTTCACGTCAGCAGGTTGCACTGCATCCCCTTTTTGAAAATTCTAATACAAATTTTGGTGGAAAAGCACCAATGAAGACAATCTAGACCACCAAAGTAAATAAGAGCATATCTCCAGTAAAAGACTTCAAAGGTTCTCGATCCCTTGCTACACCTAGAAATTTGTCAGCATCCCAAACGTCGGTAGATTCAAATGGTGGAAATAGTGACAAATTCAACTATGACCTAGCTAATCAGCATAGTGACGTAAAGATGCTAGAAAAAATTGTCTTTTCAAGTCATGGAGGGGAGGTTGCTTTTGCTTTTCTGTATGGCGATGTTCATTTATTCTCTGGTAGTAGCTTTAATCTCATAGATTACTACTGTGCCATAGTTGGGGTTTTTGTTTCCCTACCAGATTTCTCTTATACTAGTTGTTGTGTAGCCTCTGTTTGGCATGATAACAGAAAGGATTGCACTATACTGAAGATTCTATGTATTCTACCTCCTGCTAGTCAAAGTAGTCAAGGGAAATGTAATGCAGCTTCCTGGGAACGAGCTATAGCAGACAAGTATGAACTTGATTTTTCTTGTCATCTTGCTGCATCTCTGTATTTATATTGTGGTTTATTTCATTGGACTAAGGTTTGATTATTCTTATCCATTACCATATTTTGGTGGGGCCTCTTAGTTGGAGTTGATTGGTGGGATGTTTTTGTTTGTGCACAAAGTGCAGCTGAAGATGACATAGGTAGAATTAATGTACATTATCAAAAGGAAATCAGTTATGTGTTGGTGAAAGATAATTTAAGTGATAATGGAAAGCCTCTTATGTTAACAAGCCTTTGTGACTCATTTGTATTCATTCAAACTGCAAAATGGGAGGAATACTCACAGACTACTATATTATAAATCCAAGTAGAATTTTTGATGCAAATGTTGTTTCTTCAATTGGAATATATGTTCAAAGGTCCCCATATGTGGTTTGACCCTATTTGATAACAATTTTAAAATTATTTTTTGGCATCTCTTGATTCCAAGAACGTAGGTGGCAATTTGGTTGAACATATTACATCACAGTGTTCCTCTTTTCATGGTCAGTTCATATATATGTTTTTTATATTATGTTGGTAACACATGGTACAATTGTTTTTGAAGGATATTAGGCAATAATACGATCTCCCCAATCATCCCTTGTTCAAGATAAATGGAACTAAGTTTTCCTATCAAGAAATTTTAAGATTAACATTGACCAGAGTATGAATCTACAGATATGATGTTGACAATAGAGATATCCATTTCTTTGTGGAAGAATTCTCACACAGTGAGGCTAAGGGAGAAAGTTGTGTCATAATATTTCTAAGAAAATATATTAATCTCCAAAATTATTTAAGATGGGGCATTCAAGTCTTTGACAAACATGTTGATAAGTGCTCCTATAGTGCTTTTAGGAAATGGGACATCAATTGCATGACAAGTTGTTACATTTTGGTAACATGTTATAAGTTTATTTATTTTTTGGCATTATTTTCAACAATTATCAACAAAATATATACATTTTCCATAAATGCATATAGGTTCACAAATGGGTCGAGAATTTATGAAATTGGTTGATGATGGCTTGGAATATACAGACCTGCAATTTATTTTTGAAGCTTATCATCTGCCCATGCATGCTCGATCAGGAGTTGATGGAGATATTTGTAGAATGGAACAGAGGATGATTAGGGTAGTGGAGAAATGGACCAAGAAAATACACGAAGGGTCCATATATTTCACCAAATACCAAGATCAAGAGTGGAGATAATATTATTGCATTCTCATGAGCTAGGACAAATTTTTTGCGTTAGTGGACTTGAGCCCAAAATTTTAAGGATTAAAAATGCTGTGCATATTTTCGACAGAGTATCTCAACTGTACATATACTCATTATAAATGTAATTTCCTACATCATGCATGAATTAACCATATTTTTCCTTGGAGTTACCTTTTTTTTATCTAATGAAATGGTTTATTTAAGATTTCATATAGCTTGTGTGGCCATGGCTACTCACAGATCTCTTTTTCTAGTATTGAAATGTTGTGAAGCATATAAGTTGATGAGAGAGTTCAACTGGATTCTATTTTCTCAAATGATGAGTTGAACATGATGATGGAATTTTCTTTAGAAATTGAATACTTTGAGAAAACTAGGTTTTTTTAACCCCATCTTCATAATAGACCTTGGAGATCGGTTCAAAAGACTAACACTCCCAAATTTTATCACCCTTATTAAAAAGGTGTTTGTTTATGCCAACACGACTTCAAAAGGGTGAAGTAGGACAAGTTACATAATCACACAGGCCTGAGTATGATCAAAAAATTCATTTCTTATCTCAAAGTGTAAGTGATGATGGGAAGCCTCTTATGTTAACAAACCTTTGTGACTCATTTGTATTCATTCAAACTGCAAAATGGGAGGAATACTCATAGACTACTATATTATAAATCCAACTAGACATTTTGATGCAAATGTTGTTTCTGCAATTGGAATATGTCTTCAAAGGTCCCCATCTATGGTTTGAACTTGTTTTATAACAACATGAAAATGAGTTTTTGGCATCTATTCCAAGGACGTAGGTGGAAATTTGGTTGAACATATTACATCAGAGTGTTCCTATTTTCATGGTCAGTTCATATAGATGTTTTCTATATTATGTTGGTAACACATGGTACAATTTTTCTTGTTCTAGTATTGAAATGTTGTGAAGCATATAAGTTCATGAGAGAGTTCAACTGGATTCTATTTTCTCAAATGGTGAGTTGAACATGATGATGGAATTTGCTTTAGAAATTGAATACTTTGAGAAAAATAGGTTGTTTTAACCCCATCTTCATAATAGACCTTGGAGATCGGGTCAAATGACTAACACTCCCAAAGTTTATCACCCTTATTAAAAAGGTGTTTGTTTATGCTAACACGACTTTAAAAGGGTGAACTAGGACAAGTTACACAATCACACAGGCCTGAGTATGATCAAAAATTCATTTTTTATCTCAAAGCATAAGTGATGATGGGAAGCCTCTTATGTTAACAAACCTTTATGACTCATTTTTATTCATTCAAACTGCAAAATGGGAGGAATAATCACATAATATTATATTATAAATCCAAGTATAAATTTTGATGCAAATGTTGGTTCTGCAATTGGAATATGTGTTCAAAGGTCCCCATCTGTGGTTTGAACCTATTTGATAACAACTTGAAAATGTTTTTTTGGCATATATTGATTCCAAGGACATAGGTGGAAATTTGGTTGAACATATTACATCACAGTGGTCATCCTTTCATAGTCAATTCATATAGATGTTTTGTATATTATGTTGGTAACACATGGTACAATTGTTCTTGTTCTAGTATTGAAATGTTGTGATGCATATAAGTTCATGAGAGACTTCAACTGTATTCTATTTTCTCAAATGATGAGTTAGACATATGATGGAATTTGCTTTAGAAATTGAATACTTTGAGAAAATTAGGTTTCTTTAACCCCATATTCAAATAGACCTTGGAGATCAGGTCAAACGACTAACACTCCCAAATTTTATCACTATTATTAGAAAGGTGTTTGTTTATGCCAACACAACTTCAAAAGGGTGAAGTAGGACAAGTTACACAATCACACAGGGCTGAGTATGATCAAAAAATTCATTTCTTATCTCAAAGCATAAGAGATGATGGGAAGCCTCTTATATTAACAAACCTTTGTGACTCATTTGTATTCATTAAAACTACAAAATGGGAGGAATACTCACAGACTACTATATTATAAATCCAAGTAGAAATTTTGATGCAAATGTTGTTTCTGCAATTGGAATATGTGTTCAAAGGTCCCCATCTGTCGTTTGAACATGTTTTATAACAACTTGAAAACGAGTATTTGGCATCTATTGATTCCATGGACGTAGGTGGAAATTTTGTTGAACGTATTACATCACAGTGTTCCTCTTTTCAATGGTCAGTTCATATAGATGTTTTGTATATTATGTTGGTAACGCATGGTACAATTGTTCTTGTTCTAGTATTGAAATTTTGTGAAGCATATAAGTTCATGAGAGAGTTCAACTGGATTCTATTTTATCAAATGATGATTTTAACATGATGATGGAATTTTCTTTAGAAATTGAATACTTTGAGAAAACTAGGTTGTTTTAACCCCATCTTCATAATAGACCTTGGAGATCGGGTAAAACGACTAACACTCCCAAAGTTTATCACCCTTATTAAAAAGGTGTTTGTTTATGCCAACATGACTTCAAAAGGGTGAAGTATGACAAGTTACACGATCACACAGGCCTGGGTATGATCAAAAAATTCACTTCTTATCTCAAAGCGTAAGTGATGATGGGAAGCCTCTTATGTTAACAAACCTTTGTGACTCATTTATATTCATTCAAACTGAAAAATGGGAGGAATAATCACAGACTATTATATTATAAATCCAATTAGAAATTTTGATGCAAATTTTGTTTCTGCAATTGGAATATGTGTTCAAAGATCCCCATCTGTGCTTTCAACTTGTTTGATAAAAACTTGAAAATGAGTTTTTGGCGTCTATTGATTCCAAGGACGTAGGTGGAAATTTGGTTGAACATATTACATCATAGTGTTCCTCTTTTCATGGTCAGTTCATATAGCTGTTTTGTATATTATATTGACAAAACATGGTACAATTATTCTTGTTCTAGTATTGAAATGTTGTTAAGCATATAAGTTCATGAGAGAGTTCAACTAGATTCTATTTTCTCAAATGATGAGTTGAACATGATGATAGAATTTCCTTTAGAAATTGAACACTTTGAGAAAACTAGGTTGTTTTAACCCCATCTTCATAATAGACCTTGGAGATCGGGTCAAACGACTAACACTCCCAAATTTTATCACCCTTATTAAAAAGGTGTTTGTTTATGCCAACACGACTTCAAAAGGGTGAAGTAGGACAAGTTACAAAATCACACAGGCCTGAGTATGATAAAAAAATTCATTTATTATCTCAAAGCGTAAGTGATGATGGGAAGCCTCTTATGTTAACAAACCTTTGTGACTCATTTGTATTCATTCAAACTGCAAAATGGGAGGAATACTCATAGACTACTATATTATAAATCCAAGTAGAAATTTTGATGCAAATGTTGTTTCTACAATTGGAATATGTGTTCAAAGGTCACAATCGCTTGATCGCTTGTGGCAACCTAACTGCAAAGGAAAAGGAAGGAAGTAAAAGGAGAATGACCAAGTCGATAACCTCTATTAGAAATTCCACCCCAATCCTCCTCGCCCCTACACTAAGGCCACCTAGGAGTCCCCCCATTCAACAACAATAGTGGACCTCGATCATTTGATCGCCTGCAGCACCTTCAATGCAAAAGGTAAAGTCAAATATTTTCAACACTTTGTCAAATTTGATAGGAAAAATCAAATTTTTAATAATTATTATAATTCAATTGTCATAATTATACAATAATTTATTATATATAAATGATTGATTTAAAGTCCTTTATTTATAATGATTAATATTAATATTAATATATTAATCTCAATATAGTTAAATAAATTTTCAAGGTTATCAAATATTTTCAATTATAAATTATTTATAATTAAAATATATAAAAAAATGTTATTAAAAATTATTAATACTATAATTAATAACTTATTGTTATTTAATTATAATATTATTTATTATTATTCTTAATTTTCATTATTTAATAATACTTAATTATTATTATTCATATATATATATATATATATATATATATATATATATATATATATCAATTTTTCCAAATATATAAATAACTCATTTTTGCAATGATTAAGTTGACAACTATTTATTTGATTTACGTTTTTAAAATTTTAATTTAATTATTAATGATTCATAAATAAATAGTAAAGATTTTATTTTTACAAAATATTTATGCAATATTTTTAATAATATTTAATATATAGGGTTCATATTTATCTCAAAATAAGTTATATATATTTTAATTAAATTAAATTAAATTAAAAATATATATAAAATATTATAATTGTGAAATGAGTTTTTATTTTTTTAGATATGTGGTGTTGTTAATTTAGTTATTTTCTGAAAAAATCTAAATCTGAAACCATCTAGTCAAAATCACTAAAGAATAATACCAAACTTATCTTAATATAGCTAATTTTCCTTACCCACAAAAGATAAATTACATTAAAAAAAAATTTCCTCCAACAAAACATCCTATCACAATTTTTGTACATATCATAGCTTTATAGCTTTAGATTAATAATATTTAGGTTTTATGGTTTATAATTTTCACAACCTCAGCTTTAAAATTGCAAGGGAACTTTTTTACCATACCTTAACAATGTGTATTGACATACTTGTCTAAAGTTATAGCCTAGAAAGCTAATGCTTAGGTACCATTGCACTTTTAAAGAATTTTACCATATTTTAAAATTTTGCAAGGTTATGAAAATAGTGTAAATTTGAGATAGAAATTTGTGTTAGCTTAAATATGAATTAGTCTTAAATATGTGGTGTTGTTAATTTAGTTTTTTTGAAATGATTTTTTTTTTTTTTAAATATGTGGTGTTGTTAATTTAAGTTTTTTTGAAAAAAATCTAAATCTAAAACAATCTAGTCAAAATCACTGAAGAATAATACCAAAATTACCTTAATATAACAAATTTCCTTAACCACAAAAAAATAAATTACATAAAAAGAAATTGCCTCCCACAAAACATCCTATCACAATTTTTGTACATCTCTAATAATATTTAGGTTTTATGTTTTATAATTTTCACAACCTCAGCTTTAAAATTGGAAGCTCAAATTTTTACCATACCTTAACAATGTGTATTGGCATACTTGTTTAAAGTTATGCTTACGTACAATTGCACTTTTAAATAACTTTACCATATTTTACAATTTTGCAAGGTTATGAAAATAGTGTAAACTTGAGATAGAAATTTGTGTTAGCTTAAATATGAATCAATCTTAAAGATTTTCCAGACAACAATAGTCTACAGTTTTCAATATTTTTTTGAATTTGAATGTATTTTTCTTTCTATGTTCTGTTAGGCTGTATTTTTATGAAGTTAAAATATATTTCTGTAACATTGTTCAGAAAATTATTAATGAGACCTTATGATTTTCAACCAAATAAAATTGGGGCAATGTCAGAAACATTTGTTACTATCACTGTATTCATGTGCAACCTTGAAAGATTACAATAACCATTGATGTATAAGCATATCAGACCATTAAATTGGCTAGATTCTTCAGATTTATCCTGTTTGAAGGGAATTTTAAATTTGTATGAGTAGATTTTATGAAATGGCTTTTTTATAATAAAGCTGGCATATGAATTCTAGTATTTCAGTAGATTTTAGTTTATTAATTTGTGCTACACTATGTTCATTGAAACATTCAAAAGTATTATAATGAAAAACATTGCAAGTTAACATAATAATATTATTATATTTAATCACTTATTCCTACACATGTTTGAACTTTCAACTCTTTCATGAATCACCCTTTCAAAATTAAGCTAAAACAACATTATTTTTTTTCAATGTAACCCATAGTATCACTTGAGCTAGTAAATAAAAAGAATAAAAATAACCTGTATCATTGAAATTAATACATCACAAATACAATATTGCATAGTTTATGGCAGCAAAAATATTCTGGAAGCTAATCCCAAAACTGAAAACATACAATGGAAAACAAAATTTAGAGTGCCAGATGTGTTCTAGAAGTTAATCCCAAAACTAAAAGCATACAATGGAAAAAAAAAATTATTATGACACATGGGTTCACAATATACAAGTTGAAAGAAAGAAATCCATATCTGTATTCCATGTGAAAATTCCCCAATGTTTACAATTATGATGCGTGCAATTACAAAAGATTAAGAAAAGGTTTCAGTGAAATATCACTGTTCCTTTCGAGTGGGCAACCTGGAAAATTCTAAAGAAATAAAAAAACATATAGCTGGAACGTTCTTTCTTACATCCGTGCATGCTGGGAACAACAAATCAACCAAAATTTGATACTGATCGGCATAAAATTTGTTGATTTAGCCTGCTTGTATCGCAGAAAATGAAATAAAGTTGATAGGCCTGGCATTGTCTTGGACATTAGGGAGTTTGATTTTGCAGGGAGATAACACCATCGCCATCACTATCGATTGCGTTGGAATCGCGGGGTAATAACTGAGCTATGAAATGGATGGAGATGGAGCTGCAGATGGAGAAATTTCTATATCACCAAAACCATTTGTTCTAAGAGCAACAATAAATATTGTAACCTAACTTATTATCCGACCGGTTATGTGAGCCTCACATAGGTAGGGAAAGTAGACACCTACAGAAAATTATATATTTATATAAATCAATCTTGTGCTAACTTCAGATATAAAATCCATACATATATTCATAGTTACATGCTCTGGAGCAGTCCAAAATCCACCAAAATGCATAACGAAAGTAATAAGTACCTTCCCTAGCGACAAAATTGAAGTAGAGGTCGATGATTTTGGCTCAGTTGTTGTAGCAGCGAGGAAAAAATAAATTATTTGTGAAGCCACCTTCTGCTAGACTATCTGTGGGCATCTACATTTCCATCCTATCCACCCCACACGCATTCAGGCATTCACCCAGGGCCTGGACATTCATGTAGCCTGCGCAAATTTCAAATTTTGAATTTCAAATAATGGATTCTGACACAGGGGTGCCTTAATTGAGTCGTGTGGCAACGGTCTGTTCATTGTTAGACATCCGGTGGACACAAACGGAAAAGGAAATTGTCGACAAATCAACATGCCCAGTAATGGAGTGGTGTCAGGGAGAGGGGTGGCGGAGGAGGCCCTCAGGGTGGGGTCCACGCTAATGTTCATTGGGAGCCATCGCCATTCGCTGCCGTTGGAAGCTGGAGAGGTGGGGTCCACATCACACTGGAGAAGGTTGAGGTCACCAGTGCGGGAGGATCGGGAGCTGTCACATTAGCTCCCAATTCGTCAATTAAAATTCTCCTCCGTTTGGTTATGCATTTCCAAGAAATTAACATGAAGATGCTCATGCACAAAGAAAAAAAGATCAACGAGAGGATCCTAAAAAATTAGAGAGGGTCTAGGGCCTCTATGAAAAACTGAAATCAGATTCGGGTGGTCTAGGGCCTCCGAGTTTTTCAGGAGCGATTCTTGAAACCCTAAAATATTGGTGCTATTTTCATGATTTGGTCCTTCTGAACTCAAAAAAAAGATTAATAAACCTTTTAACTCTTGTAATTCTAGATCCCGTCTACTCTTGGAGCCTCTCTTGTTTTCCTTCTCTGCCAGTTCTTTCCGAGCTGATATGGTCTCCATGTTTCAGAGCGAAGGGCTAGAGTGTTGGTTTGAGGGACATTGAGGCACATGTGATGAGCTGAGGATTTGTGTTGCCTTCTCTCAATAAGCAGAACATGGGACTGGATTTTTGGAGATGCTGAAAAATCTTTCACAGTAGAGTACTTCATCTTGGAATCACTATTGTTGTTTCAGAAAAATTTACTAAGTGTTGATAAAAAGGACGATTACTAGAGTTCACTATTCATCAGAGGCTGTTAAGTGAATGATTCATGAGAGGTTGTTAGTTAAGCCATGTGGAGAAACAAGAAAATATGATGGTTTTATTTGCTCAACCATCTCATCTAGCAAGGGCTTGGTGTTTTTTTCGTACTCTAAATTTTGTTAGAATCACAATTTTCGTTACACTAAAACTAGAAAGTGTTAATAAATGGATGGATGCATCTCTCCGAAGCAATAAAACCATATTGTAAAACATACAAGTGCCAATTCCCACTGAAGTGAGGGGATTAGTTTAGTTGTATTATTGGTAGATTAATCTGATTAAAATATGAATTAAAATTGTAAAAATATGTCAAATATAAATTAAAATTGTAAAAATATGACATCACGGCTTAAATATGGATTTTCTCAATATTTTAAAGTAAATATAAAAAGTGAGTATTTTTTTACAGATAAGTTTTAGTACAACCACATTTTCTATAGGGATATATCAAACACATGCACAACCACATTATTAAATATGATTGATATGCTAATAACCATCAATGGATACATATTTAATATTAATATTAATAAATATATAAATATAATAATAATTATATTATATTATAAAATATAATTATTATTATATTATAAATATGATAATAATTATATTATAAAATATAATTATTATTATATTATAAATATAATAATAATTATAGCAATTATAATGAAAATTTATAATAATTATTATTATATTATAATAATATGATAATATTGTTGATATTATTAGTAATGTAATAAATATTGATATTTTTAACCAAAGAGATTATTAATATTAGAAATTCAAGGTATTATAAACCTCATGAAATTATATTAAACTGAAGGGATTAATATGAAAAATCCAAGGGATTAATATTGAGAACCAAAGATATTAATATTATAAACCCAAAGGATTTATATTAAACCATAGGATTAATATTATAAACCCTATCAATAATATTATAACCTAGGAATATAAACCCTTAGATTAATAAACCCAAGTGATTGATATTATAAATCCAAGGCACTAATAAACCCAAGGGATTAATATTAAAAACACAAGGGAATAATATTAAATCCAACATAATAATATTGTAAATCCAAGATATATATACCCTAAAATAAAAATTATAAACCCTAAAACAAATATGGTTGACCATGGCTGATTTTCATATTGAGACAATCTTTGTCACAATGCAACATTTGACCATGGTTGACCATGATTGATTTTCATATTGATAAAATATTTCTCATAATGTGACATTAGACAATTGTTTATTTTCATATTGAAGCAATCTTTGTCACAATGCAATGTTGGACCATGGTGAGACAATGTAACATGGACCATGAGACAATCTTTGTCACAATGTGACCATGGTTGATTTTCATATTGACACAATCTTTGTCATAATGAAATGTAGAACCATGGTTGACTATGGTTGATTTTCATAGTGAGACAATATTTTTTACCATGTGACATTGGACCATGGTTGACCATGATTGATTTTCGTATTGACCATGATTGACCATGGTTGACCATAATTGATTTTCATATTGAGATAATGTTTGTCGCAATGCAACATTGGACCATGGTTGACTATAGATTATTTTCATATTGAGACAAACTATGTCACAATGTGACGTTGGACCATAGTTGCCCATGATTAACCATAGTTGATGATGGTTGATGATGGTTGAATATGGTTGATTTTCATATTGAGACAATCTTTGTCATAATGTGATCTTGGACCATGGTTGACCATGATTATAAGCATAGGATATTTATATTAAACCCTATGCATACTATTATACTATAAGAATATGAACCCTTAGATTAATAAACCCAAGGGACTAATAAACCCATTTGATTAATACTAAAAACCCAAGGGAATAATATTAAACCTAAGGGATAGAATAATATCCCATGCTTTAATATTATAAACCCTAAAATGAACATGGCTAAACATGGTGTATTTTCATATTAGCACAATATTTGTCACAATGAGACATTGGACCATGGTTGACCATGATTGATTTTCATATTGAGACAATAATTGTCACAATGCAACATTGGACCATGGTTGACCATGGTTTTCATAATGTCACATTGGACCAAGAGACAATATTTGTCACAGTGTAACCATGATTATTGACCATGTTTGACCATGGTTGAAAATGGTTAATTTCATATCGGGACAATCTTGATCACAATGTGGCGTTGGATTTTATGAAACCAACTCACAAAATAAAAGAAAATATCGATCAACGACTTAGAAATCAACCTCTTTGAGTGTAGAAATTTATTAATACTGGTAGTATTACCGGATTTTCCTAATCTAAAAAATTAATCTTATGTTAAATATATAATCCTTCCACTTAATTCTTTGCGGAAATTAAATCACCAATTGCAAAACACATATGAAGCAAAATCAATCGCACATAAACACAGTTTTTTAACGGGAAAGATTAAAGCTAAAAACCCCAACTATCATATATTATGTAAATCAATGGATCATGTAATAATCTCATACAAAGCTTAGTACATCAAGCTCTCGGTAAAATCAACAATCATTACACACTGTCATGCAGATATTTTCATATCTATGCACCAATTTCTTGCCTCCTGACAGTGTGCCTCCACTGTGCAATCCCTGGTGAAGAAGAACTTTGAATGAATTCGAATTGGCCTTGCCTTGACTGCGCAATCCTCATTGGCATCTCCAATTTGTGTCAGATGCATTGAATGAATCACTATAGTAACAAAAGATAGTCCATCTCACCCTTTCACCTATCTCTCCAGTAGGTCTCCACTGGAATCGACATGCAAGTAGTTAACTGTTGTATTTGTTGAGTTGCAAGTGAGTCTCTAGTTATGAATTAATTAAATAATTAATTCACAAAAATCTCACTAGTGTATCTTCAGTTAGAACTAGATACAACTAGCACAATTGAGTTTAACTCACTTAACTGATTTAAACTGAATAACAACTCCCATAAATACTCTTCCAACTCTATCACAACTCTGCCACTTTAGTTCTAACTGAGTCCTCCAGGCACGAGTCACCAAACACCGTAGGAATTGCGTAATTCCTTCAGCCCATTTATTTTCCAAATCTGTTCACTGAAATAAAGTGCTCCAACAGAATAAGTTGATATTTATTATTGGATTATTATTAAGGGATAAGAATAATCAACATGCATATATTTTTAGATTAGCAATCTATAAATAGACTTCTCCCAATATTCTAAAAATAGAAACTCATCTATTTTTCCAACTTGATCAACTATCTACAAATAGCATCCTTCAACTTATAGAATATGCTCACCGTGTCTAAAAATAGACATACACCTAAAGATAGCCTGTGGACCCCACTTAGTAAAGGTGCTTAATTTTCACTAAGCTCATCATCTTGTTGAATCTCAACACTCCCTATTAACAAGATATGGATTATCCTTTACCTTGATCCTCCCTTTATGGTATTCGAATTTTCTCCTACTGAGCGCCTTCGTCATAATATTTGTATCTTGATCTTCCGTAGGAATGTACTGAAGCAACACGATCTTCTACTGCACACAATCTCTGATATGATGATACCAGATATCCATATGCTTAGATCTATCATGAAACACAGGATTAAACGAGAGTTTAATGAAACTCTGATTATCACAATGTATCACTGTAGAATCTAAATGAGAACCAAACAAACTGACAAGGATCTTCCTCATCCAGATAGCCTCACATGTAGCTTGACTTGCTGCCATGTATTCTTCTTCAGCTGAACTGAGTGCCATAGAACTTTGTTTCATGTTGTACCAAGAAACTGTTGTAGATCTGATATTGAAAACCCCTCTAGATGTGCTCTTTTTTTTCTGTTGGGCTGCCTGCCCAATCTGCATCCATGAAGCCATGCAACTTCACTTCATCCATATGTATGTACCATAAGCCATACTCATATGTGCCCCTGAGATACCTCAGTACATGCTTGCATGCCTTCCAAAAGAGCTTGGTAGGCTTAACCATCGCTTGACTAAGTTGGTTCACCGCATAGCATATGTATGTTCTTGTATTAACTAAATACATGAGCGAACCCACCAACTGTCGATAGACAGTAGCATCCACTACCTCTGTCGATGTAGTATCCTCTTTCCTCCAATTTCCTGGAAGAGGAGTATCCATGGGTTTGCAGTCCTAGATGTGAAACTTACCAAGTATCTCCCGAGCATACTTTCCTTGAGACAGAAATAGTTCACCTTCTCGTTGCCATATTTCCAATCCAAGGAAATAATGAAGGAGGCCCAAATCCTTCATCTCAAACTCCTTTGCAAGATCTTCATTGCATGAGTGTATCAACTGCTCATCACCTGTTAGTATTAAATCATCAACATAAAGAAAAATAATTAAAAGCTTACCCTCCACCACAATTTGGTACAGGTTTGCATCCGCCTCACTCTTGGTGAAGCCATGTCCAGTGAAATAGTTTTCGATCCATGTGTACCAAGCACGAGTGCTTGCTTTAGCCCATGCAACGCTCTTTTGAGTCTGTACACATGTAACTCGCTGCTGAGGATCTCAAATCCTTCAGGTTGCTTGATGTACACTTTTTATTCAATGATCCCATTAAGGAATGCAGTCTTCACATCAATCTAATGAATATGCCAACCCATCTACATTGAGAGAGCAAGGATGGTCCTTATGGAAGAATACCATGTGACAGGTGCAAAGGTTTCTTCATAATCAATCCCCTTGATTTGTGAGAAGCCCAGAGCAACAAATCTTTCCTTATACTTCTCGACGCTCCCATAAACAACTTTCCTTACCTTGTAGATCCATCTTGAACCTACCACTGATTTACTAACCAGCCTTGGAACAATCTCACAAGCATTGTTTCTAACAATGGAGTCATACCCCTCCACCATAGCATCTACCCATGTGGGCTCCTACGCTACTTCCTCAAAGGAACATGGCTCTGTCTTTATACACTTGCTCATAAGAGCTATGTATCTAGTAAATCGGTCAGGTGACTGTCTCTGTCTATGCTGTGATGTAGGGACTCCTACATTTTGTGTTGCGTCAAGCTTCAATCTCTCAGCTTCTGTGGTACGCTTTCTACCTATTCTGATTTTTGGTTCTGCATGAATGGACTCCTCCACTCCATGAATCTCCTCCTGTGGCTGATCCACATCTAGAGGCTCATCTTTGGGAAAACGAATTTCCTCCTCTACATGCAAGTGTAGCTCCCTCTCAAGCGACAACTTCATGGCTTTCACCTTATTGAATTTTATATCCCATCGCACGGTAGTCATCTGAATGTTTGGAAAATACACACGATAATTATGGGGTGTTTCTGAGTATCCCACAAATATCCAAACTTCTGTAGTCAACTCTAGCTTCTTCCTGTCATCCTTTGTCACATGAATGTAAATAGATGAGCCAAAAATTTTCAAATGAGAAATATCAGGCTTCTTACCAGTAAAATCTTCTTAAGGTGTACTCATGCCAAGTACTCTATGAGGACAACGATTTTTCACATAAACTGTAGTGTTGCATGCTTCCGCCCATAATTACATTGGTAGGCCCTGGTCATGCAGCATAGCTCGTGGAACACCCATGATCGTTTTTTTCTTCCTCTCTGTGACCCCATTCTGTTGTGGGTTATGAGGCACTATGAGTTCTCTTCGAATTCCTTATTTTCTACATAAGTATTTGAATTCGTTCGAGATATATTCACCACCGTTATAGCTCCATAGAGCCTTCACTTGCTTCCCCGACACCTTCTCCACCAATGCTTTAAACTCACAGAAATTTGAGAATGTTTCGCTCTTCTTCTGCATGAAGAAGATCGAGCATCTATGAGAATAGTAATAAAAAAATATAACATAATACCTATGTTTTGCTATTTAAGCAACCAAAAAAGGTCCACACACGTCTGTGTGAATTCTCTCCAGGATCACCGAAGCACGGTTCTCCTTCTCATGAAAGGTGGTCTTCACAAACTTACCCATAGTACATCCCTTGCACTGATATGACCGCGTAAGAGTACCCTTGGGAATTCCAGTAGAAATCTACTGCCCAATCTCCTGTGCCATAATTCACCCTCATCCCGGCTCACCACTTCTTCTACTTTGCCCATCATTGCAACACAGCTATCTACCTCCAGCTTGTAGAGATTATTAACTCGAATCCCTATCCTCTTGGTTTGACCCTTTGTTTTATGTCACAGGAAATATTTTCCATCACTGAAAACAATGTCATAACCTCTGTCCTCCAACATAGCGACTGAGACGAAGTTCTTCTTCAGACCTGGAACATACATAACATCTTTCAACAAAAGTGGTTTACCTGAATCCATCTTAAAGGTAATGGTTCTAATGCTGGTCACACTATATCTACCATCATCGCCCATCTCTATATGCATTTGGAGATCCTTCTCCTCCAAGCCACTAAACAACTCCTTGTATCCCATCATATGGAAGCAAGCACCTCTATCAAGATACCACATCGATCCCATTGCGCTTGAAATGAAGCATGCGATCAAAGAGAAATCAAGTTCAAATTGCGAGGCTAAGGCCTCACTAGCTGCAGCTCCAGCAGCCTTCTTGTTCTTATTTTTCTGTGGGCAGTTAGTGGCGAGATTCCCATGTTCGTGACAGTGAAAACACTTCACCTTGGACAAATCTAGCTTCTTGCCTTTAGCCTCAGATTTTGGATGGGATTTCTTCCCCTTCCCATTCCTTGCTTTGGAAGCCAAAGTGAAATTCTCTTCATTATCATTCTTCAATGAAGAGCCATCCCTGGTATTCCGCCTTATCTCCTCCTGCACAAGATCCGACCAAAGTCGCTCCCAATCTAGCAGTTTAACCTGTCCATTGACATAGTCTTCGTAGTTGTGCCAACTCTTCGGAAGCCCAAGGAGAGCCAATCTCACCAAGTCATCATCCAAAACTGTAATTCCCACACTCCGCAGCTCATCCCTACATTGGAAAAACTTCGTGAGATATTTTTGAATACTGTCGCCCTTCTCCATTTTGATTTTTCTGAGCTTATCTTTCAGCGCCAAATTCCTATGGTCGATGATGCTTTGGAAAAGATCTTTCAAAGCCTTCCACATTGCAAATGGAGTGGCTTTCCCGTGAAGGCTTGACACAATATGGTCTTTCACACCTTTCGACAGAATTATTCTTGTCTTCGCTACCCTCTTTTTCCATGCGTCAAGAAATGCAGCATAGCTAGAAGTAGGCTTAGGAACATTGCTATTGATGAACTCCTTTAGTCCATTATCTTCAAGCACTGCCTCCATCCTGTCCTTCCAGGCTATGTAGTTCGAGCTACGCTCAAGGGCATACTCTAACCGCAACCCATTGAAATCCATTCAATGAATACTCAACTGTCGCACCAATAAATTTCTGCAGCAAATTTGAATTGTCCACCAGCACAAAACTTAACACCGCTTCAATATCGACATGTCCAGTGATGAACACTGCTCCGATACCATGTATAAATTTATTAATATTGATAGTATTACCTTATTATCCTAATCTAACAAAGTAATCTTATGTTAAATACAAAATCCTTCCACTTAATTCTTTGTGGAAATTAAATTGCCAATTGCAAAACACATATGAAGCAAAATCAATCTCACATAAACACAATTGTTTAACCGGAAAGCTTAAAGCTAAAAAATCCAACTATAATATATTATGTATATCAATGTATCATGTAATAATATCATACAAATCTTAGTACATCAAGATCTCAGTACAATCAACAATAATTACACACTGTCATGCAGAAATTTTCATATCTATGCACCAATTTCTTGCCTCCTGACAGCCTACCTCCACTGCGCAATCCCTGCTGAGGAAGACCTATGAATGAATTCGAATTGGACTTACGTTGACTGTGAAATCCTCATTGTCATATCCAATGTGTGTCAGATGAATTGAATGCATCACTATAGTAACAACAGATAGTCCATATCACCCTTTCATCTATCTCTCCACTGGGTCTCCACTAGAACTGACATGCAAGTAGTTAACCACTGTATTTGTTCAGTTGCAAGTGAGTCTTTAGTTATGAATTAATTAAATAATTAATTCACTAAACTCTCACTAGTGTATCTTTATTTAGAACTAGATACAACTAGCACAACTAAGTTTAACTCACTTATCTGAGTTAAATTCAATAAGAACTCCCATAACTACTCTTCCAACTTTGTCACAACTTTGCCACTTCAGTTCTAACTGAGTCCTCCATGCATGAGTAACCAACGACCCTAGGAATTGCGTAATTCCTTCAGCCCACTGATTTTCCAAATATGTTCACTGAAATAAAGTGCTCCAAGGGAATAAGTTGATATTTATTGTTGGATTATTATTAAGGGGTAATAATAATCGACATGCATCTATTTTTAGATTAGCGATCTATAAATAGAATTCGCCCAATATTCTAAAAAAAAATATCATCTATTTTTCCAAATTGATCATCCATCCACAAATAGCATCCTGCAACTTATAGAATATGCTCGTCGTGTCTAAAAATAGACATACACCTAAAAATAGCCTACGGGCCCCACTTAATGGAGGTCCTTAATTTTCACTAAGCTCATCATCTTGTTGAATCTCAATATCGAGGGGGAAACCTCCTTTACATTACATAGATGAAAAATTCTTGGATGACAAAAATGAAAAAACCTCCTTTCTATATATAGGAGTCCAATGGGTCACAATATAATCCTAGCCAACATAACAATAACAATGTAAGGGCACAACAATAACAATAGTGGGATTCTATGGGGCACAATAATAACAATATGGGGACTACATGGGCACAAAAATAATAATAAGGGAGCTATACTAACAATAACAATACATAGATACACTAGTATTATAAGGACCTAACATGCCCCTCTCCTTAAAAGAAGTTTTGTCCTCAATGCTTGATTATTTATGGATGCTTCTGTATAAAATTTCATCCTCCCATGAGGAATCTTCAGCGGGTAAGTTCTTCCACTTGATGAAATACTCTGAAATTGATCGATTTTGTAGCTTTCGTGTTCTTATTTCTATCATTGCTTCAGGTTCCAATATTATTTTTCCTTCCTCGTCAATTTTTGGAAATATTGTTTGAACTAGGACTTGCTCCATCTTTTCACCATTAGCAATCATTTCTTGTAGTAGCTTTGTCAAACCTTCCATGTCTTCTTTTAGATCATTCTTCATGTCTTCCATGTATCCTTTCAATTTTTCTTCTATACCATCAATCTTATATTCCATTCCATTCTTAAAACCATCCATCTTAGCCTCCATGTTTTCTTTTATACCATCTATGTCATCTTTGGTTTATCTTTGTGAGATCGAAATTTGTTGCAATTGGTACTGTAATTTTGATATATCATACTGAAATTCTTCCTCTTCATGCATCATAGTAGAATTTTTTGAGGGCTTAATGTGTGTAGAATATTTTTTAGTAGGCATTATAGAACCTAATACTCATAAAAATGTTTCAACATTCCCTTGGAATCACTTCAATTTATTTTTTAAACAAAAGTTATGCAATTAAAAAAAAAAATAACACACCTTTTTCTTTCTTTTAGTCGCTCGATATTGAAACAGTTGTAACTCTGTAATTTAGGATCTTCAAGATCTAAACTTTGGTCCTTTGGTAGCCCTCTAAGTCTTATTTCCAATGCCATAGGTCATACCTAATTTGGATTCTTCAAGACAAAGTTATGCCCAATCTCCCACAATGACCTAATTATGGACCCGTTCAGTAGAGTGAACTTTTATAGCATGCCACGTGTCATTATTTCCTCCTTCGGCTCTAAAATTGTTGCACATGAAACTACATGAAACTACATTTTGTTTGATTTTGGCCACATCTTACAAAATTCCAATCTGATGCTCAGAGAGAGAGAGTTATGATGATTTTCCCAAGGTCACCTCTTTAAGATGAAATTCGGGAGCCTACAAAAACCCTAACTTCCACAAATGATATCTCCAAAAATATTGCGAACCAAGATTTAAAATTTTTACATGAATTTCCTCAAGGTTTCTTCACAATTGGTTTTTTTTTAAAGCTTCTGAACCTTCATAGAAAAAAACGTTATAGTGAAAATTATACGATGCCCTGTTTGAATCAGCGAAACCCTAGAATCCAAAGCTCAGATACCAAATGTTATGAAACCAACTCACAAAATAGAAGAAAAGATAGATAAATAACTTAGAAATCAGCGTCTTCAAGGGGGAAACGTCTTTTACATTACATAAATGAACAATTCTTGGATGACACAAATGAAAAAACCTCCTTTCTATATATAGGAGTCCAATGGGTCACAATATAATCCTAGCCGACATAACAATAACAATAGTGGGCTTCTATGGGGCACAATAATAACAATATGGGGACTACATGGGCACAACAAAAACAATAAGGGGGCTATACTAGCAATAACAATAAGGGGAAACACTAGTATTATAGGGACCTAACATTCGACCATGGTTGCTTTTCATATTGAGACAATCTTTGTCACAATATGACATTGGACGATTATTCACCATGGTTAACCATGATTGACCATAATTGACCATGGTCGACCTTTTTCGACCAATGTTGACCATGATTGACTATGATTAATTTTCATATTGTGAAAATCCTATTATAAAATCTAAGATAAAGGTTATAAACCAAGACATATAAACCCTATCATAAATATTATAAACTGTAAAACAAACATGGCTCACTATGGTTTATTTTCGTATTCAGACAAAATTTGTCACAATGTGAATTTGCACCATTGTTGACCATGGTTAACCATTATTAAATGTAATTGACCATGGTCAACCATCTTTGACCAATGTTGACCATGATTGAACATGGTTGACCATCGTTGACCATGATTGATTTTAATATTGAGAAAATCCTATGATGAACCCCAGATAAATATCATAAACCAAGGTATATAAAACCTATGATAAATATTATAAATGATAAAATAAACATGGTTGATTTTCATATTGAGACAGTGTTTATGACAATGCGATGTTGGACCATGGTTGACCATGGTTATCCATGATTGATTTTCATATTAAGACCATGGAGTATAAAACTCAGTAATAGACATAAATATATACTTTATTGATGAATGGATGATTACAAATATGGGAGGCCCCTGGCTTAAATACTGTCTTGGGTGCCCCTTGGTGAAAGATCATGCCCTTTGACTAATTAATTAATAATTACAGACTTGATTAATTTTTACATAACATTTTCTTCCTCTTGAAAATGTTATTTTTCCTCAATGCATACGTAACAACAAGTATCATTGAAAAAACACTTTTGTCTCCCAAGAAGCTTCTTCTTCTGTTAAGTCCTTCCACTTGATTAGGTATTCTTTGATTAATCTTGATCACAGTTTATTTTTTGTGATAGAGATGATACCTTCTGGTTCTAGAATGATCATTCCTTCATTATCAAATTCGGGAGTGATGTTTGTGCTGATTAATGTTCGCGAAATTAATTTTTAAGGAAGGATACATGGAAAACATCGTGAACATGATTTTTATCACGAAGGCTTAAACTGTATGCTACTTGGCTGATATTCTTGTTAATATGGTACGTTCCATAAAACCTTGGCGCAAATTTGTTTTTCCCCTTCTGTTTTAAGGAAAACTTCTTATAAGGATGAATTTTAACAAATACCCATTCTCGAACTTCAAATTCTCTCTTTGTTATGTTTCAGTGAGCTTTCTGCTTCATACGATTTCTTGCATTATTTAGATTTTCTTTTAGATTTTGGATGAATTTTTGGGTTTCTTCTTATTGGTATTTGACATCTGGAAGTTTTGTCTCGATGATAAAAAAATTTGTATTAAGAACTTACTTCCTAAGAGATATTGTCTCCACATGGCTAACACATGCATAATAGCAAGAATTTCCTTGTTGAATGTAGACTTTAGACATTCTTTCTTTTGAGCTTCCCACTTTCAAACGTGATTGGGTGACCATCCTACATTAGTACTTCTCCTATACCAAAACCTAAAGCATCACACTCAATTACACATGGTTTTGTGAAGTATGGAGTTTCTAATACAGGGGCATTAGACATAACTTCCTTCAAGTATTCAAATCACTTTTTTTCTTCATCATTTCATCAAAATGAGTTCTTCTTTAGAAGGTTTGCTAGGGATGCAGTTATATGGGCATAGTTTTTAATAAATCTTCGATAATACCTAGTCAATCCTAAGAATCCTCTTAGCTTGGATATATTAACTAGTTTGGGTCATTCCTTTATAGCCTTGATCTTGTTAGGATATAATTTTACTCCTTCCTTGGATATTATATGCCCTAGATATTCTACTTCTTATTTCCAAAAAGTGAATTTGGACTTATTGGCATAGAACTGATGTTATTCTAATACTGTAATAACTTGCTCCAAATGTTGTAGGTGCTCCTTCCATGTTTTACTATAAAAGAGAATTTCATCAAATAACACTAACACAAGGTTCCTTAGAGATGGACGAAACAACTCATTCATAATAGCTTGGAATGTTGTTGGTGCATTGGTTAAACCAAAAGGCATTACTTTAAACTCATAGAGACCTTCATGTGTATGGAACATTGTTTTTATTATGCCTTCCAACCTTATCCTTATTGATAGTACCCTAACCTAAAATCCAATTTTTATAAGTATTTAGCTCCATGTAGTTCATCCAACATTTCATCGATAAACGAGATTGGAAATTTGTTCTTAATATTTATCTTGTTTAGACCTCTATAATATATGCATATTCTAAATGATCCATCCTTTTCTCGAACTAATACAACTGGAGCAGTGTATGGACTTCTAAATTTTGTGATAATACCACATTTTAAAAGATATTGGACTAATCTATCTATTTCATTTTTCTTATGATGAGGATATTGATACAGTTTTATGTTGACAAGATTTTATTCGTATTTGACTTTGATTGTATGATTGATTTGTCTTTTAGGAGCCAACTTCATTAGAAGGTCTTGGAAAAGTTTTTCGTGCTTTTGAATTAATTCTTGAACTTAAAATGACTCCTCGTTAATAATATTTGAATTTATCATTTCTAATTGATGACACTATACTAAATAAGCTGGTGCTCCCTTCCGAATAATTTTCATCATCTGGGATGATGATACAATTTTATTCTCAGGAGGATGGAACCCATATAACTTGTAGTTTTTCAATTTCCATTTAAATTTTATAAATTTATTTTGAGGGTTGGCAAAGTAATTTCCTAGGGTTTTTATCCATTGGATACCTAGGACCACATCTAGTCCATGGTACAATGTAGAACTAAGATTATAGATTATAGTCTTGAATTTTTAATTTGAATTTATGGAATTTCCATACTTTTTCAATTTACCTACTGTCATCTATCATAACCTTCATGTTGGGCATGGGAAATGTGAAAATTTCAAGTATTTTTGCCATGGTTGAATCCAAAAAGTTGTGGGTGCTACCAGTATATATTAGAACCATTACTTTTCTCTCCTTGATATGTCCTTTTAAATTTAATTGTTGTGGTTGTGATATACCTGTCATGGCCATTACTAACACTTTCAGAATATTCTCGTTATCTGGTTCTAGAGAAAATTGTAGAGAATATTCAATTTACTCTATGTCTGATTCTTCATTTTCTAAATCGTTCGTTGCTTCACACTTATACAGGTTCTTGGTTTCTTTTCCCATAGCACATCTATCTTTAGGGTCCCATTTTTCATCACACATCTTCACTTACCTTATTTAATTCTCTGCATTTCCAAATTATTTTTGTCTCCTTTACAAATATGTGGTGGCACATATTTTGTATTAGCTGTGTTCGCATATTGGGAAAATATTCGCCTTGAATATACTCTTTCAACTTTTAGGTGCTACATCTTATCGTGCTTCTTTTCAGCATATTTTCCTTGTGTCTTGCTAATTTTATAGGAATGATGTCATGAAGCTCAAGCTCATCCTGGATATGGGGTTTAAGTCCCCTAGTGTATGACTAAATGCGACAAGTTTTTGATAAACCAGCTACTCTTGTAGCTAAAGTTTCCCATTCTAGAGTGTATTCATCCACATATCATTTTTCTTGCAGTCTGGTGAGTCTTGAGAAGAAGAATTCTTCCTTGACACCTTGTAACCTTTTAAAGAATTCGTTTTTGAATTTCTTCCAACTGATAGCAAGTGTCAATTTTTTCCACCACATATACCAACTATATGCTTCTCCTTCCATTTTCATGGATTCATGCCTGCTATTTTCATCATCATTATCAATACTGTAAATCTGAAAATATTATTTTGCTTTATTGAATCATGCAACATTTCACTTCTCTTCACCATCAAATTTGGAGAGCTCAAATTTTTCTCTTCATTGATATGTAGCAACTAGTGGAGTGAAGAAGGGGTATTGGTTCTCGAGCTGCATATTTTGAAAATTCTTGTTAATATTTTGTTTATGGGGCATGGAAGATTGTTTTGGAGACTCAAGTTTCTCATGTGAGTTTGACAACTTTGATGTATCAATAGAATTGAGATTTTGACTAGCTTCATTATTCTGGGGTATTTTATCGAGTGTAATATTCAATTTATCACAAATACAGGTCAACATGAACATTGTTTGATCATGATTTTCGATTCACCGTATTTGAAAGGATTGTATTATCCTTTTTAAATTTGTTATGGTTATGCTCAGACTAACTCTCTATTCTCTTTTTTGTATCTTACCGCACCTACATTTGTTCGCCATGTTGGGACACCTTAGTCTCAATATTTATCAATTTTTTACTAAAATCAGCCATTGACATTGATGAAGTCATTTCTCGGGTATGTGGTGGAGTATACTTATCCAGTGTAACCCTTTTTCTTAAATTGACCCTAATTATTTTTTTGAATAATTAATCAATAACTATATAATTAATAGCTAATTGATTAATTAATTTTATTATTAATTATATAGTAATTAATAATTAAATAATTATGATATAATAATTATGGTAGATAATTAATTCCATATTAATTACTAATTATTTCATTATTAATTAAATTGAATGTTAAAATAGGGTATGATGGATCAAGAGTATGTAATGCTTGTGATGGAAAGAAGTAATCAGTGCACGAATGAAAAGGGGTGTGTTGATAGCTTGTCGAAGAATAGAATAGTCAATAGAATAGGTGTGTCAAAGGCATGAAGATGAAACGGATGGTAGACAGGATACTACGATGGCGATATAAGGAAAGCACAGAAAATCGGAAAAAGAGATTATCGTATTGACAGGGAAAGATGTGGTCGATGCTACGGGGGTAGGTTTTGGATGGTAGGAAGGTAGACTGTAAAATGAGGAACACAGTGTGGGGATGGCAAAGCAGGGTATAAAAATATGGATGAAAACTTGGCTCGATGATCAGTAGATGATGACAAGGAAGGTGCTAGAGTCGTGGACCGAAGGGTGACAACAGAGTGGTGGTTCGACTTGCACAACACTTGAGTGACCAAAATCGCCTACTCTGATACCAGATGGAGTATACAACTCAATAATAAACATAAATATATATTTTATTAATGAATGAATGATTAAAAATGTGGGAGGCCCATGTCTTAAATATTGCATTGGGTGTCTCTTGGTGAATGGACATGATCTTTGATCATGCCCTTTTCCTAATTAATTAATAATTACAAACTTGAATAAGTTTTACATAAAAAATAATATTTGTCACAATGGAACATTGTACCATGGTTTATCGTGGCCTATTTTCATATTGAGACAATCTTGATCACAATGTGACATTGGACCATGGTTGAGTGTGATTGACCATGTTGAAAATGGTTGATAATGGTTGACTATGTATTTCTTCATTTGGTCTAATTTTGCAAATGATTTTTTTGGGTTTAAGGACTCTTTTTGGCATAAAATTCAAAGAACATTTCTTGGAGAAGGAAATTTCTTGGAGGTATCTGATACATTTCATGGATGTTTTTTGGGCTTCATTTTTTTTTAAGTTATTTTGTTTTTTATTTTGCAAAGGATTTTTTCGGGTTTAAGGACCCTTTTTGGCATAACATTCAAATGACATTTCATGGAGGTATGTGATACATTTTTTGGGCTTCATTTTTTTTCAAGTTATTTTGTTTTTAGAGGTTTTGGGCTTAATTTTCTTTTCTTTTTTTTAAGGTATTTTGTTTTTAGAAGTTTTGGGCTTAATTTTCATTGTTTTTTTAAAGGTATTTTGTTTTTAGAAGCTTTGGGCTTAATTTTCATTTTTTTTAGAGGTTTTGGGCTTACTTTTCAAAGTACTTTTTTTTGGATGTATTTTATTTTTAGAGGTTTTTGGGCTTAATTTCCAAAAAACATTTTTTGGACTTAATTTCGAAAGGACTCTTTTTAGGCATAGTATTCAAAGGACATTTTTTGGAGGTATTTTTTAAAGTGATATTTTTTTAGAGGCTTTTTGGAGGCATTTTTTAAAGTGGCATTTTAAGAAGTTGGGCTTAATTTTCAATGGACATTTTTTGAAGGTATTTTTTGAAGTGACATTTTTTTAGAGTACGTGTTTGGGGTTGAAGTAAATATTTTATAATTATTTTTTTAAATGAGTTTTTGTCTAACTTTTTAAATGAATATTTTTTGCAGGACTTGGAAGGAAATATTTTGAGCTTCATTTCATTTTTATAAGACATTTTTTTCTCGAATTTTTTGAAGTAAGTGTTTTGGATTGAAGTATGTATTTTTTGCAAAATTTTTAAAATGAGTTTTTTTTTTAAATAAATATTTTGTGATTTTTTTTAATTGACTTTTTGTCTAAATTTTTGAAGGAAATGTTTTGAACTTCATACTCTATTATCATGGGAAATTGAAGGAATTGCATGAGAAAATATGATCGAACAAGAGACCCTAAGGAACATAGAGAACAGGGGAGAGAATATCAAAAAATAAAGAAAGAAGCACTCTCAAATATTGAAAGGGAAAATCAACCTCAACTGTAAGTTGAAGTAGGTGTGTAAATGTAAATATTATGAATTTGATATTTAAAATTTTCCTAGTGTAAAATGTGAAGCTTAATTTTTATTTGATGAACTAATTTGAAAAATATTTTTCAATGTAAACAAAGAGAGATATTCCTCAAAACATTGATGATGAGATACAAAATTTTGAAAGAGAAAGTGAAAGAAATATTGAACCAATGATTGAAGATGGTGAAAATGTAGAAATAAATTCAAGTGAAGAAATTGAATCACAAGGTAGGTATATATATATATGCACGTATTATTGAAATTATACATATTTATTAATTTAGTTATTTATTGAATATGTAAACTTATTATGTACTATTAATTCAAATATTTACAAAGGAAATCAATGTCGATGATGAGATGTTAGAAAATGTTGACACTCATAGATATGGAGATAAAAGAGCTTACCATGTTATATGATATCGTGTTAATCACATTTGTGATACATACTTCATAAAGGAAAATGTGATACAAAATATAAATAGTGCTATAAATTCAATTAGAAGATCTAGACAGGAAAATGTTTCAGTTGCACGCAGAGCAAAACATATGGCAGTGGTTTCATCAAGTACTAAAGGGAATCGCTTGGGAAAATCTATGGCACAAGCATTAGGAACCTCACTAAAAACTCCGCAAAAACTTGAAAATTTCAGTTGCAAATAGATGTAAATGATGAACTCGCTTGTTGGAGAACTATTTGTAGGTAATCATACAAAGATATACTTGGAGAAAATGTTAAAAAAACAATATATGAATATTGGAAGAAACATTCACGTGTTTCGCCAAATGAAAGGGATGCGATGTGAAGAAGAATATCACAAAATCAGTACGAAACACATCCAAAACATTTCTTGGATACCACTTAGATAGATTTTTTCAACAATTTCAAAGAAGAGAATCGTGAAATTGATGTCTCAATTAGTGCTTCTGTGCAACAAAAACCATGGTATGTAAAAGTTATCATCACACATGACACTTGTTGTTGTCGTTATCATGTGGAATTTCAATTATATTATGACACGTTCCTTAATTTTGGTAGAAAATTTTTTGAAAGATTCACCTCCTCCTTCCACTATCTGTGATTTCATATCTCAAACTCTATGTGGAAGAGAGAGCGATGAATTATTTTACGAAAAGAAATGTGTTGGTGGTAAAAAATGTGATGATTGTGGAAATTTGACTAAATTTCAAAACAAATATTGTATTGATATAAATGATCAATCATTGTCTAACATGAAAGTGAAATGGAAGAGATATGAATATATCCATACATCGATTCAAGGTTCAAATAGTGCTAAAAGAATTGAATTACAAGAAGAAGAAATTTTTGTGATAGATTTTTTGAGAAAGTTTGAAGCAGAAATTTATAAATACACCAAGCATTCCCACAGAGCTCGAGAGCAGGACTTGCAATTCAAAAAATCCCGTGATTTTTTTCCACTAGAGACCAATTTTTCAGTAATTGATTTTGCAGCAAACTACACATTTGTTCCACAAAAAGAAATTCAAAGTGAATACTATCATTCTGACCAAGTCTCCATGCTCATCCATATTCTATATAAACATGTTGAACAAAACGTTGATCATATAGAAAGCACAAGTGAAAATCGGCATGTTATTAAATAATATCGCTTTTATATAAATGATGATCGTACACATGATACATATTTTATACAACACTATTTTGGAAAGATTTATGACTCCTTGAAAAGTCGTGGAATAAAATTCAATGAACATTGGATATGGTTAGATGGATGTGCAGGTCAATTCAAATCTTCACGATCATTCTTCTGGTTGTGTTGTCTTCATATGAAAACCTGCATTAAACATTGTTGGAATTTCTTTGAGACTGGTCATGGAAAAGGAGAACAGATGGTGTAGGGGCATGCATAAAATGAGCACTTCGAAGATATCAAATGGACCCCTCTGCAAACCGAGTTTTGGACACTAAAGAAGTTGTTCAATGGTGCATCACTACACTAAGCCATGAGACTAACCGATCAAGGGAAGTGCGAAGGTACATTAAATTTATTTTTTATTGGATATCCAATTTTAAACAATGTACATTTATCACAATGATTATCTTTGATGGTATTTTGATATCATATTTACATTCTTCTATGAACTTTCCATATAGTTTTTTTTGGCATATTGGTGTCAAAGATGTAGATAGATTGATTTGAAATGACGTTGAAACAATAAAAGGGACTCGAAAATTGCATTCAATTAAAACAAAGTTGTACACAAATGTTTTTGCATTGGATAAAAAAAAGTATTCTTGTTTTTGTCATGTTAGCATAGACAACACAAAATCCAATGATGTTTGTGAAAATAAAATGTATGTAAAATGTTGGAAACATACAGAGCTAAATACAAAGGGGAAAATGTTGATTGCAATGTTTGAAGAAATTCAATCAGAGGAGACTACAATATCATCTAATGGTGATCGAGTTTCTTACCTTGTTAGAGAAGGTAACATTTGAATTGATTTCAAATGATAGATATCTAGAAATAGATACTAAAATTATTTTAAAGTTAGTTTTTCGTGTTAATTATGATCTAAATTTAAATACATATAAGTTTGTTTTATTATGCAGGAGATGTTTTTTTTGTAATTGCACCTACTATTAACTATGAAAATGTGAAGTATTATTTGATGCGTTGCACTGAATGAAAGATGAAATTATTAGAAAACTATAATGATCACAGCTTTCAATATGACAGAGGGTCTATTATACTGAAAGGTTATTTTTTCATACAAACTAATCAAAGTGGGAATTTTGTTTACTTTGAAGACTATGAACCTGATGTCATAATTTTTCAATAATAGAGGTTCAATCAAATAAGAAAATGAAAATCAAGAAATGGAAAATGTCAAAATCTGATCATAAACAGATCATTAAAGATGGCATTCCATTGGATTTTTTTTTATTGAACTGCCTAACAATTTCTTCTCTTTGGATTCATGTTTTAGAACTTCCAGAACTCAACTAAAAATTGAACTGCCTCGTTATGTTATCTGTGCAAGTGTTTTCACATTCGCATTGTTTTGGTATATGGACACTAGTATCAACTAAAAGTAGCTTTTATATGTGCTTTGATGAAAAATTTTGCATGTACTGGATATATATATTCTGGAATGAAATTAACTGAAAGTATCTTTTCTATGTGCATTAATGAAAAATGTTGCACATACTGGATATATATGTTCTAGAATGCAATTAAATGAAAGTAGATTTTCTATACAAGCATTGATGAAAAATGATGCACGTACTGGATATATACATGTTCTAGAATGAAATTAACTGAAATTAGCTTTTCTATATGCATTGATGAAAAATGTTGCACATATTGGATATATATTTGTTCTATAATGCAATTAATTGAAAGTAGCTTTACTATGTGCATTGATGAAAAATGTTTCATGCATTGATGAAAAATGTTTCATGTACTGGATATATATGTTCTAGAATGCAATTAACTGAAAGTAGAATTTCTATTTGGATTGATGAAAAATGTTGCAAGTAGTGGATATATATGTTCTAGAATGCAATTAACTGAAACTAGCTTTTCTATGTGCATTGATGAAAAATGTTGCACATACTGGATATATTTATTCTAGAATGAAATTAACTGAAAGTAGCTTTTCTATTTGCATTGATGAAAAATATTTCAAGCACTAGATAATATATATGTTCTAGAATTCAATTAGTTGAATGTAGCTTTTCTATGTGCATTGATGAAAAATATTGCACTTACTGGATATAAATGTTCTAGAATGCAATTAAATGAAAGTAGCTTTTCTATGTGCATTGATGAAAAATGTTGCACGTACTAGATATATATGTTCTAGAATGAAATTAACTGAAAGTAGCTTTTTTATACATGCATTGATGAAAAATTTTGCACATACTGGATATATATACATTATATAATGCAATTTTAAAATTTTATGATTGTTTGACACATCTAACAAGACCTAGAATCTTATGATGTGTGTGTGTGTGTGTGTGTGTGTGTGTGTGTGTGTGTGTGAATATTTATTGTAATTCAATCGTTTTAACATATATATTCATACATGTACTTAAATCATTTCGACATGTACATATATATTCATGTAAACTTTTTTTTTGTTTTGAAAATGACAACTTGAATTTTAAAAACAAAAAATTATATCATAATCACATGCCAAATGTAGTTCAACCATCCAAAACTTGAGTTTTAAAAACAAAACATTTTATCACAACATTACTTCACATGCCAATTGCAGTTCAATTATTCAATAAAAACAAAACATTATATCATGCAATCACATGCCAAATGTAGTTCAACCATCCAAAACTTGAGTTTTAAAAACAAAATATGATATAACAACATTACTTCACATGCAAAATCTAGTTCAACCATCCAAAACTTGAGTTTTAAAAACAAAACATTATATCACAACATTACTAAACATGCCAAATGTAGTTCAACTATCCAATAAAAACAAAACATTAAATATCACAATCACATGCCAAATGTAGTTCAACCATCCAAAACTTGAGTTTTAAAAACAAAACAAATTATATCACAACATTACTTCGCATGCCAAGTGTAGTTCAATTATCCAATAAAATAAAAACATTATATCATGCCAAATGTAGTTCAACTATACAATAAAAACAAAACATTATATCATGCCAAATGTAGTTCAACTATCCAATAAAAACAAAACATTATATCGCATTCACATGTACCAAATGTAGTTCACATAAAATATGTCGAAATTTTTTAGATCTCACAAGTATCAAGTATCAAGTATCAGGTTATATATGACTACATCTAAATAATACTATATATAAAAAGTAAATTTAAGACTAAATCTAATGAAAATATACTGTTGCACGTGCATGTGCATCATCCATCAAATACAGATGGATGTAGTGACTCTCCTATCAAAGTCACGATCCTCGAGCTATCCTGCGAAGAATGGGGAACCTGTACAATATGTGTACAAACATTAAAATTTAATGTTTTAAAATTGAGTGAGAATATATAGAACTTCATGTAAAAAAAAATGTAAAAAAATATCTTGCAATACCTCATGAAATTCCCTCTCCATTTTTTGCTTGTCTTCTAAAACTTCCCCCAATGGAACATCTTCAACAGTAAACTATACAATATACATGTAAAATTATATATATATATATATATATATTAAAAAATTTCAAATGAAAATGCATATATAAACTTATTTTCAATAATATTAAAAAAAAAATAGACAACTTGTTCAAATGGTTGAAATGGTGTGGGTGTTCCTATCTCCATCATACACTCCATTGCTAGAGTCCGTGGAGAAAAGAAATCCTCTATAGGAACCTAAAATTCAAAAAAATTAAAAGTATAAAATAACTCAAGATCTAAATCTCAATTTATAATAAAACTTTTGAACTTCAATTTATAACTTATAACTTAAAAACATATATTTAAATGAAAAATTGAATACTTGTGCTGCTGGATTTGGCACATCTCCTAAGAGAGGCTCCAAAAGAAAATATCCAAAAGCCTAAAATTCAAAAAAAATAAAATAACTCAAGGTATCTAGATCTCAATTTATAATAAAACTTTTAAACTTCAATTTATAACTTATAACTTGAAAACATATATATTTAAGTGAAAATTTGAATACTTATGCTGGTGGATTTGACACATCTCCTAAGACTAGTTTGGAAATAAAATCTCGAAAAACATAAAATTCAAAAAATTTAAAATAACTCAAGATCTAGATATATTTCATTTTTTAATGGAACTTTTTGAGGTGGAATATATATCTTAAAAACATATTTAAAAGTGAAAAATTATTCATACTTGTGATGGTGGATTTGGCACATCTCCCAAGGAAGAAGAAGGTACTGCCATCCCAAAAACATCGGACGAAATCAGAACCTGTTAAAACATTTTATTATATATATACATGTTCATGTGTGCACAATTATTTATTTTAAAAATATCTGATCATGTTTCGATATATATAATAATAGTTAAAAAAATATTTGTACATCATCATGTGTTCACCTAAAAAACACTAACATTTGCCAAAATATCTTGATGGTGAGAACTATCTTGATTGTATGATTGATGGTGAGACCCATCTTGATTGTTTGAACTAGAGGCTCCAACGGTGATATTAACATTTTCTTCATTCATCAAGCATGACAACTGCAAATGGTGCTAACATATAATGATACATTTTTGTTATATTATTGTATACAAATAAATGTATGTATATAATGGGTGAAAATGTGAAGTTGGGTTACACATTTTTCCCTTTTTTGAGAAAACAATTTCCATTTTTTTCTTTTCTTCAACATTCTGCAAGCCAAAACAATTTTTTTGTTTAGAATTTCATTTTGCGATAAAAATAAAAGTTGTTAGGAATTTTATTAGCTTTCTATTACTTATTTTTTGGAATTTTTTTATACACATTTGATATGTCAACTTAGCGTTTCTTTGAGTGTGTGTTTTTTAACAATCAAAGGATTCATAAAAATTCATGCTAATACATGTTGTTGTATTCTTTGAAAACTTCATGTTTTTGAGAAATAAAATGTGTTACAATAATCTAGACAGAGTCTACTTCGGTTTCGTTAAATCTACGACACCAACTCATGCATATCTTAATTACTAGATTTTTTTGAACTGATCCAATATGAAAAAACTACATATTTTGAATATGTTTTTGAAAGCACAAAATTTCTCAACATATAAATTATAAACTAAAAATCTAAAAACTACCCATTACAGACGACGGACCAATGTAATGCACCATACTTTTCTTAATTTTTTTTGCAGTGTATTTTGGAATATACAGAATATTGATTTCACTAAATCATAATGACCTTTAGAATTTTTTTGCCCCCGTTTTATTACAAAACTAATTAAAATTAGTAAATATTTATGAAATTCCATAAAATTTATATTGTATGAAAGTAGATTTAATTCTACAAATGCTTGTCTTGGTTTTGATAGTTAATTCAGAAATTTTCATGGATTTTAATCAGTCCAGAGTTGAAGAAATGTGTTCAAAGCTTGGCTCTGCGTAATTGCAGATGTGTTAGTTTGCCTAAACTTTAAAAAAAAGTTTGGCTAAATTTTTTTTTGCCCCGATGGCCCATCAAGTCTAACGACACAAAATTTCGGCTAAATTTCTTACAAAATTTTGGCCGAACTTTTAAATGATTTTCCATCAACTGGAAAATTCAACGAAGCCCCTCCAAAACAACATTTCGCGACAATATACATTGACGTAAAGGCATTCATTATTTTCCCATAATTTCGCCACTATTAATAGTTGCATGCATGTCAGTTCTAGTGGAGACCCAGTTGAGACAAATGTTAAATGGAAGTTGACTATCAGTTTTATTTTTAGCAAACTGCCCAAATGTAGTTAAAACAACACAAGATTTCCCATGATACTTGCGCAGTAGAGAAAGGCTGAAATTCCTAAGGAATAGGGATTGCATTCCTCATGAATTGCATGAGAAATGTAGGCTGAAGACAAACTAATAATTGGCTAAGTGTTTGCCTAATGTCGTCTGGATCAGTGTGAAATGATTAGCAGAGTGCAGGAGACTCTTGTGAGAAGAGTGCATTGTAATTGTTTCATGATTCCTTGGTTCATTATACAATATAGATAGAGGGGATTTGAGTAGAAATATTTCCCTAGGAAAAAAATCTGTGTTGTGGATTGATTTGCTTATTTCTCTTAGTTGGTGTGACTATGCGATCATGTTTAATTTACACATAATTAATTGTAGAAGGATTCAGTATCGTGCTTTAGTATATTGCACGATCATATTGAATCCATTGGTGTATACATATTGTATGTATAATTTCTACAAGGAATAAACTTCAGGGAATGAGCCACAGGGATTAAATTCACTTGGTCTGGATTTTGGCCTACACCATGAGAGAGATAGCAACCTGTGTCAGTGCTCAGAGGATCCTATGAGTCCTCTGCTTAGTCTAGGTGATCAGGGAATTGGGTTTCATTGAGGAGTAAGTGCGGAAATTTGGTTCTATTTAATTCATTACCGTAGCACTAAAATATCATTTTTGTGTTCTATGAAATTGTGTTATGCATGTGGGACAACCACTGGAAGGCAGTGCATAAGAACAAAGCCTCCACTTACAACTATGAAATATACAATGGTACAGGCTCAAGCTGTGAAGGAAGAGGGGGAAGGGGGAACCCGAAGGCAGACGTGGAAGCGAGGCCAACAAAAAGAGAAGCTTGAGATATCCACCCATGCTCTGTTATGAATCTAAGTTCATAACTATTTAGAATATGTTCTTGTTTAATTAATTTAATTATGAATATACTTAGTTAGTTAAATAATTAATTAAATGAAATGAAGATACATTAGTTCCAAGGGACGTGTCTCTCTAATTTGGCGTGGCCAGTCAACTCCTATTTAAAGGAGCACCACCTCAGCCTTGTAATCATCATTCATATCATATAAATAAATATTTAGCCTTTTTATATATTGAGAAATCTTCAAGAATTATAGAAATTAGCATATTGGCTAGCTGCCCAGGAACCTAATGTACAGGTTAGGCGCATCAATGGTATCAAAGCTAGAGTAGCAAGTCTGGATCAGCTCTGATCATGTAAGGCTATGATCGTACAACTACGACTCTAATCATACAGAAACGGGGGCTGTGGTAAGTAATTTTATAATTAAAATTAAAAATCGAATAGTTTTCAATGAAGGGCCATGGCCGTGGTCGTAGACAGCATTTGGCACATTATAATATAATTCATAAATTATGTGTGTGTGTGTGTGTGTGTGTGTGTGTGTATTTATAAATTATAATTTATATAGAAATTTTATAATTAAAAAAAAAAAAAAAAAAAATCGCTCCTAAGAAGAAAAATAATAAAATGGTGAAGGATAGTGATGATATAAAAAAAATTCAAGAAGGCATCACGAAGATAAATGAATGCATCAACGATGTCAAAAATTTAGCAAGGGATCAAGAAAAAATGGCCAAGGATATCACAGATTTAAAAGATATCTTGAGTCAATATTTTGGGAAGACTAACCCATCGTCATCGACACAAAGCCTTAAGACCCCAAAGGAGGCGATTTCTCCAGGTCACGACTTCCAAAGAAATTTTCAGGGACGAATACCGCAAGTGCAGTTTGAAGGAAATTGATACCACACTAATTCACCAGAAGGGAATTTCCTTAAAATTAAAAGTAAATTACCTAAATATGATGGTAAGGACCATAGGGGCACCATCGTTTGGGTAAAAAAAATGGACGCCAATTTTGCAGCAAACCCACCATTAGGTTCGCAAGAAAAAGTCATAACAGCATCCAACTACCTGGAAGGAGAAGCATATGACTGGTTTATGTGTTGGTCCTCTAAATGCAATGGTCTTACATTCAGTTGGGAAAATTTAAAGAATTCTCTGTTGAAAAGGTTTCATGACGAGGAAGAGGATGATGTATATGAGAGATTTGTTCACCTCAAGCAGAAAGGATCGATGAGTGAATACACTCACGAATGGGAAGTATTAGCAGTAAGGCAAAGAGGATTTTCAGATGAATAATTATTAAAAATGTATCGTTGTGGCTTCAAAGACTACATTCGGGAAGAATTAAAATTGTATAAACCCAATACTATTGAGGATGCCAGACATGCTGCCATAATTATTGAACAAAAAAATAAATTCCATAGAAACCCATATGCTAATAATGAGAGGGAATTTATTTATGCCAAGTGAAAATCAAGTAAAACATCCATGGAAAATTCCTCCAAATACATTCCCCCACCAATGCGCAATGAAGGAAAACAACCAACTAATGTTGAAAGAAAAAAAGAAGGGAAATGTTGGAAGTGCGAAGACAAATATTTCACAGGACATAAATGTGCAAACCAAAAACTTTATAAATATGAAGCAGAACAAGATGGGGATTCACAAGAAGATAGCACTGACAAGGAGAGCAATGAAGAAAGTGAAAACTCAAATCCAAAACAAGAAGAATATATTCCACGAATCTCACTTGCAGCCATCACAGGACTAGCTCAGCCACAGACATTAAGACTTAAAGTTCACATTAAGAAGCACAATGCTATAGTCCTAGTAGACTCAAGCAATACACACAACTTTGTGGATGTTAATATTGCAAAAAGATTAAACATTTTTGCTTACCCTGTATCAGACTTAAAAGTAGTGGTAGCAGATGGTAAACGAATGGATTGAGTACGCAAGTGCCATAAGGTCAAGTTACAATTAAGCGAATATGAGACAAAAGATAGTTTTAATACGATTCCTCTAGAAGGAGTAGATGTCGTTTTAGGGGTAGAGTGGTTGCGGATTCTAGGTACGTACTTACAAAATCACATAAATAAATTCATTAAGTTTGAATGCGTTTGAGTGGGACAATCAAGTAGACAAGTATTTTTAGAAATTAAAGGAAGTGATGTCAACCACACCGGTACTTGCAACACCCCACTTCTCCAAATCATTTGTAGTCAAATGTGATGCTTTGGGATTCGGAATTGGAGCTGCATTAATGCAAGATAACCACCCTATAGTATTTGAAAGCCGCAAACTTATTAAACGAGAAGGGTTAAAATCAACATACCAAAAATAAATGCTCGCCATCATACATGCATTAACTAAGTGGCGCCAATACTTGCTTGGAAGTAAATTTTCAATTTGAACTGATCACAATAGTCTGCAATTCTTACTTCAGAAAAAGACTTTGTCAATAGAGCAACAGAAATGGATGGAGAAGCTGTCAGCGTTCTATTTATAAATATTACACAAAAAAGGGAAGGAAAATGTCGTCGCAGATGCACTTTCACGTAAAGATGATGACAACACCACTTGTGCCATGTTCTTCCAGATTGGTTGGATGAAATAAGAGTTGAATATGCCAAGGATGAATATTGTGACGCTATGATTAAGAATATCAGTCAATATGTCAATTTCAAATGGAAGAATGACATCTAATCGTATAAGAATAGAATTTATCTAACACCAGCATCGAAATTTAAGTCGAAAATCCTAAGGGAATCACAAAGTTCGCCAGTTGCTGGACATGTTGGATTCTATAAAACTTACTATAACATTCGATAATCATTCTATTGGAAGGGCATGAGTAAGGAAATTTAGAAATATGTTGTTGAATGTGATCTTTTCCAAAGAAATAAAAGTGAGAACATTCCAACACCAGGTCTGTTACACCCCTTACATATACCAGATCATAAATGGGAAGAGATCTCAATGGATTTTATAGAAGGGTTACCTGTATTAGACGGCAAGGATAATATATTTGTTGTAGTAGACAGGCTCACAAAGTATGCCCATTTTATGGCTATTAAGAAAACTGACACAACTAAGAAAATTGCAGAGACATTTTTTTAAAAACATATAAAAATTACATGGGTTTCCCAAGATCATAGTTAGTGATAGAGACGCCAGGTTCAAGGGAAATTTCTGGAAGGAATTATGCCACCAGGTAGGAATATCCCTCAACATGAGTACAGTCTATCACCCCCAGACAGATGGGCAGACTGAAGTGGTAAATAAATGTTTAGAAACATATTTGCGTTGTTTTTTCACTGAAAAACAAAGTAGGTGGACCCAATGGCTATATCTGGTAGAGTGGTGGTGTAATACCACCTATCATACATCGGAAAAAATGACGCCTTTCCAAGCTCTTTATGGTTACAAACCACCAAAATGGAAGGATTTTTCACTTCTTAATTCTAAAGTTCCAGCCGTAAAAAATCACTTGGAAGAAAACCAAAGAATCATCAATTTATTACAATAACATCTAACCATGGCATGTAATAGAATGAAACAACAAGCCTATCAACATCGCACTGAAAGAGAATTTGAAGTAGGAGATTGGGTTTTTGTTAGGCTCCAACCTTACAAGCAGTTATCGTTAAAACAACAAGGCAAAAATAAATTGTCACCAAAATATTATGGGTCATATCAAATAATCAGGAAGATTAGTCCTGTAGCTTACAGATTAAAGCTACCAGATAAGTGTCGAATCCATAGTACTTTTCATGTATCAAATCTCAAAAAAGTACTAGGGTAGAACCAAATAGCACAAACAGAAATACCAGAGACCGATGAAGAAGGAAGAATCGTCCTAGAACCTGAGGGCATATTTGCTACACGAGAGAAGGTTTTACAGTCGAAGACAATAAAATAATATCTTATTAAATGGAAAAGGCTGCCCGAGGAAGATTCATCTTGGGAGTCAGAACGTTTCCTTCGCCAACACCCAAGTCTACCTATGCTTGGAGGACAAAGCATCTTAAGGGAGAGGCAATGTTATGAATCTAAGTTCATAACTATTTAGAATATGTTCTTGTTTAATTAATTTAATTATGAATATAATTAGTTAGTTAAATAATTTATCAAATGAAATGAAGAGACATTAGTTCCAAGGGACGTGTCTCTCTAATTGGGTGTGGCCAGTCAACTCTTATTTAAAGGAGCACCACCTCAGCCTTGTAATCATCATTCATATCATATCATATCAATAAATATTTATCCTTTTTATATCTTGAGAAATCTTCAAGAATTACAGAAATTATCATATTGGCTAGCTGCCTAAGAACCTAATGTACAGGTTAGGTGCATCATGCTCCAAGACAAATGAGGCATAAGCCTCAATCCAATCACATTGTCGATGTAGCCTTGACATAGTACAATTTATTGTCCAATATAATTAAGGGAAAATTAAATTAGAACCATTTCCAATTATTAAATAAATTGGCTTGCACACTAATGTATCGTTACGACCCATCACTACATGACCTATGGTCCCACACTAGTGTATGTGCTATCATGTTGTTTCTGGATGTCAATTTCATTTTTTCTTGCTGCAAATTTCAATACTCCCTCTCAACAAGAAAGGAATAAAATTATCTCGATACGGTACCTTTAGAATGTTCTTGCATGCGCACATGCACCTCTTACATGCGACATGAAACTCTTGTATACAATAGCTCTCTAGTGTTGTTCGCACATGCAACTTTTGCATGCAACACTTCTCTAGTGTTTCTCGCACAAGCAACTTTTCCATGCAAAACTTCTGAAATTGAATAACCTACAAACAACTGAATCAGTATAATGCATTTGCCATCAGAGTATTCTGACTGCTGCTTGCTACTGCACATGTCTACTTTACTCTCTACAATGTTGACATCTGGATCCATGCACTTTGAACTGTTGCCAACTTTGATCTGCGCTCTAGTATACGGCACTTGTCACTCTAATTTCTATCTTCCTAACATCTGACTACATCAATCTAATCGATCCTTCTTGCTACTATCATATTTTGAGCTCCCTGTAGCCAGGTTAGATCCATGAGACACACCATCTCAATGAATCCTGCCCAAATTTCCTCTTGGGATTATTTTTACACATTGCTCCACCTCAGCCCTGGAGGTATAGTTGCATGTACTCCCTCTGGCCATCTGGCTCAAAATTCCCCCCTACTGGAGGTCTTTGCATGAGTGGTTTTTGTCACTCCATGATCCTCTACATGTGGCTGCTCCCAATCTTGAGGTTCATCCTTTGGAACCAAGATTTCCTCATCTGCATGCAAATCAAGCTCCCTTTCAAGGGACAATTGCATGGCTTTCTCACACTTCCCCATGGTACATCCCTTGCATGTGTCTATCTGTGCAAGAGTACCCTCTAGAAGCTCCGTAGAAATCTGTTGCATGACCTTCAAAGCTCCGTGGTGTAGATGGCCCAATCTCCTATGCCATAACTCACCCTCATCCTAGTTCACCACTTTTTCTACCTTACCCATCAATGTTGGGTAGTTCTCTACATCAAATTTATAGAGATTCTTCACATGAATCCCAATCTTCTTCGCTTTTTCTGTGGCTTTGTGTCGAAGGAAAGCTTTCCCTTCACTAAAAACCACATCATAACTTCTATCCTCCAACATTGTGACTGAAACTATTTTTTTTTGAAGCCTGGTACATGCATTACATATTTTAATAAGAAGGGCTTACCTGACTGTCTCTGGAAGGTAACTGTTCCAATCCCGATAGCACTGTAACGCCTATCATCACCCATTTCTATATGCATATGGAGGTCCTTCTCCTTAAAGATACTGAAAATTACTTTATCTCCCGTCATGTGGAAAGATGCACCACTATCGAAGTACCACACTGATCCCATTTCACTTGACACCATGCATACAATGAGCGAGAACTCCAAATCAAATTACGAGGCCAAAGTCTCACCTGTTGCAGATCCTGAAGCCTTCTTGTTCTTATTCTTTTATGGACAATTATTGGCATAATGTCCATTCTTGTGACAATGAAAACACTTCACTCTAGACATGTCGCGCTCCTTGCCTTCTTTGCCATACTCAGATTTGGAATAGGATTTCTTTCCTTTCCCATTCTTCACCTTACCAGCCATGGCACAATTTTCTTCATCATATGTCTTAGATGAAGATCCATCCCTGTTATTCCTCCTAAATTTTTCTTGCACCAAATCCGACCAATTTCATTCCCAATTTGGTAGCTTCTCCCTCTCATTGACAGAGTCTCGATAACTATGCCAACTCTTAGGAAGTCCTAGAAGAGCTAGGCTCACCAAGTCATCATCCACGACAATAATTCCAACACTCCCAAGCTCATCTCGACATTGGACAAACTTGGTTAAATATTTCAGAATAGTGTCATCTTTATCCATTTTTATTTTCCTAAGCTTGTCCTTCAGTGCCAATTTTCTATGATCACTACTGCTCTGAAACAGATCTTTCAAAACCTTCCACATTTCATATTGAGTCACTTTGCTATAGATACTTGAGACAATTTGGTCTCGTACTCCCTCCAATAAGATCCTCCTCGCCTTTGCAACCTTCTTTTTCCAAGCATCAAGATTTGTGACATCTGCTGCAGTAGGTTTGGGAATGTCATTATCAATGAATTATTTCAACCCATTTTCCTCTAGTACTACTTCCACCCTATATTTCCATGCAATATAATTGGAACTGCCCTCAAGTGCATTCTCCAATGTCAAGCCATTGAAATCCATTTCGATCCTAATCGGCCTATCACACCAAGAATACTTTTGCAAATTCGAATTATATTCAGTCACAAGCTCAATTTCTTATTACCTATAGTGATTTCGTGTGCTTTGATACCATGTAGAAATTATAAAAACAATATGTATACACCAATGGATTAAATATGATCATGCAATATACTAAAGAAAAATAGTGAATCCTTCTACTATTAATTCTGCGGAAATTAAACATGATCGCACAATCACACTAAGTAAGAGAAAGCAAATCAATCCACGACACAGATGTTTTTCCTGGGGAAATATTGTTGCTCAAAACCCCTCTATCTATATTTTATAATGACCTAAGTAATCATGAAACAATTACAATGCACTCTTCTCACAAGAGTCTCCTGCATTCTGCTAATCGTCTCACATTGATCCAAACAAAATCGGGCCAACACTTAGCCATTTCTCAGCTTGTCTTCAGCCTGCCTTGCTCAAGAAATTCATGAGGAATGCAATCCATATTCCTTAGGAACTTCATTGTTTCTCAACTGCGCAAATATCATGGGAAATCCTGTGGTGTTTTAACTGCATCTGGGCAGTTTGCTAAAAATGCAATTGATAGTCAGCTTCCCTTTAACCTTTGTCTCAACTGAGTCTTCACTGGAATTGACATATATGCAACTATTAATAGTAAATCATTAGTTGCATGGCGGATCACTGCATGCGAATTAAATATAATTTAATTCACTTGATCTCTCACTAGTGAAAAAATCAGTTACAACTATTTCAACTGAATTTAACTCACTTAACTGAGTTAATTGATTTCTCATGCATTAAACTCATGCACTTAACTGCAAATTGAACTCTAAAACACATAGAATCACTCTACATGCCTCACCAACTACCCTCAACTCGAAATTCGTGAACTAACTGAGTCTATCACACTCAGTTAACTATTACATGTGTTTATGAGATAAGATTACAATTTATTGTCCAATTTAATTAAGGGAAAATTAAATTAGACACATTTCCAATTTATTAAATAAATTGTCTTGCACACTAATGTATCGCTAGGACCCATCACTACATGACCTATGGTCCCCCTCTAGTGTGTGTGCTGTCATGTTGTTTCTGGATGCCAATTTCACTATTTCTTGTTGCAAATTTCAACATTCCTTTCCCTTGCATGACTCCAGGTTCGAAAGGAGTGCCATCACCCTCGCACATGGTCGCGCCGACTAGCTAAACCATTTCACTTACCCATGTCCAGGCTGGTCTATCCTCTGGACATGCTTGCCTTAACTACCATATTCATTCCGCCATCAGGATTTCGGCTTGGCTTCTTCCATTTCTCGATTGAAACGAGTGATCCTTACTTTACGCCTAAAAAAGAACAATAATTGGTGCAGTTGGTCCTTATCATTCTTATGACCGTTTCTATGCCATTATCGGGGGAAACCTAGGATTAATATAATAAACCCTAAGATTAATATTATATAGCATAAGATATTAAACCCTAAGTTTAATATATTAAATTCTTATGCTAAAAAGATATGTTAAAAAAGAATATAAATCAAGGTTGATTTTCATATTGAAATAATCTTTGTCACAACCTTTAATTTTCATACACATGTTCAAATTTTGAGGTTTTATGTATTTTGGGAAATTTATTTCTTCACAATATAAATATTAAAATTAAAAAACAAATTTAATAAAAATGTATAAATGACATTGCAAAATTATTTTAAAATAATACACATAAAATAAACTTAATAAAACTATATATATATATATATATATATATATATATATATATATATATATATATATATATATATATAAACAATGTAACGAAAAATAACCTGCTAAACATAGTTGTTTTTTCTTTTTTACATAGAAAATTGATTTATTAGTAATACAACTTTTTCAAATAATGCTTTTTTGATTGTATTTAAATTATCATCATATTTTCCAAAAAAATAACAAAATAAATTAATATAATGTTAAAATTTATTGCGGTGAGTAAATCCCCTTTTAACATAAAAAGAAAAAATAAAAATCATTTTCTAAATAGAAAATTAATACGGCTATAATAATAATAAAAATTGAATATGTTGTAAAGTAATTAGAAGTAAAAAAAATGGGTGAGTAAGATGTTAAAATCTTATACCTTTCAAAAATATTTCAACATGAAATTTAAATACACTAGAATATCTATGTTAACTAATTTATGTGGATATCAACTACATATATATCTATATACATAGAAAAAAAATGTTAAAATGAAATATTTTAATGTTATATATAAACAAATATTCAATGTGAGTTATCAATAAAATATTTTAATACTAATTAATATTCACATATACTTAAAAATATATTAATAATAAAAAAATCATTTTAATTTGAGTCATAAAATGTCTCTATGCACATGTTATGTAAAATATTTTAATGTCAATAACAAAAAAATGAGTTTAAATTTGGTTGATAAAATGACTCAATGCAAATGTTATATAATCTCTATAACATTCAAAAATTACAATTTAAACAATAAAAAATAACACATTGATTTTTTGCACTATAATCTCTATAACATTCAAAAAATACAATTTAAACAATATAAAATAACACATTGTTTTTTGCACTCTAAAATAGTTTGCACCTCAAGAATTTTGATCTTTCTCAGCTCATGTTAAACCCGTACTTACCTATGTGAAATATGAATAAAATATTTTAATATGAATTAATATTAACATATATTTAAAAATATATTAATAACAAAAAAACAGTTAGTTGTTTATTGATAAAATGACTCAATGCACATGTTATGTAATCTCTATAACATTCAAAAAAATACAATTTAAACAATAAAAATTTACATATTGTTTTTTGCAATTTAAAATAAATTTGCACCTTAAGAAAATTGATCTCTCTATAATCATATTAGTTCCATGATTAAGATAGATCTATATTAGTTAAATATAATATTAAACTTTACTCGAAAATAAAAAATGCAATAAAGTAATCTTTTAATTCCAAGTTAGATGTTAATATTCATTATTGTGAATTTAAGAAATTTTTATAGTTATTATAATATAAGAAAAAATTATATATATAGTTGTGTTCATATATTAAATTAAAGAAAATATTGAATTTAAATAAAATAATGATTAAAAAAAGTTACACAAAATTCGTGTCATGAAATTTTCTCGTATAAAATATTCTTATATCCAAAACTCCTTTGTCAACTATCTATTTTTAAAAAGGTCCACATCCTTAGCTAACCCATAATATTGGCAGGTTTATGTCCATTTCATTGACAGCTTTATTGGGGAGAGCGAGCCACTCAAATCTGCAGGAACCGCTGGTACCGATGTCTGCAATGATGCGTTTGTATGGTCAACTCCACTTACGACATGGTTAGAAATAAATTTTTATTTTTGTTTGACATCTATATAAATCTATATCGAAAATTAAATGAAACTAATTTTTGTTTCTTAATAGTTTTATTTTACAAAAGTTACTATAATTTTTAAAAAGCTGTGTGATAATCCGTTTTATTTATTTTCATGTAATTTGACTAATTATTTTTACTGCATTTTGTATTTTGGTTATCTAAAATACTCATATATTTAATATTTTTCAAATAATATTAAAAATATATAATTACAAAATAAAAATTTACGGTTATTTAAAATGCTCATAAATTTAATATTTCTCAAATAATATTAAAAATATATGAATTACAAAATGAAAATTTACTATTTCACTATTTAACATTAGTGTTGATAGAAAATATTAATTTATTAATATTAGAATGTTCTCTTATTAATATTATTTATAGTATTTTCCACAAGGTCTTGGAATTCTTCTTAAAAAATGAAGAATGTAGATCAAAGACAAATCTCAACAATTTTACAGTTTTAATTTTTGTTATTTCATATAGAACTTTAATCAAATCTTTTAATGGAATTTTGGTGAATAATGAAATCACATCAAAATTTATAATTAAATCATTCATTTTCACTTTTCTATTTTTGATGAGTACAGAAAATTCATAAGAATCATTAATGAATGATTCGATATTCCCAACAAAGAATTTTAGTCTACCAATAACAAATTTAACTAGCTCATATGTGGGGGAACCAATTGTATTAACAATAGGTCTTAATAGAATATCATTTTATGAATATTAGGGAAGCCATAGATTCTTGGTGTTATGTCTGAGGTTGGGAGAAGTTTCTTCTTAATTATTTCTTCCAAATTGAAATAATTGAGAACTTTTCTCAAATATTTTGTAATCTTAGAGATATGGGTTTTGTCAAGTTTTCTATAACCACCACAATTTAGATGATCCTTTATTTTCTCAGTGTAGCTATTTTTATTTAAGATTACAATAGCACCTCCTTTGTCTGACTTTTAGAATTACAATTTCCTCATTATTCTTTAAGTTGTTTAGGGCTGAAAATTCATTTTTACTCAAATTAATTCTAGGTGGTTTTGCTTTTCTGAAGATTATTGTACAATCTTGTTTTATCGCTCCCTTCTCTTCCTCATTCTTTAGGAGTTGAATACTATCTTCTATATAATAGTTGCTTTCAATTAAAATATATTTGAGGAAATTGCCAAATTAAGCCTTTTGTTGAGTACATTAATCTCATGTCTACCAAGAAGATTCTGGGAATCGGTAATCTGCAATCCGCAATCTGCAAAGCCGAGGGGCCTCGAGCTTGGGTGGGGAAAAAGTGCAAGGCCCATCCAAGGGCCTATTTCTTTTTAAATGATAATTATTTTTTTTTAGCATTTTTTCATTATTTTTTTTTTTTATAGTTTAGTTTAAAATAATAATAATAATATTTTTTTCTAATTTAAAAAAAAAAAATTATAATTGTGTTTTTAATGTTTTCTATTTTATTTTATTTTTATGTTTTTTATTTTAAAATATTATTTTTTTATTGGTAGTTTGAAACGTGTCGGTTCCAAAATTTCTTAGTCTCGAAAGATTTATAATTAAAATATTATGGATCATATAAGCTTGCACTCTCAACATGTTTTTTATTTTAATTCTTTTTAGTTTTTTTTTCTTTTAATGTTTCTTTCTATTATTCTTTTTTCTTTTTTCTTCTTTTTTCTTTTTTTTTTAAAATTTAATTGTATTTTTATTTTTCTTTTTATGTTTTTGGTTATTTAAACTTTTTTTAATTATATGATTTAATTTTTTATTTTTTTTATTATTACTACTTAAATTTTATCTGGATCATTTTTTTTTCCAAATGTCATCATTTTTTAATATAAAATTTAATAAATTTGTTATTTTTCCAACAATTTTATTCAATTTTTCCATTAAAAAAATTATATTTAACATGTCATATTTAGCGAAAGTTTCCCGAAATACGTATTTTTTTAATTATATCTATATGCAAAATGTGTAGTATTTGTCGAGCTTTTAAAATTATTATTCTTTAGTGAAAATTATTTTATGTCTATTAAAGTAGTAATCTTCCTAACTTAAAAATAGTTAAATAATCAATGTTTTAAAAAAAATGTGTCTACTTAGGACATACACAAATTTAAAGTGTAAAAAATATGCCTTAAAAGAAAATGTTGATGCTTTTCATAATCCGGATGAAAATCATTAACATTTAAAAAAATTATCCACACCTAATACATTAGAAAATTTAAAGTGTCAAAAATAAGCCCTCTAAAAAGGGGATCGATGTTGCATCAACACTTTTCAAAATTAACATGAAAGTCACTAACATTTTTAAACAAAATTCATATTTGATACATAAGAAAATTTAAAGTGTCAAAAATATGTGAAAGAACAAAAAAGGTCTAATTTGAATAAACATTTTTTTAAATCGGATGATTTTTTGCTACCTCAAAAAAATAGGTGCTCGATATAGTTCATGTTTGATAGTTTGCATTATTCTACTACTTGAAAGTGAAATCTGCAGAGCTATTAATAGTCATGAGGAAGTCATATCTACAAAAACACAACCAAGGCTTAGGGGTGTCTTGGTAAAGAGATTTGGATTATTGATTAACTAAATATGGGTGGAACATCCCTCATCAATCTATATTGCCCCATCTAGTTGTAGGCTCATCCAATCCTTAATGTGTGTGTTAAAATAGTGGTGTTAATTTACATTATTAGTTATTTTTAATGTTACAAGTAGGATATCTTGAATCGTTTACCAATTCCTTAAATTAAATTGTTGAGAATGGTGTTGTCCTTTTAAGTAGTTAGAACTGAAATCATGTAGGCTTAATTATCAAATTATTAGAATCATTTCGGAACTATTTTCAGATAAGGATAATATCCCATGTAATACTTTCATAAAATTCTTGTTTCTTACAAGTTCTGAGAGTCAAAAATAACATGGAAAAGTGCTAAATCCATCTAATATATTATATATTTTGCTAAGAAATTGTTCATTAAAATAATGGGCATCTAGACGGTTGAAAGGAAGGGTTAAAACTTAATGTATATTGCGAAGAAATTATGCACCTTCTACACATTAGGGGAACATGTAGCTAGACCCATGGGAGAGTTACCTGAAAATCTATAATTCTTAACCTTCTTTTATTACCTATCCAGGAATAATATACCATACCTAAAAAATTGTAGAAAAAAAAATAAAAATAAAAATTATGTGGTGAGACTCCTAAATCCGATGCAACAAAAGGTATTAAGTTAAATTATAAAGACAAATGATAAGTTTAGTAAGAAGAATAAATGTCAAAACGTTAGCGCAGGATAAACTACCAACATAAACTGTGATATTGGCAATAAGGAATACTAACGGTGGTAACATGTAAGAATAAAGTTAAACATAGGCATACAACCAATGGTGTCACTTGCTAGAACATATTTAGATGGCATAGACTCGGGAAATTAGAACAAGTCTCTGAGTACACACCTTATGGGGTCATTACAACTTCAAGTAAGAGAATTTCAGGAAAGGGAGGCCACACTATGAGGTATGTGATGCCAAAAAACAAAAAAAGATACAACGAGGAAAAAACTAGCTATGTAACTATTTTCCTAAGAATTTCATTTCATGCATACCCAAAAATTTAGCAACATTGGAAAAGGGTAAGTGACGAGTGTAATGTAAGAAATTCATGACCAAGGTTGCTTTAAATTAAACCTATAATCAGTGTTATCAATATCTTGAGGGCCAAACTCCAAATAAGAACTGGAAAATAAAAATGCAAATAGCAACAAATAACTTACATTTCACATTAGGAAATCCTACACATTTCAAACAATGTAAATAGGAAAAGCAAAGAAGCAGATAATAAAAAACAAGCTTACATATCGACCTTTGCACACTATAACCTTCACTAACTTAATATCATGGAAAAATAGTGGGGCTATGGAAATGTATATTGATCTTATCCACTTCCCAAGGGGCTCATAGAAGGACCCAACAATACATAGAGTCCACAAGTGTCAAATAACTTTACATAGTCGATAAACCGAACATTGTATTTCATTACCCAAAGAGAAATGATTAATAAATTTACATGTATGAAGAACAAGGTCTTAGGGTATTAATCATCTCCTGGGCTTTACAGTTACAAGTTACAAATGTCTGAAAGATCTATGATAACCACACCAACTAGAGATATTTGAAAACAAAAGTTACACATAAAAATGGAAAGCAAAAGCCGCATACAATTTAGTAGGGGCCATCCTCTCATCATTTTTTTGAGTGTCACTAAATACTAGGAAACATTCAGAAGCAAGTCTATGTAATGGTTTACCTCTCTTCACTGACTTGTCGCTTGGCACCATCAGACTCCCACCTACAAGTGATAAAATCTCTTACCCAAACCCTATCAAGGAGAAACTAGTAACCTGAATATAAGGGACAATATTTGAAGACTCCAACAACAAAAAACAAAAGTAGAAATGATAGTAGTACTTGTAATGTCGCCAAAACCCTTCAAATTGCTATACAGTGTAAGAAATTACTGTAAAAATGAGGATAAAATTTGTGAAAGGAAGAAAATAATATGGATTTAATCTTTATGTCAAGACTCAAAAATTGAAAATGTAGAAGGGAGGATAGGAAAATACAACAAGAAATAATAATTTGTCAAAGAAAAACACACACAACCAAAGAGAGGAGCAATCAAGAAAATGGAAACCCCATTTGAAGTTGTAACTCCATATGGAATGTCCACGGACAATAATAATGTATCAAAATAAAACATACATAGAACTGATGAAAAAGAGTAAAAAAGATAATGGAAACCTAATTATAAGTTGTAACTCCATATGGCATGTCCACATACAAGAATAACATAGCAAAAAGAAAGCATACAAAGAGCCAAAGGGAACGTTAAGAAAGATGACGATTTCACAGTGACAATCAAGAGGCCATAACTCCTCACGGTATGTACAAACCCTAGTCTTGAGATGCGCTTACTAGGAAGCAAGATCCAGCATCCACATATCAATTGACTATGTTCAAGGCTTTAGATCAATATCAACCAGGCGCATAACAAAAAGAACTGTCAAATCCATATAGACAGTCTTGTTCAAGAAAACTCATTGTCGATTCATAATCCAATGGTCGAAAAATGTCAAGGCATGTGGATAGTTTGATGGATGGATACCAACATTTAACATAAGGAGTATGTGTACACCCCATTCACTAATTGTAAAACCCACTGCAAATCAGAGAGAGCATAAAATAATAAAATTGGGGATCCACCTTAAAATGTGTCATGTCTAAGCGTGGACCATTGCAACCACATCTTGTAGACTTATCCCCTTGTTGGGATGAACCTAGGATGAAGCCAAATATGCAGGGTGACAAAATACTCCATGTTGATATCTATATCTCAAGCCAAGTGTTGGCATAAATATAAATACCATGGTTGTATTAATACACATCAGAGTTTGATAAATACATAGTGTACTTTGATAAATATGTGGTGGAATTTGATAATAATGTACTGGGGGATAATATCTTAATGAAAGAGTGAAAATATTTTGGGGCCACTGACGTAGGAATAATAAAAAAATTTCACCTCCAACCTAGACCAATGAGTGACTAAGTGACTTAACATACATTGTGGATTGACAAATTTAATAGGGTAGTAAGAACTGATATATATACAATGATTAAATTCAGATAAGGTGATCTTGGTTAGACAACTCACAACCAAGATACATTTTATAAAACCAAAAAAAAAAAAAAAAAAGTTGAGGGTTATTACATTCAACACTAGCCTGTGACTGATATTTACCCAACCTATCAGCCATGGACTCAGCTAATAGGAAATTATAAACTTTTTTAGCAATCCCTTGCTCTCATGATATTTGATTCCTCCATGTAGGGGCCAATGGAGAGGGACACACATGGATTAGGTTTGAGTATTGTATTAGCTTATAGAAGACCATTGTTGAGGGTCATTTCAAGAATTAACCCCCATATTTCCCTTGCACAGATAGTGAAGTTCAATTACCCAGCTAAAATGAGAGAGTTATCTTGTAAAAAACCACTATATTATAGTTTTTTCCAAAACTCCTCTCTATACACATACAATCCATAAAAATTTATTAGCTTGATAGGGCTATCCAAACCTCTTAGATTTCCTTCCAAAATAATACCATTCTTTGATATAAAGTTTTTACAGACAACATCCATTGGATGCCACATAACCAAAAGACCCCCGAAATTACTTGAGGCATTCAAAAAACAAACATTCCACCCAAGGCAGATCTTGAGAAACTCCTGACAAGATTTATTCCCTAACACCATGGTTTCCTATATCAAAGTTATTGATGGTCTATGAAGCTCCACTAGTCTCTTGAGGGCATGTTTTTAGTGAGGTCCCTAGTCTCCCTTTGAGTACCAAAAATACTTGTGAACTCCTTGAATATCCCTCCCTTGATAGAACATTCATGATTCAACTCTTGTAATAATAGTTACATTATTAAAAGAGGGCTTAAAATTTGAGTTCTATGGCCCCTTTGAATCCAAGGTGGGGTAAACAGACATAGGGGTAATTTTTAGTATATTTTTATAGGAAGGATCTTGAGGATAATCCCCATGTTCCATAGATTATACCAACTTTAGACCAATTAATGGATATGAATTGGAGAATAGGAAATCATATATGGGGAAGAATTCTTATTAAATGACCTTCTTGAGGATCCAAAGGTAAATGCACAATTATTAAGACCAAAGGTAAACAAAGTACTCTAGGGGGGCCATATGTTCTTAATACTAGATTAAGACATTTCTCCAAACCCTTAGGAAGAATAAGCTCACTATAAATTTATTGTTTCCAATTACTTGGTGGAAGTATTCATTGTAAATACATTTTAGATCCTAATTTATGAAAGATGTATTTTTGAAAACATGATGAAAAAATTGATTTGTAACAATAGAAAAAGAATAATTGTGTTTGATTTGATCCAACAAAAGAATATCTTCTAGAGTAATATGTTCTAATAAATTACCCAAGAATCTATCCAAGAGGGCATATTCTTTCATAGGAATACCATAAGCACGTTCAACCTAAGCTTTTAGCTTAGGACGTTTCGCTTTTTGAACCTCTAATGGTTTCTCCTTTGTGTTCAATTAAAAAACAAAAGGTGTCTTCGAAGTTCCATGCCCAGAGTGAATAGGAAGTACAATTGTAGTGAAACCATTGTGAGAATTATACACATCCCCACCCATAGAGAGCGAAATCCTCTTAGGTTTTTCATCCTCGACCAATGCTTAGAATACAGTGAGGTCTCCCTCATCAATGGAAGAGTGAGGAGTCACAACAACTAAGCACTTGGTCCTCATAGCTAATTGAAGAGTCGAGGTTTCCTCCTGAGTCTCCAAATCAACCGTGAAACTGGCATCATGGATTTCACTGGAAATTCTATTGGGGTTTTCTATCTCTTTCATATCAACAACCTCAGAAACCCTGCTAGGGTTTTTTTGTTCTAATTCAGCACCAAAATCTACTTCAAGCAATAATATTGGAATGAGAATTTATGGATAATTAGTCGCTACTATTACACTAAGTACAACTATTTCATGAATGCCAAAAATGGGCCAGTTACAGCATATTCATGGGGACTTGAATCCACAAAGTAAAGGAAACAAATTATTCACTAAACCGTTAAAACTAAAATCTGTTAAGACCTTTATTAATAATATTAAATTTAATATTTAAAATTGATAAAATAATGTGAAAAATAAAATAAAAAATATTATCCACATCTGAGAAATTCCTTTTCTTTATGTCCAGGCTTGCATAAAATCTTGGTAAGTGGAAAAGGTGTTAAGTTTTGTCCACCAGTAAATTATTTTCTTTATAAGATGGAATACATCTCTTTAATATATATATATATATATAGAGAGAGAGAGAGAGAGAGAGAGAGAGAGAGAGAGAGAGAGAGAGAGAGAGAGAGAGAGATATAGATATATATATATTAAACGATGAAATTAATGATAATCCATTGTTAATTTTTAAATAGGAATGAATGTAATTTAATCATAAAAAGAAATACTCCTCTCATAAACTAAGGCATTTGGATTTCTCAAAATAAGTAGATATTTAAGGACAAACCATCTCTTAACAAAGTTTTTTCCCAAGTTTTGGAAATTATGTCTCTTCTCCCGAAGATAATATTTGTACACAACCCACAAAATATTATTGCTAAAAAGATTGAACGATCCATCCCCTAGGCATACTTTGATGGGGCCCCTTTACAAGCGGATGAATGTGGGAGTGGTATATCTTTATTTGAACCTTCAGAGTGGATTGGGAGGAAGATCAAATAACTATGTTGAAATTCTTAGTCTTAAGCTCCTACTGTTATTTTTTATTGAGAAAAATGTCTGGCATATTCATATCTTTGACTCTATAATTATCATAAATTGGTTCAATAATGTACATATATTTCACATGCACACATTGCCTCCTATTTTAGAAAAAAAAAATCAAGTTAAACATGAATTTGACACAATTTCATGTCATCACATCTATAGAGAAAGAACCTGAGTGACAAAGTCCCTTTCTAAAGCACGTGCTTGAGAGACTCTAGGTACTTGGAATATTACAGAAAAGATAGGGGACAAATCTTTGAATTACTACCACAAGTCTTTCATATAGGGTTTGCAATTGGAACATCCTATAAGCTAAATCTAATGCTTTATTTATCTTCTCAAAATTCTGTTTATATATATATCTTTTGATGGACAATATATAAAGTTTTATTTATATAATTTTTTCTAACATCTTAACAGCAAACTCGATAGGCTTCTTAAAACAGGTTTATTTTTGTGTTTCTCATATCGTGAAGGAGCCTTAATTGAACATATATAAATGCACATATGATGCTTGAGTGTTTTTTTTTTTAAAGACCTTTATGATTTTTTGAATGCACAAAAATACATCTACAAAATGCAATTTCCATTTCTAGTAATGGAAATTATAATTTATTTTTTTGGAAAAAAATAATGTAATCATAAATAAATAAATCAAAAAAAGTATGAAATACATATAATATAGCTTAGTCACATTGTGATCTTATATGGAGCTCATTTGGCCATTAAATACACGTGTGAAAATTCCTATAGCAACTTTTCCTTGTAGTATGCTTTTTCAAAATATCCTCTCAACCTTTTGTACAATATCTTCTTTGAAAAAGTTGATTGGGGTATTACTATATTAACTTGTTTGGTTGTAAGGATATGCAATGCAAATGATGATTTCTAAGAAACTTAATATACTTTTAAGATAGTTATTTAATATATAAAACATTGTAAATGTTTTTAATATTACTTGAAAATTTAATTCAATTTAAAAATTATTATTGGTAAGTTATAACACCTTGAAATTATTAGAGGAAATATTTGAAGATATTAATATCTTTGAAAGCTTGGAAAACATTGGAGGTATTTCCTATTGATAGCATTGAAAGTTTGGAAATAGTTGGAGGCATTTCCTCCCCATCATAGGTTGTTTTCTTCTTTTTCTAATTTCTAAATTTAGGAAAAGTGTTTTAGTTTTCATTCATTCAATCAAAACACAAAGGAATGTTGACTACATTATTGTAATAAATTGAAATATATTATCATTCTTTGGAGAGTTAAAATAGTTGAAAAAATTAATAATTCATTATACAAATATAAGTGTCATGGAGTTGTACTAGGAGTTAAACTTAGTGTAAGATATTTTCCACTAATTGGAATGTCATTTCACATAACATTAGCCTAATTGAGAAGGCATAAAGGGGTAGACTCTTCTCTTGAAAATTTCATATGTATGCTTTTGCTCAAAGACTTACTTTTATGGAACGAAGATTAAATAAATACTTTTTCTTGGAGCGTTTTTTCCCAATTTTCAATACCTCAACATTCATTTTTGTTATGATACTAGAGAGCTTGCAACATTTCCAACAAATACAATATATTTGGAGTTGCACATTTATTCCTTGTTTTAGAAAGTAAGAGACAAGACATTTCACTACTAGACATTAGCCTATGAAGCAAAATAGAAGTGTTGACAGTATTGAGATATTGAGATCCTTGGAATATTTAAGGTAAAAATTGGTTGTAAGAAGCCTAAGAAGAGTGTAAAAAGGTTGACCCATGTAATCATTGATATATATATATATATATATATATATATATATATATATATATATATATATATATATATATATATATATATATATATATATATAACTTATTATAAATAAATAAATAAATCTTAACTTAAAACTTATTATTATTTTGTGATCTATTGATGAATGTGAAAAATCATATAAATATTTTCAATTTCTTCATGCTATAAATTTAAACTCATTTTAATTAATATTGTATTTATAAAATACAATTTTTTTTAAGTAATGTAATTTTTGTTATTTCAAAAACCATTAAAAATTAAGTTAATTATACATATAACATGAATTTTATGATAAAAATTTTTATTAAAAATAAGAAATAAACGAAATTTAATTCCAATAATGACTAAAATAACATTACATGGGATTCAAATTCCCATGAATATTTATAAAAAAAATATTTTTATAATAATTACTATCTAAAATACATTTTAATATATTAAATAATTAAAAAATAATTTTATAAAATAAACAATAAATTTCCTTTACACTTATTACAATATAATATAAATTACTTAAATATAACACATATAATCCTAGTGAACATTAATAATTATGTGGCGAAGGAATATCTAACTAAGAGAATGTTTCAATATCAATCACATGATTTTTCAAACTTATAAATTTTCTATATGATTATTCAAAATTATAATTTCTTTTCACAATTTCTTAAAATGCTATTTTTATATATTAATAATATTTTTTTCATATTTTGAATATATAATATTATGATATAATCTAATTATTTAATTTTTAATTTTATGGTTAATAGTAATAATGAGAAAAAAATATAAGATTTTTTCCATAAAATATGATGTCGCTTACCTTATACTAGCGGAGTTGTCTAACGACAGAGGAATTGCTCGAACGGCCAAAATTGGTTGGAATCCGAGCCAAAAAAATTTAAGAAATATTATAGTAACAATGTTTGAATCATGATTTTGATGGTGGAAATGGATTCGGCACCATCAAAAACCTCTAGGGCACCCAAAATATTAAAGTTTGATAATTATAACGTGGATTTAAAAAAATATTTTCTGGATTTTCCTAATATCTTAGCGGAATTTCCATGATTTTCAAGGCAAAAAGCAGTTTAGTTAGACTACGGCTATACTAGATATTATGTTTTTTTGGGCATCCACTTTTTTATCAGGATCTTAATTGTTATTTCATTTTTTTTCATCAAATCTATGTGCATTATCTTAAGCTTTTCTCGGTGTTAAAACTAACATGTTAGGCTAAATCCAGCTTCATGTTTTGTGTGTGAAAAATTAAAGCCTAAAGCTTGAGGGATACTGCATTGGACAACAGGTTTGGATATGGATGGAGATGACCCCCATATGAGTAATTGAAAGTCATGTTAGCCGTGTAGAGGGATGTCCTCAAAATTTCTGAGTCAATAAATCCAGGGGAAGGTAACTCTCTAACTTAACCTTCGACATCAATCACTTAATGAACACAATAGGAGTAAATTTTTATTACATTTGGGGTTGTAACTAGCAGTTTCAGGTCTTTTTACATTCAATATATAGACATCTAGATAATATTAGATGAAGTGTACTTGGTAAATGGAGCAAGCTCAAACATCATAAATTTTATGATTGTGTGGTCATGTGCACTTGGATAAACCAAGCAATGTCAGATCATGTACAAATTTCATGAATTGTGTGATGGAGATGAAATATGTGAATTTTGTTTGTAACAGTAGATTAGTAGATCATCAGTAACAAGTTGGGTATTTTTTCTGATGCAAACATCTTGTTTGAGGAGACCAAGGGGATGAGGGTAGCTAGGGTTTTATTAAATTTGGATGTCCCACGGCTTATGGGAGAAACTAAATTGAAGCACAACAGGTATCTCTTATGTAAGGAATTCCATTTAGATGTTTGTGGGTGCCATAGCCATAATGTCTCTCAATGCAAGGGGAGACGGTGGTTCTTTTATTTGAAAAAAAAAAGGTTTGAAGGGTTTCCTTAAGTGTCTCGGGGCATTGGTGGGTTGGTTGGAGACTTAGAATGTGGTTGTGGGATATTTTCAGTTTGATTTGTAATCATAGCTCTCTCTATTGCTCATGGGTGGATCGTCTCACAAAGTAGTGATAAAATATGGCAAAATCAAATATTATTGAAAACTATACTGGTTAGCTCTACTTTGAGATACTACACCAAGAGGGACTGTGTGTGAATTCTCATTAGAAACCAAAAAATATTGAGATTACATGCAAATAGGGAAGTTAGAACCAAAACCTATTAAATAAAAAAAACTCCTAATCTAAGGTTCAGGTGAACCGACACTCTCTAATATAGATTATCCATTAACTTCAACACTCCCCCTTAATGGAGAAAGGGTTCACAAATATTCTTAACATGTCCCTAAACATCCTAAATTTAATTCTACCAAGGGGATTAGTAAAAATATCGGCAACATTATCACAAGTATTACAATATTGAACATGAATTTCTTTAGATTGAACTTTCTCCCTGGAAAATTGGAATTGAGTATTAATGTGATTGGTGTTTTTATGGTACACCAGATTGTTTGCAAGTTTGATGGAGATTTGGTTATCACATCTGATCACTTTTGCATCTTTTTTTTCTTCTCCTACATCATAGAGAAGCCACCTCAACCAAACTACCTCACAACGCTTGGTACTCTGCTTCCGCTGAAGACAAGGAAAATGCGTTTTGATTTTTACTACTCCATGCAATTACCCTGGACCCAATGCTAAATGCATAGCCTGTAATGGATCTCCTATCATCTACGTTTCCAGCCCAGTCGGAATATCAAAAACCTATCAATTTCACATCACAAGAATCAGTATACAAAATGCCATATTCTAAGGTTCCTTATAGATACCTTAAGACACCTTTAGCTGCAATCCAATGGCTCTCAAGTGACTTGGACATAAATTGGCCTAATGCACTGACTGTGTAAACCAAATCTGGTCTAGTAGTGGTCAAGTAGATTAAACTCCCAACCAACTGATTGTACAATGTTGTAGATGCCTCCTTTAAACCATCATCACACTGAAGTTTGGTATTCCTTTATGGCGGCACTGCTGCAACCTTACACTGATCCATATTAAACTTTTTAGAAGATTCCTAACATACTTACTCTGTGCTGGAAAGGTGTTGTCCAGGTAAATCCCCTCTGCGGACAGAGGCGAGCCCTCTAGCCCTAGGGTGGGTATAGAAACTACGGGAACATACTAACATCGACCTTCCTAGATTGTAAATGAAAATCGGAGGAAGGAAGATGACCTACCTCGTTCTGATGTTATGTTGTCGTCTTCCATCGGCACTTCTTGATCCATCGCTCTTCTCAAGCTCGATACAGGTTGCTACCAACATTCGATTACCTGTACAGACAGTCAAGACGCCACGAAAAATGTAAAACCAAGACAAACATAAAGAAATTACAACCTATCTAACTGATCAAGGAATGCTAGAAATATCATTATAATTGGAAACAAGAGTGGAAGATAAACATCAGATGCATTTTATTATGATAAAGACAAGGGGAGTTTACAACCAAGCCTTGATGTTGAGGCTCTCCTTTGGCAGGTCTGTATCCAAGCACGTTTGCCACACCCTCATGAACAAAGGTCCAAGATCTCATTATGTTCCCAATCACACAAATAATCACACTCTGCACTATTCTCCCAAAGCTATGATTGCTTCCTCTTTATGCTAACTTTTTCAACTATTTGTTCAACCAGAACATGTTCCACTAGCACATCAATGGAAGATGGCTATATTTATAGAGGAGAGGAGGAGGTTGGGATCCCTACAATAGTGGAAGGGAGGCCTTGTCCCTTAGGAGGTTTCCCCATAAGGTGGAAACAAGAGGCCAAAGGAGGAAGGCCTTGGTTATTCAGTCGAACCACTCCCTATGACTCATCCACAAAGTTGTTGTGATCGAAAATTCGCCTCTATTTTTTTTAAAATTTCCATAAATAAATTAGTGTGGGCATGTCACTAAGACAGAGCGCCAACTAGCATGGGCTCAGTGTTAATTTTCCTCATTGGTGCGAGGGCATAACGGGCTACCAGCGCCAAGGCAAAAACAGGTGTTTTTAGCGGTCTGCTCAGGAAATGGTCAATAGAGGGAATTTTGTCCTCATGTCAAGGGATCCAATGATGGTATTTGCAAGGCATTACACTTCTAATTAGTCACAAAAATGAACCTCCAATGTGCGATATGGGGATTGCAGGGACAGTGAAAAATTACTGTGTAACAGATGCCCCCTAAAGTATGAAGGCCGAACATGAGTGAGGGGTGAAATGCTTTACAATTATGTGCAAGGAACCAGATGTTGTTGTCGGGAGACCTGCAAATCAAGCATAGATACATATACATAACTGAAATCTCTGTTGAAAATACATGAATCCATGGTATAGTTGCAGCTATCCATCAAGAAAAGGATCATGTGAATGGATCCTTGGCATGGACGCAGCCATCCGAATGAGGGGATCATATGAAATAGATCCACGGCATGGGCACAACCATCTGTCTAAGGAATCATGTATATAATCATGAATGACTCATCCCTCATCGCAACCTCGACTTTTGTGATCAAAGCCCAGGATCTTGCGCTCTGACACCACCTGATCAAAGTACAAATTCCAACATGTGAATAGACATGTTAAAGTTGAAAATGCTAGAAAATCACTTGATTACCGGTAAATGATGTGAACCATTAACAAGTGTGAGATAAACCACCCATAATGTCAATGGCTCTCAAGGTACTACTAGTACAATCCAAGGAATGTGAATAGTGAGCTGAAGTCGAACACCCATGAAATCACCTGAATGAAGGCCAATGATGTGAACCTGTCACTGAATGCAAATAATTTTCCATTACGGCATGCAAGCTCTAAGGTACCAAAAAGGAGTCTCTAGATCAACTTCCCGGATAATGAGCTGAATTCGACAGGAAGTGATTCGTCAAAGGAGGGTCATAATGAATCCCACATCATCGACACAAAACAGAGAAGGTAATATGAGTGTGAATAAAGACTGAAACAAAGGATCAGGGAATGTACAAACTGCAGAAGGATTTTCTCTTGAACATATCGGCGACACGACTCTGGAATTTGGCAGCACTTGACTCAAATAGGATCAGAGGTCATGTTGAAAAAATTGGTAATCAAATGAGATGAAAACGGATTTCCCAAACCCATGGAGGTAGAGTGACAGAGTGAATATATCCCAACACGACACGAACTGTAGACAAGTGTCATGTTCAAGAGTGACTTACTTCCGACACAAATGATGAACAACTTCCATTTCTCCCCACCATTTCTGGCGAGTACCTTTTTATTTTTACACAAGCTTGAAAAGGATACCATATGCTTTTCATATAATTTTTTCCGTCGGTCAAATCCAACCTATTACATTTTACGAGCCCTAGGAAGGAGGAACTCAAATAACGTCATAATGACGGAGTCCGATGTCATCATTTTTAACGAGTCTGAAAAGGGAAGAACTCGGCATCTTTTCATGTTTAGAGAGTTTGAAAAGAAGGCAGAAAAGAAAACTCCAGTAGTCCCTTTTTGTAGGTAGTCTCATAGATCCGAAAAGGTAGAAATATGTGTTTAAGAGAACCTCTTAGTTGTGATAGGCTAAGGTATTCCTTTTTCGTAAATAATCTATCCCATCCCGAAAAAGGGATAAACGTATACTAGGTAGATATCGTTTCGTAGCCATTTAACGAGTTCAAAACGACAAGAGTCTCGACAATATTTTCAATTTTAGAGAGTCAGAAAAGAGCTGAAAGATGACTCCTCCTAGAGGAATGAGTGGTATTAAGGGTAGCTACTGGTTCGAGTAAAGGTGGAACTGCTCAGAAAAAGTAAAGGTTAAGAGGTTGGCTAACAAGACCACTCATTGCAATGGTTCCTCAGGAATGGGTAAAACAACCAAGTGAAGGCGTATGATCAGCCAAGTAGATGGTAATGATGGAATGAGAGAACCAAGGGTCATCTAGAAAAACAGACTAATAAAATGGCAATCAAGAGAGGTAAAATGGGAATGGTTTCATTTTTACACAAGCTTGAAATCAAGAAACTCTGCTTGAAGTTGGTTTCATTTTTACACAAGCTTGAAATGGAAACAAAATATTCTTGAAAAAGTAAGCATGCCCCCAGCACGGTGACTCAATTCGAGGTACATGACCCCCAAGCTTCAATCCATATGAAAGGGAAGATGGAGTGAAGGTTCAAGCTACAAGATCAAGAGAAAGACTCGACTGGGATTTTATGAGATCTTATCAAAGACTCGAATCGAACAGGAAAGTGTTTCATTGTTTGAATGAGGTTGACACATGAAAAGAACTATCCTCATATGACCTTGTTTCATTTTTTAACAAGGTTGATACAGAAGACGAACTATCCTCAAAACACCTTGTTTCATTTTTTTACGAGCTTTACACAAGAAAACGAACTATGCTCCAGACACGTTGTTTCATTTTTTAACGAGCATGACATAAGAAAATGAACTCTGCTTTGAATAAAACTCATCATGATGAATTAAAATTCATGGCTTCCAAGAGGTTCTCATCCGAAGGGAGAACAACATCTCGAAAATCAGGACCCAATTCCCCCAGCACATGATGCAAAATGGCACTATCACTGAATGTAGGCACGGGATAGGTAGCCACATAATTGACCTGCGGTGGGGAAGACACAACTGGTGGATAAATACCCGGAAGAGATGATGGTGGACCAGATTTCATGTTAGGACCAAAGAATGAAAGTTGATCAATGGTCATGATCCGACCTTTGTGTGGAAAACACATCACATGAAAGAGGGAAGAGACAAGAGCACCCATGACATAAGTATAGTCATGCCCCAAGAGTTAATTGAAATCCAAGGGGCCTAGAACAACCATCACATCCATATGGATGGTTTTACCTCCAAAAGTAATAGGAAACTTCGAAAGGATCCCTAATGGTTGACTGGTTCCTCTGTTAAAAGCCAACAGATTCTGCGCAACAGGCATAAGCGATGGAGAACCAAAAGCCTGCCAAGTAGTGGAAGACAGAATACTAACAGACATGCCTTCATCTATAATGGTGCTGGGTACGACGAGATCAAAGTTCTGTACTGTTATCTCAAAAGGCACATAAGACGTAAGGTGGTATCCTGCAAATCGACTCCAATCGAAGGAAGCGACCAAACTACTTGGAGGGGATACCATCGAACTGATATGGTTTTCCCTCGGTGTTACCGAAGCAAGAGGAGCATCTTCCTCAATATCCATCATGGGAGTAGGGGGAGAAACTTCTTGAACTATAGGGACAGAAGAAACTTTCTCCAAGTCCGAAGAATTTGATGAAACAAGAAGAAAATGAGGGGGATGAGATCCACTCTCGACGAAAAAGACCTGATGAACCATAGACGGGATCAAGTCGACTGATGCCAAATCCAATGATTGGTTGGGAACGGAATCCTGAATTTGAATTTCCAGGGGAGCGAGATCGACCAAGGATGACTCTTGACCAATCGTTGAATCAACTAGTGGAGGACTCGAAGAAATCTTCTGGTAACCAGCTGGAAGGCAGGGTGCAGAAATAGTAGGGTTGTCCAAAACTCTCTTGGCTTCATCCATGTACGGACAAAGGTGAATGGGATGATTCCCTTCACACAACTTACAGGGATTGGTAACCTTACCCTGTTTCTTACGATTCTTATTAGCACTAGTCGAAGATGTGCTACCAATATGAATTCCAGAAGCCAAAGGCAATGACAGACGGCCATCGGACCAGGCTTCGAGTACCTTGGGAATGCCATGGCAGTCTTGAAGAAGGTGGTCACCTTTGCACAACATGCAATGGATTTTGACTTTTCGTGGAAGGTTGGATGGTTTATCAATGAGATATTTCTTAGGCTCAATAGCCGCAGAGCTAGCCTCTCCTTTATCAAACTTCTTCTTCTTCATCTTCTTCTTCTTCTCCTTAGCCACCTGGTTACTAGAATCCAGACTTTCACTAGGCGAAGTAGAAGAGGAGGATGAAGAAACAGGTGAAGAAGGGGAGAGGTCCACTTTAGAATCAACACGATGTTGTTCAGGTGGAGGAGATGGTTGTATAGTGGATGGAAGACTTGAGACCTCAGAGGTCGAGAATAACCAAACAGGCAACCCAACAGTTAACCCAAGCAGGGACAATGTTGCCATATAAGGAGCACCAACATTCCCAAAAGCAGGAAAAGGACCAGGACTCCCTTCAGAGGCGATTCCTTGGTTGGTAAACTCCAGAAAGGTTGCCATCAGAAACAACGTTAAAATAAAACTCTAAGGAAACTAACTTTAACTAGGAATCTTTTGTGGACAGTTAATTTTAAGACACTGAAACCAAACTCTACCATTTCATATTTTAAGAGTCGAGGAATAGGAAAAAGGTTACTCTATCACTTTTAGGTTGAAACGAGCATGAAAGGACAAGTGCTCGATGATCGTTTCAAATTTATGGAGTCAGTAAAGATCGAAAAAGACTACTCAGGTAGTCTACGAAAAAGGGTGTACCAGGTTCCCGTGAACTGCCATATACACCTTGGTAATCAAATGAAAGAAGAATTGACCAAGGACTTGACATACATGCAGTTAGTCTCCCCGAATGTTGTGTTCGATGTATCATGATTACAAGGTGGCGGACTCAACTTCCTATGGATAAAAGGATTGCAACCTAGAGGGGTCTCCCTTTATATACTCGACGGTACGGGGAACACAAGTCCATACTAGCGCTGTCTAAATGCAGATGGTGAACAACAACTACTAGGTTTAACGACGCTGGAACACGTCACTTAGCCTAGACCTCTAAATGTTTCGTTAGGTTTCAATGTTGCATTCGGTTAATTGAGTAAATTTCAAAGGTTGATCTTGAATTAGGTTTCAATTTCAAGGCCCTATCGCATGTCATCTGAAAATATCCTATATGTAGCTATATGAGAAAATAAATCTTTCAATTCGATGAATTTTATCTAGTTAAGGGAAGAGCTTCAAACAATGATGTAACAAACAACAACACTGCAAATGAAATTTTTCCAAACTAGATGACTTTCACTATCCAAAAGTAATCTAAAACATTCAATGATGCGAATTATGCAATGTAATCTATGAAAAATCCTCTTTTTTGAAAACTATGCAATTGTAATCTATGCGCAATTTTCTTTTTTCTTTTGAAATGAGAAGAATGCATTCAATGCATTTTTCGATGAAATGAGAATCTACTTAATGCATGCTTTTAATGAAAGAGAATGCACTCAATGCGACTTTTGGCTTTCAATCATTAAACAATGTAATCTAATTTCAATGATAAATCTCAAAAAATACTCTTCAATGCAACGTCATCTAATGCATTTTAACGAAAAGAAATCTCTAAGACAAAAACTAAATGAACGCAAATTTTCTTAATGAAGGATGAATGCAAAAGAGATGTAAAAAAACACTAAGAATGCAATCATTGTTTTAAACACTTTATAATGAAATTCCTCAAAAGGCTACAAGACATATAAGGTCAAGCAAAATAAGGAGCTCCAAAGCATGAGCTCAAAACAAGGCATTCATTCCCTTTTACATCAAGCAATCAAAGAAAGAAGACTTTTCAGTTGAACAAAGAGCAATGTAATCGATGCTCATAAGTGAAAAAGTAGAGGAGAGAACAAGTAAGTCATACAGAGAAAAATACTAGAAGGGAAAGAGACATTGGTGAAGGATTTAGGGAAAAAACCTCAATTTTTCATACACCCTGAAATTGGCACGAATTTTGTGGGTGAAACTAGCGCCAACTGGCGTGACTTGCTCACTGACAACTAGCGTCAATGGCCAATTTGCGCGGGCGGCTAACTGAAAACTAGCGTCAATCGGCACGACTATCAAAAAAATAAAAGCGCCAATGCCTAAACAGGAAAAAACAAAGAATTTCTCCCAACCAAGACCAGACTCACCACTTCAAGCAAAAACTAAAGGATTGTAATTGATGAAAAACATAGGAAAAAACAGGGAAATGGTCATTCAACTAAATCCGTCAAATTACTAAGACCTCAAAGAGTGACAAACTCAATGGAAACTCCCCAGTGAAGTCGCCAATTTGTTGTCCAGGTAAATCCCCTCTGCGGACAGAGATGATCCCTCTAGCCCTAGGGTGGGTCTAGCAATTACGAGAACATACTAACATCTACCTTCCTAGATTGTAAATGAAATTCAGAGCAAGGAAGCTGACCTACCTTGTTCTGATGCTATGTTGTCGTCTTCCATCGACGCTTCTTGATCTGTCGCTCTTCTCAAGCTCAATACATGCTGCTACCAATGTTCGATTACCTATACAGACAGTCAAGACACCACGAAAAACGTAAAACCAAGACAAACATAAAACAATTACAACCTATCTAACTGATCAAGGAATTCTAGAAATCTCATTATAATTGTAAACAAGAGTGGAAGATAAACATAAAATGCATTTTATTATGATAAAGACAAGGCGAGTTTACAACCAAGCCTTGATGTTGAGGCTCTCCTTCGGTAGTTCTGTATCCAAGCACGTTTGCCACACCCTCATGAACAAAGGTCCAAGATCTCACTATGTTCCCAATCACACAAACAATCACACTCTACACTATTCTCCCGAAGCTATGATTGCTTCCTCTCTATGCTAACTTTTTCATCTATCTATTCAACCAGAACATGTTCCACTAGCACATCAAGGGAAGATGGTTATATTTATAGAGGAGATGAGGAGGTTGGGATCCCTACAATAGTGGAAGGGAGGCCTTATTCCTTGGGAGGTTTCCCCATAAGGTGGAAACAAGAGGCCAAAGGAGGAAGGTCGTGGTTATTCATTCGAACCACTCCCTATGACTCATCCACGAAATTTTTGTGATTGAAACTTCACCTCTATTTTTAAAGAACTTTCCATAAACAAATTGGCGCAGGTAGCTCACTAAGACAGAGCACCAACTGGTGCGGGCTCAGTGTTAATTTTCCTCATTGGTGCGAGGGCATAATAGGATACTAGCGCCAAGGCAAAAACAGGTGTTTTTAGTGGTCTGTGCAGGAAATGGTCAACAACAGGAATTTTTTCCTCATGGCAAGGGATGCAATGATGGTATTTGCAAGGCATGACACTTCTAATTAGTCACATAAATGACCCTCCAATGTGCGATATGGGGATTGCAGGGATAGTGACAAATTACTATGTAACAAAAGGTTTGTCCTGAATCTCTCCAGATCTCTAGACCCAAATAGTAGTGAAGCTCACTGATGTCTTTCATCTCAAACATTTGTGACATTTGTACCTTGATTTCTTCAATGAGTTTATCTTCATTTCCTGTATTGAGGAGATCATCTACATATAAAGAAATCAAAACTATTCTCCACTTTTCATCAAATACAGTATAAGATTGGGGTCATTTTTGCTTCTATTATAGATGCGTTGTAAGAAGAATGAATAAATTTTATTGTACCATGATCTTGGAGCCTATTTTAGTCCATATAAATATTTCTTTAAACTACGGACTAAATGTTATTTTCCCTGTTTGAAAAAACCCTCAGGTTGCTCTAAACACAATTCCTATTTCAATTCCCCATTCAAGAAAGAAGACTTAACATCTAGTTGGTGCATTTTCCAATGGTGTTTAGTAGCTAAGGTAATTAAAATTTTGATTGTATTAAGTTTAGCTATGGGGGTGAAGGTTTCCTCATAGTCTATGCCTTCTTTTTATGAATACGACTTTGCAACCAATCTATATTTATACTTATCTATGCTCTAATTTGCATTAAATTTGGGTTTGTATAACCATTTGCAACCTATGGTTTGTTTACCGTCAGGTAATTCAACTAACTCCCAAGTTTTTTTTTTCAGAATTGATTCATTTTCCTCTTCCATGGCTTCCCTCCATTCATTACATTGACTTTCTTCTTTATAACTAGAGGGTTCAACAACACTTAACATGCTAGTTATAAAAGCATTCTCTCTATATCTTGCCGACAATTGTATTTTCCTACCTGATCTTTTGAGAGTTGGAGTGGCATCCAACCTGTTCTGATCATCTCTTGATGGACTTCGTTCAATAATTTCATCTAAAACATATGCTTCTTTCTATTTTTGTTGCTGCTTATGGATTTCTTTTGTTTCACCATTCCCTTCTTCCAACAACAATGTATTATCCCAATGATCATTGTTATTTACAATTTTTCTATCATGGACCTGTTTATGAAAGACTGCATCTCTAGTAGCAACAACTTTTTGATTAGAGAGATCAAATAATTTGTAAGCTTTAAATTCAATACAATACCCAACAAATGTAAATTTGATGGCCCTTGCATCAAGTTTCTTTCTATCTTCCTCTGGTACATGGGAAAATTATTTGGAACCAAAAACTCTCAAATGCTTAATTGAAGGCTTAAAACCTAATAAGGCTTAAAAAGGTGTTTTATATTCCAAACTTCTTGTAGGAATTATGTTTCTCAAATAAACAACCGTATTTATAGCTTCAACCCAAAGTCCATTAGAAATATTCTTACCTTTCAGCATACTACGAGCACACTCCACGAGGATTTTGTTTCTCCTTTCTACAACCCTATTCTCCTGAGGAGTGTGGGGTACTATATACTATTGAATAATTCCATGTTCTTTACAATATTTTCTGAGATCAGCCTTCCTGTACTCTCCCCCTTGATCTAAGCAAAGAATCTTGATGTTTTTTCCTATCTGCTTCTCTATCATGCTTCTGAATTTCTTGAAGTATTTAAAATCATGACTCTTTTAGCTGAGAAAATATACCCACATAAATCTAGTAGATTCATCGACAAAAAATAAGAAGTAATATGCACCTCCCAAAGATATTGATTGCATTGGCCCACATAAATCAGTGTGGACTAACTCAAGTATATCTCTTTGTTTTCTATTAAAATTAACAAGAAACTCATATTTGTGCATCTTCCCAAGAGCACACACTTCACAATCAACATGACTATTCTTTAAATCAGGAAGACTAGTAACCATACCTTTCTTCTGAATTAACTGCAAATCTTTGAAATTTATATGACCAAATCTTTGATGCCACAGTCCTTCCACAAACATTCCTGACGATGTCAATGCTTCATGCAGTACACTTATGACATCCAGCTTGTAAAGGCTGGCCACACAAACCCTTGTTGTAGTGGTGTTCATAGAATCCAACAAATCTTTAACAACACAATATGATTTATAATATTCTATCCTAAATTTTTGATCTGTTATCATTGAAACAAAAATCAGATTCTTATCAATGCCAGGTACATACATCAAATTTTGAATGAGCCTAATATTACCATTAGGCGAGATTACATGAATGTTACCATGTCCTTAGATTGGGTACCCTCTATCGTCGCCAAGGTATATTTTTGCTCCAGTGCTGGTTTCCTTGAAGTCCTCAATCCATTGTCTGTTGCCTATCTTGTGAGTGGATGCTCCTGAATCCACATACCATGTATTTTCTTCATTATTCTCATCAAATTCAGTCATAAACAATATTAGATCCTATTTATGGTCACCATCTACAAACTCTGCAAAATTCTCTACATGTCTCTTGTATCGTTGCTGCCCTTCATCATATTTATTCTTATGAAAGCGGTTAGCCACATGGCCACTTTTTCCACAATAAAAAAAATTAATGGTGGATCATTCTTGTTTGATGACATAATTTGAGATGGATTCAACCTTTTTTGTGTTTTGCCTCCACCTCTTTTTCCTCCATTCGCTTTTCCTCTAAATGGCTTCTTCTTCGCCATGAGAGCTAGATCTGAATTTTGGGATTTCAATGTCATCTGCCTTTCAATGAGGATCCCTGTCAATTCTTAGAATTTGGGGGATTTTTCTCTAGCATTCAATACCGTTATAAACATCTAGTAATCGTCAATCAAACCATTCATAGTAATAGTTACCAGATCAGTATTACTTACAGCCTCTCCGATGTGGCCAAGCTTGTCTTTCAAGTCCTTGATGCGTGAGATGAACGCTGCTACTATCTCATTCTCCTCCATCTTGATGGAGAGAATATTTCTTTTTAGGAATAGTAGGAGATTTGTATTTCTGATTTCGTACAGGTCCCTGAGAGTTGTCCAGATTTCACTCGCAGACTTGCAATTTCTAATGTGAGGGATGATGCATTCTTTGATTTCCATCTTCAACACAGTTATTGCCTTGTTCTCCCTCTTCTCCCACTCATGTATTGTCGCATCTATCACACCTGCTGCAATTGTAGGTTTCACCTCATCTCCAGTTGCGATCCCCCATGCACTATGCCCTTCTAGCATAGTCTGTAACTTGAATTTCCAATTTGAATAGTTGTAACCATCGAGCTTGTTGCTCTCATTAAAGTATAATTCCATCAAATTATTCATCTTGACAATAAAAAATGACCTCTAGCAATTGACAGAAAATTGGATCCACAACCGGATCTACCCCAGATCCAAAAAAAATATATTAAGAAACAGATCTACCTGCTCTTTGATCTCTTTGGCAGGATACTCTGCGCAGTGCACTATGGGCTCACTCTATAACGGATCATGCTTACAGTGATCCTTCCACTCATGCTGCCTCTAATGTTGTGGCTCTCTGATTCCTCTTACGCGATCACACTCGATCTATAGGCACTCTGACACCTCTACCCAATCTCACCAACTCTGTAGGCATGACCTCTCTGGCTCCATAGGAAGAAGCTCTTTAGCTTCAAACAATGATCCGCATAACGAGCACTCTGGCTCCATGATGCTCCAAATCCTCGAGCTCTCTAACTCCCTTAATACGACTACACAAACTCCTTTCACGAGCTCTCTGGCTCAGGCATTCTAAGAAACTCCAAATCCTGTGATGGTCGCGCTGGGCAGAAACCCTGTAAGTACTAACAAAGATCAATGTGTTTTCTCCATGTGACTCTGTGCTGATTTCTGAAATCGGCGCCTTTCTCAGGTATGGATTCGCATTGATCGGTGCATCTTTGTCTTAGACGAATGTGCTGATCGGCTTTATTTCTTAGAAAAAAAAATATTTCTCACAACCTCACTTAGGCTACCCTCAATTCATCAAGGGCTTCTCCTCTGCCGCCTGGATACTGACAAGATCAAAAGCACTCTCTCTTTGACTCAACCTTGCAGCTCTGATACCATGATAAAATATGGAAGAATCAAATATTATTGAAAATTGTACTGGTTAGCTCTACTATGAGAGACTACACCAGGAGGGACTGCATACGCAAGTCGTTCTGCATTCTCATTAGAAACCAAACAATATATAGATTACATGAAAATAGGGAAGTTAGAACCAAAACCTAGGAAGTAGGAAAAAACTCCTAATCTAAGGGTTAGGTGAAGCGAATCTCTCTAATATAGATTCTCCATTACCTTCAACAAGTAGGACAATGTAGCAACAAAAGGTCTAGTGGATCTTACTGATCCTAGGCTCCCTCTTTAAGGAGAGTCTTCAGCTGGGTCATGCGACTAGATTTTTTAGGAGTTTTGGTCATTAGATTTAGATTATTTTAGAGTCTCTAAACAATAGATTCAGGGAATATATTCATAGACCTTTCATTTACTGGTATAGAATCACTAGATGCACAAGATATTTAGAGTTTTTTCCATGAAATTTTAAAGTGGTTGTGTATATGTCAAACTAAAACAACACTTATATGTTATTTTTGATATTTTTCTATAAGCACATTATATGTGATTATACTTTTTGGATATATTATACAATATATGTAGATAACTATTCTTCTAATACTTCTCAGATGGTTTTTTTCCCATTTTTGGATAGATCTAGTAGATCTTTATATATGAATAATCTTTGGACATATATGTGAAGAATGTGATTTTATTGCTTCATAATAAAATTACACTTGTTTTTAGTGAGAGAAAAAGTAAATTTGCAAACCAAATGTTTGGATTTGTAATGGTTTTCGCTTATGAGTAGAAAAAACATATTTATGAAATATTTAATTAGTATGTCAGGACTTGTATTGAATATAAATTTAAAAATCTTGAAAATATTACATTATAATGATTTATATTAGCAATTTTCATATATACATCTCAAAAGCAAAGTTTCAATAATTTAATAGAGTTAGTAAATATTTAAAAATTATGATCATCAATTGCTATTTCTGGTTTATAAGTGGGTGGAAAAAGGTTATGTTTCTTACTTTTATTTACTAATTCATTTATTTTATATATATTTTTATTTATAATAATAATAATTTAAATTTTCCATTAATATTCATTTTTATGGATTTTGGAAAACACAAAGAATATTGATATTCTAATTTCAATAGTTCTCAGGATTCTTGTGAATTCTCAAACCCCTACAATTCATAATAGAAAACTAAAATTATATCCTAAACTTGAAGATGGTAAGTTAATGGATTTTAGAAAACACAAACCTCTACAATTCATACTAGAAAACTAAAATTATATCCTAAACTTGAAGATGGTAAGTTAATGGATTTTAGAAAACACAAAAAAATATTAATATTCTAATATCAATATTTCTCAGGAAAATTCTAAAACCCCTAGAATTTATAATAGAAAACTAAAGTTATATCCTAAACTTGAAGCTTTCAACAAATAAATAAAAAAATAAAAAACAAAAACCAAAAAACGAAGTGTCCAATATTTACCTAAAGCAAATGATTAAAAAAAAAAAAAACAAAACAAAACAAAACAAACAAACAATAATATAAATCACATAACTACTAATAATATTTTTTAAACAAATGATAAAAAATTAAGATACCAAACAAGCCAAAAAAAAAAAAAAAACAAACAAACAAATATTCAAGATATATAAATCACATAACTATTAATAATAATAATTATCTAAAAATGTTAAAAGTACTATAATAATATATATTCAAATAAATTAATAAATTAAAATAAAATAGAAAATAAAATAACAAAGCCTAAAAATACGACACGCTTATAATAAACATACTAAATATTTTAGGCTATTCGTACATTTATAATCTCTAAATAACCAAATAAATCTTCTTACACCTAATGCAAACATTATTTCCAACTTATAAAATAAAATAATTATCTTTCATTTCCGAGCACATTAAAATGAAATCAACAATATCAATTATAAGTCGCTATTAATAACGCATTCATTTTTTTAGAAAAAAAAAACACACACATTCATAATACTTCACATATATAAAGTATAGCTTTTATTTGCAAATGCGCATAATTATTAGTCCATGATGACATGGAGTATAGCTTTTAATTGAATGTCAAAACGAGTATATTTTATTTATAAAATTATTTTTTTTCATAAAATTTTGTTTATCAATTTTAATAATTTAAAATAAATAATAATAATGATGTGATTTTTATTTACAATAATGTTGTCAAATATATTTCTGAAATCCTAAATTTTTTAAGTAGAAGTTTAATTATGCTTCAAATGTTAATTTTATGTGGTAATTTATGTAAGGACTTTAACTTTTTGAATTAATAATCATTAACATAACTGATACTACATAATTTAGAGTGGGATTTTTGAAGTAGAATATATATCAATTTACTAATTAATACTTATTTAGAACCATGTTTGAAGATGTTCCTAATCCGCCATGGCTCCAGCTCTCGTTACCAAACCATTGTTTTCCTCTCAGCCTATCTGAGGTCAACCTCTCCAGTCCCTAGATCCAGAAGACAAGTCTTTTGGCCCCCGTGCCCAAAACTCCAATAACATTCGAGATCACTCCATGACTCTATTAGAACTCACTGTTCATGTTTCACACAGTTAAAACTCCTCTGACAACATCTGGGTCAGTTTTCCCACTCACTACCCATGCCCATCAAGTTTTCCACTCTTCTCCTTTTCTACACAAATTCCATTCAAGATATTTATTAAAATATCCTCTTTTAATAAATATCTTATATTTCTAAAATATCTTAGTTTTATTAAAATATTATTATTTACTAAATATTTTGGATTTCTAAAATATCTTATATTTATTAAAATATTATTATTTAATAACTATCTTGGATTTATTAAAATATTATTATTTAATAAATATCTTGGATATATTAAAATATTATTATTTAATAAACACGTAGTCTAAAAAAGTAACAGAATGACCCAAAATCCGGCAAATATTTTGAAAAAATCTGACAAACTATCAAAAATGCAATTCAAACACTCCAACTACTTGATTTTTTTAATTTTATTTTACCGAATTCCGACAAAAAACTGGGCTATTCCGTATGCTGAGTAGACAACTTCTTTAATAAATATCTTAGATTTATTAAAATATTGTTATTTAATAAATATCTTAGATTTATTAAAATATTATTATTTAATAAATATCTTAGATTTATTAAATATCATCATTTATTTTCATAAGTCAATGCTTTTAATTTTCTTTGAACAAAGTATTAGTTTATATTATAACAGTGGTAGCTATAACTAATACACTCCTTATATTCTGGTGAGTTAAGTATTTACTTAATACTTCGATAATTCACTCATTACTTTACCCTGAGTTTTTTTTTTTTTTTTAATATTGATTAGTGCATGTACTAATGCAATACACTTGATACATGCATATGTAGATATCATATGCAGGTCTCATATGCATGCTAATATTTCTATGTTCCATATAATTTGAGTTGGGTCATTACAATTTATGCATTTAGAAAAATACATTTTAATTAATAAAAACTATCGGTCTTACTTAAAATTGTAGGGTTGGTTTCCAATCGAATTAGGAAAACTAAAATTATAACAACTATATTTGGATATAAATTTCTCATTAAATTAAAAATTAACCCATTATTCTTACAATAAACATTACAAATCCAAAATACACAAACATGATACAAACCAATGAATGAGAAAGAAACCAAAATCCAAACATCAACTTACATAGTCTAAATGTTTTATCTTTTCACCATTTAATGATAAATTTCTTAGTGAAATTATACTTTATGTTGTTTAAATAGCATTTTTAAATGTATATATAAATTCATAACCTTGAAAACTCCTTTAGATACTAGAGTGCACACATTAAACCATTCAAATCTGCAATGCACTATATTGTACTCAGATTCAATAGCCTAAATCTACTATTTCAACAATTTTTATTCAATTAAAAAATAAAAAATAAAAATAAATAAAAATAAAAATATTTAAATTTAACTTAACCATAATAATATATTATTAAATAAAAATTTATCATTAATAATATATCCTAAATCTTTAAAATATACTTTAAATGGCCAAGATAACCTTAAAACAACATTAGCAAACAAATATATTATTGTTTATGTCTCAGATAACCTTAAAACAACATTATCAAACAAATATATTATTATTATGTCTATTTTAGAGTAAGACTTAAGGAATATTAATTTATTTATAAAAAATTATTAGGTAGATTGTAAGAATTTAACCTCCACAAAATATTTTAAAATGTTTTTACTAGTACTCATAAGTTGAGATTTATCTAAAAAGTAATTATGCTCTTATTGCTCCATTAATTAAATTAATTAATAAAACAAAATATCTTATAAATATGATTTATCGTTTTATTGGGCATGTGGTATTGATAAGCTATGGTATTGTAACAAAAGTTACAAGTTAAAAAATCTATAGTAAATTCTAGAGAATTTCCTTAATTTTGTTACATATTTTTTTTTAAACATATATACTTAACTAATATATCAATTATTTTAATAAATAATAATACTTATAATTAAATTTTATAATTTATTTTTAATTTTAATATATATATATATATATATATATATATATATATATATATATATATAACTAAAAATTTAGCGTTCTTTGGACTACTCGCCCAGTGTTTCCCACCATCCATATCACGACCATTCCAATAGTCAATATTATCATCTTTTGGAGCGTGCACAACATGTAACGCAGTGGAATAAGAAGGGACATTAGATCGTCTACGATATTGATCCTTGATTTCATATAACATGCTTGGTTATGTTTATCCAATAGGTCTGTAAATTCATTTTCACCTTGAATAGTCAAGTGCAATAACTCTTTTATTTCTATCTCATCATTTATGTTGATATGTAAAATTATAGATACCATATCCATAACATAATTCATAATTTATATTAGTATCCTTGTACCAACAATGTTTAAGCAAAACTTTCTTCATATTAGTATCCATGTACCAGCAATGTTAATCAATTTAACATTTTCTCACATGTCATAGTACAAAATAACAGTCTTAAGTATCCATCCGAAACAAGGTAAGATTATACAAAAATAAGTTTTTAAATGCTTATAAATATAACCCACAGTTATAAATGTCATATAGAATAATCGAACGTGGATATACAAATAAGGATGTAGCTACTATTTTCCATACTATTTTAACTGATTAACCTTATAAAATTCACAGGTTGAGACTCTAAATCTAAATGGATGGATGCTCCAACCTTTGCATATATAGAAACGAAATGAATTGAAACAAGAGCACAAAACACTTACTGTTTAGTCAAAGCATGATCTAATTTCTTGATACAGGTTGATTAAGAACTCTAAAACACAAAACTACATATGGATTTAGCCAATATTTTAATTCTTGTTATTTATCTGTCTTTTAAGTCTAATTATCTTTGATCTTTAATTTAGATCCCAAGAGATAATAATAACATTAACTTCTTTATCATGTTATTTCAGTTCATCTTCACCCTAAAATCTAGAAGCCAAGGAGTAGGGTTTTGCAAGGCTAATCATTAGGGTTATGCTGGAGATGGAGGAAGATTTAATTTACTACTTTAAAGATCCCTTAGTGAGAGGTTTATTTTCATTGAAGGGATTTGTTACGGCTTGAAAATGCATTATTCACTTTGCATTATACTTGGTTTACTAAGAGTGTCATGTTTTCAACAAGATGTCAATTTTTGACAAAATAAGAAATTCACAATTTACAAGATGTGCATAGTCATAGTATTAGTATGTTACAGTTTTGATATAGTCTCTTTACTTGCAAGTTTCACCATTTAGAGTCTTAACTCTAGCTAGGATATTACTAGCTTTACCGTCATTCCTTAAACCATTGTTTCATTTCTATTTTATTGACTCATTTCCTCCAAACACATAACACATCACTGGTATACCCTCTCTTTATTCTTCACATTACTCGTTTTATTATTAGTCCTTAGGCCTCATATTATCACCCAATGTATCTTTTTTTCTAATGGTGTATAATTATTATCCTTAATATTTACCTTTAAACATTTTCCGAGTTTATCGCTTGTTATTCTTAAAAAATTAGGAGTGTTCACAACTCCTTATAGGTCATTGCTTTGACCCTTACCAATGATGTTGCTTATATCCTTAAGAAAATTATTCTTGATAGAAAACATCCCTTCACTTCCTTATACCAGATATTCCTAATATTTCATGTCTACTTCAATTTGAAAAAGAACCTATTTATCAAATTGAATTTGTTTTCTCACATCTAGTCATCATGGTTTTCTTTTCTTCTCTTAATGCATACAATTATTACACTTGGAAATGTTGTTACTATTTCCCAACTTGGGTAAGACCCTATAAATAAATTCAATAACGTGGATATCGAATGTAATCTACTTATCATTTCAAGTTTTAAGACATCACGAGATAGATTTTCCTAATGATACTCCATGATGTCCATAATCCATGCATATAGTTAGTCACTTAAGGAAAAATTTATAATGTGACTCTCCCATTAGAGGGAGAAACTATTATAGATGTTGTCATGCACATAAATTATCCTATAATTGATCAATTTTATTATTATTTTCACTTTTTAATCTAATGTCATTAACTTTTTATGTTGCTTTGTGAAACTTCCACTCACTCACCTTTGGTTCTATTTTGTGAATCTCAATATTCTAAGTTGATTATGATAACTAAAATTTATTATTATCATCAAAAGTTTTCCATTTTGTTCTTTTCCCGTCCTCCTTAGGTATTATATTGATTATATTATGGTAACAATGGAGATCAAACTTTGAAATTTTCCGCTGCAATCTCTTGGTAACTATATCGTCTTGTTCTAATAGTGTGTTTACTACCTTATAGGGTGGTTTCTTACTATCTTAAAATATGTTTCATCCATAAATTTACCTCAAACTAGCTTAACCTTTTATGTGGTTGTATCTTACTTTACATCTAATGGTCTTATCATAAGGTCCATAGTCGTCCTTTCATTATCATTCTTCCTTTCTTCGAGAGTTAACATCTTTGGAGAAACTCCACCAACTAATATTTATATATGCCTAAATAATTATCATGAATCATTTTATATAGTGTCATAATGTCCCTAATTTCTCTTTCCTAAACCACATTATTTTGCTTTCCATGAAAATGCTATGTTTGCATATTAATTCGTTTTGGACATCGATATATCCTTACGGTTGTAAATGGCTAGTTATCTGTCTTAACAATGACATAATGGTTGAATATCAAAATTTCCAATTTAATGTATATTAAACTATAAAAATTTAAACCTTCACTCTCCTCCTTAAACCACTCAATCATATACTTGGATAGTAATTAAAGTATTAACATAAGAAAATGGTATAAAAGATATTTTCTTAAATTCATATCATCAGTGTTTATAGTTATCAACTAGTAAGATATATACATAGAAATCTCAACATCACTTGAATAATGGAATGTTTCAATTGCATAAAAACAATCAGGATAGTTTCCTTTCTAACATTCAAAAGTTTACATAAAAGTTTTGATGTCTAAAGTGATGTTAATGTGGTCATTTTAATATAATATTTTGAATGTACTTCAAACTCTACTTGCATGATATACAAAATCTTAAACTTCATTGAGGAAAAATTTGCAGCTGATATCCATGAGTTATCTCAACTCCTTTGTTGGATGGAATGTAAATTAAAAGTAATGGATTATGAATCAAGTGGGATTGAAATTGATATATGTCTTCGATACATACATTAGCATTTAATATCCCATATTTTCTAATAAAATGTATCATCATAGGGTTCATAGCTTTCAAATAACGAATTATATAAAATTTCATTTTAACCTTTAAAAGCTTCAATTTCTTCCAAAAGTTGAAACCAATTTTCTTGTCATTGAATACTACATAAAACTGAATACTTTGGGTAAATTATCAAGGATGACTCAGAGTATACACATCGGGTTAGATTAGGATTGTTTCTATAATTACAAAAATAAGGCGATGATATCTAAGAATAAACACAAGATCTAGGGAAATATTTAGAAACTAAGCTATTTCCCATTGTGATCATTCATCCTAGTACTTTTAATCGAACAGACCCGTAGATCAACTTTGCATTCCTCAATACTTAAATCTATGAACTGAAGTTCTCTTGAAGCCATTTCTATCTGTCAAAATATTTTTTCTTGCAGATTTCCAACCCACGTTTATTGAATGCATATGATGAAATGAAACGATCAATAGCACCAGTATCAAGTAATATTTTGAGTTTTATGCCGCTAATAGTACTTGCAAACTATACTATAGTGAATTGATGTTCTTTCTGGTTCTTGTTGACTACTCCATGGATTATATTATTGCCTTTGATATTTGATGATGTCTATTTAAATATGGCTATAAGTAACTGAGGTCCAATTTAAATTAATAAATATAATTTCTTAAATTCAAGCTCATATGCGGGTATAAATTTCTTCTATTAATACATGCAGGCAGGTCTTACTGGTACTGAGGTCAAGGAGGGTGGCAACATGACCTCCTTGTCCTAAAGCATGATGTTCTATGTGTAATATTATTAAAATGCATCAATCTTCATAGACCATAATATTACTTTGTAATATTTGTCTAACATTTTCTAATTTTAAAATAATAAACTTCAAATTCCTACTTATTAACATAGGTTGGTCTAGAGTTTCCTTGGAATGCTTGGACTGGAGCTCGCCCGATGGTGAAGACCTAGGAGCCTCTACGCGTGCCACTTCTCCTCTACATTGGGCCTCCTGCCACACCCCTGCTCCTACACCACAACGTACCTTCTCTTCCAACCCCGCAGTCTGCTGACCTTTGACTCAGGGGCTTTGGCCTGCAGACTCCCTCTGCATGGGCTCTCCAGAGGATCTCCCAGAGGTGCCTACTCCCTCATCTCAGGCCCGCGCTTTCGCTGATCTTATTAGCTCTCTGGGTCCTCCTAAACCCTGACCCACCATCTCTAGATTCATGAAAAAACTTGATGGCTTGCAAGAATTTGTTCTTCCTCCAGTACTTCCATGCATGGAAACTCTTTCCATGCTAGAGAAGGGCCTCATAGTCTAGTTGACTGGGCTTTGGCCTTCTCTGAAGACGATCCATAGATGGATAGAACGAAACTGTTCAGACAATATTGCTGGAAAAATCTCCATCGGGTTTTGTGGAAAGGGGTACTTTACCTTCCACTTCGAATCTAAAGAATATAAAGACCTGATCTTTAGAAACGAGCCCTATTTCATGGATTAAATGGGCCTTTATCTCAACAAATGGACTCCCAACTTCGATCCTGAACTCGATGTGCCAAAAATTGTCCCTATTTGGGTGTGCCTACCTCATCTCCCTCTGCATTGTTGGGGGGATGATTTTCTTAGGGCTATTGGGAATGCAATCAACACTTTCATTGACAGAAGCAAACCTAAAGAGAACATGCTCACCTGTGCCAGGATTTGCATTGAAGTAGATTTGGGAAAAGGCCTTCCAGAAGCCATCAAACTCACAGTGGACGAGTGGACGCACATCCAACATATTGACTACGAGTATATCCCGTTCAAGTGTAAGGTATGTCATGAATACGGCCATTTTTCTAATCACTGCAATAAAAAATATTGATATTAATACTCAAGAATCAGATCATCCCTGGGAGACAGTTAAAAAAAATAAATCTAACCCTGCATCAAAACCTACTTCCATGGACACTTCTCAACCCATTCATCCCCCTCCTACCTCTTTCAAAAAATATCCACCCAACCTTCCATCTACCTCAGCTTCCCCCTCATCAAACCTACAATCCAACCCTTTCTCAATAATCTCTCCCCCTGACATCAATCCTCCTGAATCTGATCCCCCTCCCTCCAATCCTCTCCCCCCTCAAGATCCCATCTCCCCATCCCCCATCTGAGACCTCATCACATCTTCCCTTGGCTCGGCCTCCATCTGAATCACCAGAAACTTGACTAAGGAGCATGGAGCTTCATTGGAAACTCATAAGAAGCATGGATCTAGCAGAAAATAAAAAAAACAGCAAAGGAATGAAAATGCCCAAAAATACATTGCATTAGGAACCCAAAATCCTATTGATAACTACATACTGGGGCAGAATAATAAAGACATGCCACAAAAGGAACAGGGAGGAAGAGCACCTCCTCAAATATAATTTATGTAATGATGAAATTCCTCTCTTGGAATTGCAGGGGTTTGGGGCACCCCTCCAAAATCAAAGCTCTAAGGGACCTCAACAATCAAGAAAAGCCTAAAATCATTCTACTTCAAGAAACCAAACAAGGTGAACCTGACATGAGGAAAATAATCGGCAAAGAAAAACAATATGAGGGAAATCTGCCGGAATCTAGAGGCGCCTCAGGAGGGCTAGCCACTCTATGGTCAAATAAAACTTGGCAACTCAAGGACAATACAGAAAATCAAAATTGGCTCGAAATAGAATTAGAAAACATTGAAACCAAGAAGAGAATCATTGTGTATAATGTCTACAACCCAAATCATTACAGAGAAAAAAAGGTCTGCTAGAATTCTCTAAAGGATGATATGAATAATGAAGAAAACAATAGCATCATTATGGGAGATGATTTAAATCTAATACTGCATGCTAATGAAAAAAGAGAAGGTTGTTTTGGAGAGGACCCATTTAGAATACAGCTTGAAGAACTAATCCAAGAGCAGGAATTAGTGGACATCACCCCAAAGAATCGTAGATATACCTGGACTAACCGGAGAATAGGGAAAGACAATATTATGGAAAGGCTGGATAGGATCCTAATAGCTGCCTCCCTCCTCTCTCACTTCTCCTCTGCCTTAGAAAATGTTCTCTCGTTCTCTGCTTCCGATCATTACCCCATTACATTATCTTTGGCCACACAACGCCCTCTTGGGCCCATCCCTTTTCGATAGAGCCCCTTATGGAACGAAATTCAAGAAGCAAAACAGGTTGTTTGAAATGTGTGGTATCTTCACATTGAAGGATCACCCATCTTCATATGGGATTCCAAACTGAAAAGGGCTAAACAAGCCCTAAAAGAATGGGCGAAAACGCATTATCAAGAGCCAAAAAAGATCAAGGATGAAATTAAATCCAAGCTGAAGAATGTTCACAGCATTATCGATTCTCAAAGCACAAGCCAAGACACTCTAATGCAAGAAAAGAACCTTTATTGGGAGCTGCATAATATAAACAGGAAAGAGGATGAGAAATGGCACCTCAAATCTAGGAATTTATGGCTGCAAGCAGGAGATAAGAATATTGCCATCTTTCATAAAAAAACCACTGTCCGCAAAGCCAAAAATGATATCTCTTCTATCAAAGATGAAGCAGGCAACATACAAACTAATCAAGAAGCAATAAAGCAAGCCACAAACTTGAATCATAAAGATCTCCTTACTGAGAATAGTTTGGCTGAGGATTATTCGAATCTGCTCCAATACCTCTCGGCCCTCATCACTGATGAGATCAACAACTCTCTCAATCAGGACATTGCAGAAGAAGAGGTAGAAAAAGCTATCTGGTCTATGCATAAGGAGAAAGCCCCTTGGCCTGACGGATTCCCAATATCCTTCTACATAGCCTATAGGGGTCTCATCAAAAAATATCTCATGAAAATGATACAATGGGCGCACTGGAAAAAAAGAAAAAAAAGGGGGGGATATACAAACTCTACCTTCCTTGCCCTCATACCAAAATAAAACTGGCCATCCTCCTTTTCTAGATTCAAACCCATCTCCCTCTGCAATGTTTCCTATAAAATCATCACTAAAATCATGGCCACTCGCCTCAAACCCCACATAAAAAATCTCATCTTGGAGAATCATGGTGGATTCATATCTCAAAGGCAGATCTCCGACTCCATCCTCCTTGTTCAAGAAGCCATCCACTCCAACATATCCTGTAATGAAAAAGGTTTCATTCTCAAGCTTGATGTCGCCAATGCCTTCGATAGGGTAACGCACTCCTTCCTCCTAGCTGTCCTGCAAAAAATGGGATTTAATCAAAAATGTCTCGACTTAATTAATTCCTTCATCTCCGGGCCTTAGATATCCCCCCTTATCAACAAAAGACCTGCTCCTTTCTTTCAATCCTCAAGAGGGCTTCGGCAAGGCTGCCCCCTCGCCCCCTACTTGTTCATTCTTATGGTTGAATCCTTCAGTAGAGCTCTTGATTATATGAGACGGGTGGGTCTCATTATAGGTATAAAATATGGCAACGGAGTTTGAAATATGAATCGCTCCCAATTTGCTGACGATACTTTATTAATGGGAGGAGCATCCAATATAATAGCACAGAGGTTTAAAAATGTATTGGATAGATTTATGCTCTTCTCTGGAGGCCTGATCAATTACATGAAGAGCTGTGTCTATGGCTGGAATGTCTCCAGACAATCATTACACAACATTGCCAATATCTTTGGGATCCCCTGCAAGAAAAACTGGGATCACTTTAACTACTTAGGAATGTTGGTTAGTGCCAACTACATGAAGTCCGAGGTCTGGAATGTGACTATTGACAAAATGAAGAGGAAAGTGCATCAATGGGGCTCCTCGTGGCTCAACCACACAGGTCACCTCACCCTCCTCAAATCTGGGTTATCCTCCCTCCCTCTCCATCAATTTACTCTTCTTCAATCCCCGGCTAGGGTTCATCTCAAAATGGAGGCAATCATAAGACACTTCATATGGCAAGGAGGGAAGCAAGATTAAAAAAAAAGTACAATCTAGTCAAATGGAATCATGTTATTCAATATCAGGAGCATGGAGGCATAGGAGTGCGCTCCCCTAAACTCATGAATCAAACCTTTGGCGGGAAGATACTTTGGAGAATTCTTAGTGGGAACCAGACTTGGTGGAAAAAAGTGCTTGAAGTTAAGTACTTAAATTTGTCCAGGTAAAACCTCCTGCAACAAGAAATCCCCATTAGACCATGCACCAAAATCTGGTCTTCATGCAAAAAAGCTATTCCCATCCTAGCACAAAACCTCTCAAAAGTTCCTAAAGGAGGAAAGTCTAAAAATATTGGTATGGATTGCATCATGGGGAGAAACCCCATCATGGAAAGGCCAGGCACTCAGAACATTCTTTGCCACTTCAACAGCGTGGGTCTTAAATTCCTGAGTCAGTTTTCGAAATGGGACACTCAGAACCAAATGTGGATTGGATGGCAATTCCCTATTATCCCTCCTCTCCTGAAAGATGAACTCAGAAATATACAAACTCATCTGCATGGCCTAGCTCCTATCAAACAAGATGTCACAGATGGTTTTCGTTGGAACCTCACAAGCAAAACCTTCACCATCAAGTCTGCCTATCAGCATCTCTGTAAAGAAAAATATCCATCACCTATCTGGCCTGTCTGGAAGACTCTGTGGCATTCTGTAGCCATTCCAAAAATTAAATTCTTCATCTAGACCTTATTCAAAGGAAAAATTCTCACAGCTAACAATCTTAAAAAAAGAGGAGTCATAAGTCCCTCTATCTGCCCCAACTGCCAAAACGCAGAAGAGACTATACCCCACCTCTTTATTTGGTGCTCCTTTGCCACCCATTGCTGGACTGATCTCACAATTCACTACAAGCCAGAAAACAACCATCTAAAATCGATAGTTGATCTCCTTCATCACTGGAAAAACAGTCTCCCTTGGAAGAACAAGAAGAAAAAACTCTCATGGAGGGTATGGAACATCCTCCCATACACCGTCCTATGGAACATATGGCTCTCCCGCAACAATAAAATATTTAGAGGCAAAGAGCCATCCCACAGAAAACTCTACAACAAATCTTGGAGCTCTGCTCTAGAATTTATCTCGATAAAAAGAAATCACAGAATCGATTCCAACGATCTATGTGTGGAGGAAAAAATCTTCCTCAGTGATCTCTTGTCCAGAAGTAACAGGAACAACCCCTCCCCTATAACTCATTGCTCTGACACATGGAAAATCCGTCTCAGTGAAAGTGCCTTCAGGAAATGGATCAAGGACAGTGGCAGACTTACACTTTTTTTCGACAGTACCTCAAAATCGAATCTGGGATTCACTGGAGTAGGTGGTAGCATAAAAAATGATGTAGGGAAGCTTCTCTTGACATATGAATGGAGCCTTGGCTCTTTAACCAACAGCAAAGTCGAAACCCTCGCACTTTTCCAAGGATTAATTCAATTGAAGAAACTCAAAATTGACAACACCATAATTCTAGGTGACTCTGCAATCATCATTCACTCCATGATCCACAATTGGGCTGCAGCAAACATCGCCCTCGACCAAATCCTCCCCATGTTTCATATCCTTCTAGACGATTTGAAAGGTACCTCTTTTTTCCACATTCACAGATCTCACAACAAGGAAGAAAATCTACTCGCTAATCGAGCCTATACTCACTCTCCAAGTCATCTCAGTGCAATGATACAACGTATCTCTCCCCCGCTCCCTAATCATGTCCCTCACTGCAATTAGATTTATCTTGATTTCCCTCTTAGGCTTTTCTGACTCCACTTGCGCCCGTAGCACTCCTCACCTCTCTGCCCTCGTGATTCGTCCACCTTGGGCCTCTACATTCCTGTTTCCCTCCCTTCAGCCCAACTCTACTTATTCCTACTCCCCCCTTCTACTGCTTCATGCCTATTCTGCTACCCTATTGTGGCTTATAGCTCCCCTCCAAACCTCTGTTGGTTGGCTGAGCCTTCGCACCCACGCACAATGCGTTCCTCCTTGTCCCCTCAGCGCCCTTTTCATCCTGTACCCTCCTCCTCTCTGCCTCACCCCATTTCAGGCCTCTGCTGTCTTTAGAGGTCTCTCCCTCAGCCTCCCTTTTCAATTACAGGTCGGCTCATCTCATCAGTGCAGCCTCCGGCTTGCTCTGAACAAAATGGCCCGAAGTGAAAATTGTTTCCATTATGAGGATCTGCAGGGAGAGCTTAAGAAAATCTAAGCCCATAAAAATACCATCGATTCCAAGCTGAAGAATGACATCAAAGTCCTGGAGGACAGACACCAGACTAATGTTAATTTCTTCCTCTCAAGGGTCTCTTCTCTTCAGGCCCAGTTTGACAATCTTTCTAACAAGTGTGCCCATGCTGAACAGTTGGTCCAAATCCTGAAATACATGATCGAAAAATGCACTGCGCCTAGCACCAACTCCAACAACATGAGGAATGCAGGGAATGAAGAAAATCCAGAGAATTCTACAGTGCGGAAAATCAGCCACATCAACATAGATTAACCTCTCTCTTCTTCTTATTATGTCTTTTAAATATGCTCTTATTCTTTCTCAGTTTATCCATATCTACAAATTCTCAGTATTTTTGTATCTCTCGAATACTAAAATCAAAAGGCATGTAATCCATAGCTATGGCTACACTCTTTACTGCATTTCAAACAACACTTCTTGTAACCATGGAGCTTAAACTCCCAACCTTTTTTTGAAATACAATTAGCATCCGACTTTGTCAAAAAAAAAAAAAAAAAACATAGGCTGGTCTAAATATATATTTTATACTCAACGTTTTTATCAAATTAATATTTAATGTTAATAGATTCATACCAAGTTTTATAAATACAATTAATAAATATTGTGAATAAAAATTTGTGATATAAATAATAACATTAATATTTGAATTCTGACAAATTATTTTTTTAATCCACTCAACCATCATCTATTTACGCATATCTTTTACCGAAATAAATTTTATTTTATATAATGGAGAGCCATTGAGCATATATTTACTAACTAGAATATACAATAAGATTCCCTTCACCTTAATTATTAATAAATACATTAAAGTCCCAAATAACTTGATCTTCCCCTTTACAAACTCCCCCAAAGAAATTTCCTAATTGCAATGAACTGATCACTTCCTCTACTACATAAGGTTCTGAAAGATTCAATTACAGAAAAATCAAAGTTGTGGATAACAAAGCAGCAAATGAGGAAGAGAATTCTTCGGATTGATTATAATTCTAGGGTTCAAGACCTGGAACCTTGGTAATATGCGATGTTTCCCTAGTTTGATAGGGCTATTACTTCTTTTGTGTAGTTCATAATGTCACACAAAATATAGGCACCAAGACTTCTCTCTAAAGGGCTGCCACAAATGTGTTTGATTCTCGAGTCTAGTAGCCAACTTATTAAGGAAAATCTAGAATGAGAAATCATAGTGAGTGGCACCTTTTCTTCATAGATATTTAAGTAATAATGTCAACTTTTCCTAGATCATCAAATCAAGACAATACAAATCAAAATTCAATTTAATATTTATTATAATTTAAATTTTCAATCTATTCGAAACATATATTCATAGTCTAAGGGGTCTTGAATACACCATGATGGGGTGCTCTGTTAAGGCACTCCTTGATGTGAATTCGTCGGTTCAATTTTCCAAATATCACTTATCAGAATAGATGCCAACGAAATATTGCAAATAGTATATAGACAAAATGATTTACAATTACAGAGCTCTAGTGTCCTTAGCTATAAGCCTCTTGAAGGAATTATTAGATTAAAAGGGTGGAAATTTATCATTTCAAATATCACCTATCAGAATATATGCCATACTCATGAGTATGGCTTATAAGTACACACGGGGTAAGCATGGCCACTGGCTGCCGCTGAATACTCAAGTAGAATCTTGACAGACTCACAATGACTGAGTAACGGTCACTAAATACTTACCTCACATTGACTAACTGTTGGAGAGGAATCATGAGTACTACAAGTATTTTGAGATCGAACAAGTAAAGTATAAGTCCTGATTCTAACCCACCAACAATTTCATCTTTCAAGGAAACACTTTCAAGATTATTCTTAAGCTTTTAAAGCTTGAAACACCAAAACTGTTAATGTTTGCAGCAATGGACAGGTACTCCTGCATAGGCTAAGTGTCAAGCATGAAGGAGTTGTCCAAGACCTTCTTAGGAACGTGCCCTTGTTGAGGGAGAGTCGCTATGATCCTTTTCCAAAGCCTAACTTAGGAAAAGCACATTGATTAAGGTTGTTTAAGGAAAAGTGAATTATTCACTTTAGTGACTTAGATCTAATATGAAATAGGTGAGGATTTAATACTAGCCATCCATCACTTTAGTGATTAGGGTTTGAGATCTAACTCGATCAAGAATTATAAAAGGAAGTCTAAGTGAAGGAGGAAGAAATAATACAAGTGACAAGTGATTTTCAAATTTGAGAGAGAGACTTTCTTAAGTGGGTGAGATATTCAAGGCTAAAGAGAAAGAAAAATGATTGTAATAGTGAGAGAAGGGTTGTACCAAATTTCTGAGCACAAGATATCAAGGCCACAACTGTGGAGTGAGAATGGCTTCAAAAGAGCACAGGGGCTCACACGTGTGCCGCATTTGTGTTGTAGAACCTACATGTGCAACATAGAGCAAGCAACAAATCACATGTGCCATGCAAGGATAGGCTAGAACTTACACATGCCATGTGAATTGGTGTTGAGCCAAACATGCCACTTGGAGGAGAGCTTCAACAAGTCTGCACATGTAGTAGGGCTGCCCTAGAGTGGTCATACCACATTCTTGGGGTGCAAATCAGAATTTTCAGGGAGCCAAATTCTCAGGTTCAATTGCTGTAAATTTTTTTATTTCTCTGTAAGAAAGCCCTTATTTATTTTAAGAAATAAAAGTGAAGGACAAATTGGACAGTTTATATTTTCTTCTGTGAGATTGATTTCCTACTTGTACTTTTGCTGTCAAATTTTACTATTAAAAATACCAATGTACTTTATTCAAAATTTTCAGAAAATAATTTACTGCGTTAAATAAATTTGTGGTTATAAATCTTATTTGGGATATAAATCAGATCTGGTATTTAGAAAATTAACAAAAACAACAACATTACTTTGACAGTTTTTGACAGAAAGAGGATTTTCTAACACCTGTGTATCAAGCAATGATATTTCAAGCGATTCAAAACTATGTTTTGGAATTTGTAACCAATGTTACAAAACTTATACTCAGACATAACTACACCATATTCAAAGCTAAACGACTTGGCAAAGACTAAAGAAACAATAGTTCAACTAAACAAAATAAACTAGCATAAAATGTTTTTCCCCAATCCATAAAGGATTTGATGTCATAGAATAAACACTAATTTTACCATCTAAAAGCACACTAGAATGAACTTCTCACTGGAATAAGAACAATCAGCAAGTTTGAATCAAGCAAAATGAGTGCCAAAATTGAGTTTAATAGGAAACTAAAATGCATGAAAACATAATATTTCCAAATAACTGTGAGTATTTTAACTCGCCCAACTTTCAAGTTCCACAAAATATTCAATAGTATGGAAATTTGAAAATTATTCAAAAAAATTTTGAATTTCTCACTATGAATTCTTTTTTTTTTTTTAGTTTCTACCTTTTTGAAAAACAAAAGGTCACCAATTTTTTTTTTTTTTTGAACAATCTTTGCAAATAATTAAAATCATGGATAATCTGAAGAATAACATGGTTGGTTATTGGGAGTGCTACTGTCATTCATTGGCCTTGGTACAAGAAGATGGGTCAAATTGTTGGCTCTTCAATGTCTAAGACCGTTTCTGATGAAGATAAGTCCATGGGTGGTGTTAACAGTGCTATGAATATGGCAAGGCCTATCGAAAGGTTTGCAGAAGTTACACCCTCTCTTGTTGGCCTTTCCAATAATTTGAAAACTAAAACATTTGCAAACCCCAAGGTGGCGTAGAGTGCTTCTGAAAATAAGTGGGAATCCTTTAGCAGGGAATGCAAAAAATGTTGACCCAAGGTGACATCATCAATAGCTAGAGAAATAGCAACAGTTAATTACCTTGGTGTAAAGGTTGGTTGGCATCCAATCAGATTTCCAAAGGAGATGTTCTGAGTGTGGCAAATATTTTTGGGATTTATTATCGACAAGGGAGGCTCGGATACATTAATGGAACCAGAGTTGGGTCCTTAGATTGGAAATTCAATTCCTTTCCGAGGTAAAGTGAGTACTTAGAAGTGGGACAAATAATGAGAAGCTCTTTGGAGATGTTTTATATAGATTCTAATTCAGAAGTATGTCAGACCTGCTTCATATATTAATTACCAAGTTGAAAATAAAGGGACAAAGAATATCTAATATATATACAGTCCATTTACCACATAAATAGGCAATACAAGCTTGGAAACCCATAGAGATGATTAAAATACCCTAAAATCCACAAAGTATAAAACTGTGCTCCAATACCATGTGTAAGGACCTTAACTTTCTGAATTAACAATCATTAACAGAATTGATTATACACAATTCAGAGTGGGATTTTTGAAGCAGAATATATATCAATTGACTAATTAATACTTACCTAGAGCCGTGTTTGAAGATGTTCCTGATCAGCCATGGCTTCAGCTCCCGTCACCAAACCATCGTTTTCCTCCCAGCCTATCTGAGGTCAACCTCTCCAATCCCCAGATCCAAAAGACAAGTCTTCTGGCCCCCGTGCCTAAAACTCTAATAACAATCAAGATCACTCCATGACTCTGTTAGAACTCACTCCTCATGTCTCATGCAGTTAGAACTCCTCTAACAACATCTGGGTCAGCTTACCCACTCACTACCCATGCCCATCAAGTTTCCCCTCTTCTCCTTTTATGCACAAACTCCATTCAAGATATTTATTAAAATATCCTCTTTTAATAAATATCTTAGTTTTATTAAATATTATTATTTTCTAAATATCTTGGATTTCTAAAATATTTTAGATTTATTAAAATATTATTATTTAATAAATATCTTGAATTTATTAAAATATCATCATTTATTTGCATAAGTCAATGTTTTTAATTTATTTTGAAAAAAATATTAGTTTATATTATGATAGTGGTAGATATAACTAATACATTCATTATATTTTGATGAGTTAGGTATTTACTCCATACTTCAATAATTCACTCATTACTTTACACTGAGTTTTTTTTTTTTTTTTTCTAATAATTGATTAGTGCATGTACTAGTGCAGTACATGAGATACATGCATATGTAGCTATCATATGCAGGTCTCATATGCGTGCTAATATTTCTATGTTCCATATAATTCGAGTTGGGTTGTTACAATTTATGCATTTAGAAAATTGCATTTTAATTAATAAAATTTAAAGGTCTTACTTAAAATTGTAGGGTTGATTTCCAATCCAATTAGGAAAACTAAAATTACAACAATTACATTTGGACATAAATTTCTCATTAAATTAACAATTAACCCATTATTCTTACAGTCAACATTACAAATCCAAAATACACAAACATGATACAAACCAACGAATGAAAAAGGAACCAGAATCCAAACATCAACTAACATAGTCTAAATGTTCTATCTTTACACCGTTTTTACCAAAATTCAGTGATAAATTTCTTAGTGAGATCATACTTTATGTTTTTTAAATTGCATTTTTAAATGTATATATAAGTTCATAACCTTGAAAACTCCTTTAGATACTAGAGTGTACATATTAAACCATTTAAATCTGCAATGCACTATATTGTACTCAAATTCAATAGCCTAAATCTACTATTTCAACAGTTTTTATTCAATTAAAAATATATATATATATATATATATATATATATATATATATATATATATAACTTAACCATAATACTATATTATTAAACAAAAAAATTATCATTAATAATATATCCTAAATCTTTAACATATACTTTAAATGGCCAAGATAACCTTAAAACAACATTATCAAACAAATATATTTAGGACGATAGGCCTATTTCTTTGAATATGTTCACCTCCCTACTTCGTCAACATTTTTGTTCTTAGCCTGACATTTGGCAAACACTTCAAGGCTACTTTCTCTGCTCTTCTGATCCTGTTGCTCTATGCGCTGGCTCCCTGCAAAATCGGGTTTATGCGTTGGCTCCATGCAAAATCGGGTTTATGTGCACACAACTATCACACTTGTATAGGTGCATGACCAACTAACTATGGCTCTCCCTCTCAGTTCTCTGTGTTGTATATTCCTCTCTTATTAGGTGTCGAGGCAGCGTCCAAGCTTCGGCCTGCAAATAAGCAACAACAACTCCATTTGTGATTCTTTTCCGAAAAAGATATAGAAGTCAGAAAGTGGGGTTGACCATACTACAAATATTTGCAGAAGAGAGCTCCAATTGCGCCAACTCCGCTAAAATCGGAAGCACGACAAAGCTCGCTCTGAAGCTCATGAAAAAGCTGGCGGCTGGAACTCAAGTAACAATCTCTCTAATTATTTGTACTGTGATTCTCTGGTGTATCTAGCCTCAAAAACTTCTTATTATTGATTGATATTATTGTGGTGTTGATGGTATTATTGTATATTTTGTAATGTGAAGGGAATGAAAGACACGACAATGGAGGAGGACATTTTCTTTTCAACGAGCAACCTCCAACTGTGAGCCCTTAAATACACAATTTCTTTTTATTTTTTATTCAAAATGATTTGCTATGATTGTGTGACATGCTTATAAAAGGGGCTAGGAATCCTTCTCGGTCTTCAAATTTCCGCAGTTTATGAGTAGTGTTAATTGCTGTCGAAATTCTCGTTTACTGCTGGAATTTGATGTGAAAAAATTAGGAGGTGGAAGACGGAGAGATTTGAAACCTGGGCCGGATCTTTTTGCTTTTAATTTTAAGGATTTAGAAGGTTCGTCTGTCTTAGTATTTACTCCTAAGCAGGTTGAAGAAATCTCCTTTTTCAAGATTAAAGCAAGGGTTTTTCTTCTGTCACCTCCGAGGTTCGATTCCTCGAAGCGTTCTTTTGGCAAGAATCGAAGAATGACAAACCGTCGCACTCTGAAATAATAACCCTAAAAATTTCAAACGCTGTCAGAAATACTAACCCTAAAAATTTCAGAGAGAAGGTTTTGAATTTTGTCTTGAATTTAATGGTTTTCTGGTGGTATCTGCAGGCCAAATCGACGAAAGATGACATGGCCATTTCTCAGAGTTCGACTTCTAAGTGCATCGAGGAGGCTTTCGTGCCAAGGTTCGACGGGCTCCGATTTATCAAAACTTTGGTGACTGCTCACAGATAGGGATGCTGATCGAACACATGCTCTACTGAAACCAAAGACTTTCCCCTTTATTTTTTAGCAATTTATTATCGTCGTCATTTTACCTTCTAAATTTAGAAATCCTCTTTTAAGCCGCGCGACTTGTATATTAGAGATGTTTCTAAATTTAGGTAGATAGGATATCTCTGATGGAATTAGAAATGCCGGTCAAAGTAGCCGATGCATCTAAATGCGTGGTTCTTGATAAACTCAGGAAAAATTGTAATTATTATCTTGTTTTTTCCAAATGTGTGTTTCGTACCAGGTCTCGAAGAATATGGCAACCGTTAAATTCACTAAAATTGTAATTTGATCTTTTATGGCCAAATGTGTGTTTTGTACCAACTCTCTAAGAAAATCGTAAAAATGCAGTAATATAAAATTTAACTGTAACTGAAAACGAATGGTTTATTTCTCTGTTCCGTTTTGTGCCATTAGCAACCCGGTGTCCATCGCACTTCTCTGTAACTCGTTCCTTCCAAAACCATGGTAAAGTATTAAGTAGAAACATGCACGTTTTTAAAATTATTTTAGAGAATATTATACAAAATTATAAATTTATTTGAATATTTTTTCCTACACGAAGGACGGATTTTAACAAAATTATAGTTTTATGTTATTAATAAGGATTAAGATAAGTTATTAAGCAGACACATGCATGTTTCTCTAATTATTTTAGAGAATCTCTTATAAAATTTTAAATTTATTTGAATATTTTTCTTATTATGACTGGATTTAAGAGGATTTTATTAAAATTATAGGTTTATTTTAGTAATAAGGGTTGAGATTTTAGGCTTAAAATTGGTTGTTTAATTATTATATGTTTTTGTATTTTTAGTTAGAATTTTGTGAAATCATTTTAATCAAATTGTGATTTTTTTATGTTTAAAATGGTTTTTAAGTGCACAACTTTGAAAAACCCCTCATGTATTAAGATTGGGTTGTTTAATTATTATATGTTTTGACGCATTAAGATTAGGTTGTTTAATTATTATATGTTTTGGTATTTTTGGTTAAAATTCTGTGAAATCATTTTTAATCAGATTGTGATTTTTTTATGTTTAAAATATTTTTTTAATGCATAATCTTGAAAAACCCATAATATATTAAATTTGTGAAGAAATTACAACTATAACATTTAATTTCAACAATTTTTTAACAAATCAAAAACTTTTTATCAAATCCTAAATAAATTGAAAAAAAATATATATATACCAAAAAAACTTCAAAACTTATGACCGATAAACTATAACCTTTTAAAAACAGTACATTCATCAGCTTATACATCCATTGTGGATTTTTGAGGATTTTATCTCATCGTAAAAAGAATATTCATCTCTCTTCAACCAGAAAAATTTCCAAAAATTGTGCTATGCCTTTTCAGTGTATCCTCATCGTAAAAAAGAATATGCATCTTTCTTCAACGAAAAAAATTCAAAAATTGTGCTATGCCTTTTGAATATAATAATGCCACATCATAAAGTATAATATTGCTTTAGTCATAATTAGGTTGTTTGTGCCGAGAGCGTTCTCGTAATCTAAATTAACTACCAAGGGGAATGGATCAGTCGGGTACGAGTACATCCCAACACGGAACGAACAAACTGGTTCTTTCTTGCAACAGGTTAGCCTATGTGTCTAAAGGAGGTTCAATTTGAGTGATCCATGTGATACTCTCTTTCTACCTTTGGTTTGTCATTTACCTGTTGGCCTCGACATAGCTCAAGGTGGCAAGCTCTGTGGTGACACGATGGACTTTACATATTTCAAGGTTGTTTTATGATGATTAAACAGCGACTGGCAAGTTTATATAATTTTCCCAATTGTCCCTGACATCAACACAGTGATGGCTATCTGAATCTCTCGGGTGTACTTGTTGCTTTTCCCAATTGTTTAATATGGAGAATTTGGCTACACGATTAATATCGAATATCTCTGCCCATGAGGAGTTTATTGCCAGGACTCTTTCTGCTGAACAGAGTATTACAAGGGACTCTGAATTGGACGACTTGATTATCAAACAAGCAATTTGGAGCCTGCCTAGGGAAGAAGTGAATGTTCAAGGTAGACTTAGAGGCAAGAAGTACCGTGGAAGAGGCAGGTGTAAGAAAAACATATATAAGCACAATATGGTGATTAAGGAGATTAATCTGGACTATGATGATTTGTGGGAGGGTGGCGAGCTTACAGAAGCGAGCTATGATAGGAAGGTGGATGTTTCCTGATGGTAGTGAATTTGATACTGGGAGCTAGATTAAGTAATACTGGAATCCGATCATTGGTTACACGCCCAAAGTCAGTATGCTCCTAAATGGATGGTTCAACATCCATTTTATGGACGAGAAAGATGTGTACAAGATCATTGACAGGACATGGGTTCGCGATCGAAGTTTCATGCAGTTAGTTCCCTGGTATCTGGGTTTTACCCGGTCATGGAGGCACCACGTAGCCGGGTGGTGTGGGTGAAACTGCCGAGACTTCCACTTGAATATTGGACCCTAAAAGCTCTATGTGCGATTGGAAACTCCATTGGTTGCACCAAATATATAGAACCTAGTATTGTGGGTGCAAGCGACAAAAGAATTGTGTGGCTTCTTGTTGAATTAAATTTTGTTGGGGGATTCCTAGGGGACGTCGACCTGATCTGGGGCCATCGGCGTCATCGCCAACATATTGATTACTGGGGTATCCACTTTAGATGTCTCATTTTCCATAGGATTGGACACCTTCGGGAGAACTGTCCCAATCGATTTTGTGTTGATCGGGTTGGAGCTGTTTTGTCTGAAGCGGTTGGGGGTCATCAGAATCTTGCTAATTCTGGCACGTCGGGCGGTTTCACACCAGCTAATCCTATTTCCTCATCTTCTGATGATGATGCTTATAACTCTACTGAGGGTCATAGTGACAGAATGGTGCCTTTTTCTGATGGGGCTGCTCGGGACACTTGCCTTTCTGGTCCTAGTCAATCCCAATACAGGGTTCTTGAACCCGAGTCTAATCTTGAAAATACCATTTTATCTAGTGGTGACCCCATTGATGTCCAAAATATGTCGTCGGTACCAAATGTATCTTACCCCACTGCCAATCCCCCTCTTTTCCAATCCACAAATTATGTAGTTGGGGAATTGTCCTTTGTTAGGGTTATTGGGAACTCGGGTGGGTCTTTGTTGTCTCTTGATAAGTCGCCTGTGCCTAATGAGCCTCTGGTTCTCTCCGACTTCCCCAGAAATTCTGTCGGGAGTGACATCGAATCACTCATGGGAAATCCTAATCTTGACTTAGCCACTCTCATGGTGTTTGAAAGGCCTCCTATAAATATTGGTGTTGACAAATCCCCATCCTCAGCCTCTCATATTACTGTTAGGAAGAAATCTAAAGTTGGGACTAAACAATTCCGGGGTAAGCTAAAATCCATCTCTTTGTTCTTGGATGACGAGGAGAATCTCACTGACATTCCCGTTGTGGCAAGGGAGAATATTTGTGGAAGTTCTAGGGCACTTAGAGCATGCAACCCTACTGATATTTCCCCATGAATCAAATCATATCCATGAACATTAGGGGGTTGGGTGATGCCCCCAAAATACATTTCCTACGGGATTTTATTACTACTAAGGATCCTATTATATTTTTGGGTCAGGAAACTTTATGTTGTCGTGAGAAGGCTATCAAAGTTTCCTTAAGTATCAAACTAGGATGGTGTGTGGCGACGTTGGATTCTGCTGGTCATTCGGGAGGCACGATTGCTATGTGGAATCCAAACAGAGCAAAATTCAGGGCCTTTAGTTTTTTCGGGGGAATGTTGTTATCTGGTCAAATTCAGGGTTTGGAAGGCTATTTTAATACTATAAACCTTTATGCACCATATAATAATAGGGTGTCTTTCTGGAACCGAATACAGGCTATGGGTATTCTATCACTGCAGAACTTAATTATCATGGGAGATTTTAATTCTACCTTACAGGATGATGAAATATGGGGTACTAGTGCACGAATGGATCTTTTGGAAAACTATATGAAAGATATGTTTAATTCTCATTGTATTATTGATATCAGGCCATTTCTAATGATCCCCACTTGGACAAACAAAAGGGCGGGGGAAAATTTCATTGGAAAAAGATTGGACAAGGCCATGATAAAGGACAACTTGATGGACTTTTTGGGGGTTCCTAGGTCTGTTGTTATGGTCTGCGATATATCTGACCATATGTTGATTTTATTATCCTAGAATATCAGGGATATGATCAAGGGGAGGCCTTTTAAATTCAAACATGTATGGTTGGAGGACAAGGATTATGTAGACCTCATTAGGCGGATGTGGCATGAGGAGGGTGATCTAGCAGACATCATGGGTTGGGAAAAATTCCATTATAAATTACAAAATATTAAAAAGGCCTCCAAAGAATGGGAGACTAGGAAGAAGAATGCCCTCAAGGCTGAACTTCGCTACATAACAGAGCAGATGGAGGTTATTCTCACAGACATCTCAGAAAATATCTCGGATGAGGCCACTTATGGTATTCTGAAGGACCTGGGGAATCGAAAGAGGGAGATACTGAGAATAGAGGAGATCACATGGAAGCTCAAAAGTAGAATTGCATGGCTAAAGGAGGGAGATCACAATACCAATTTTTTCCATAAATGTGCTAATGAAAGAAAAAACAAGAATGCAATATGGCGCATTAAAAGGTCCGATGGTAGTTATGTGATTACCACCTCTGAGATACAAAGGGAGGCCCTTCTACATTTCCAGTCCTTTTATCAGAAAAATCCTTCTATCAATGAAAACAATCAGAAATGGATTCTAGATCATATTACAAGGATGTTCGACAATGAGGCTGTAAATTCAATTGAAAAGTGTTACAGGGAATGAAGTTCTTTTGGTCCTAAAATCTTTCTCTCATGATAAGTGTCCGGGGCAGGATGGATGGCCCACGGAATTCTTCATTTTATTTTTCGACATCATGGGAACTGAATTAATAGAGATTTTTGAGCAATTCCGAAATCGGGGATATATGCCAGCTAACCTAAATTCCACTTTTATTACTTTAATACCAAAATCAACTGATCCGCAGTATTTTTGAGATTTCAGACCCATTGCACTTTGTAATCTGATTAGAAAATTACCTCAAAAATCATTGCAAACAGATTAAAGGGTACCTTATCAGGCCACATATCTAAGGAACAGTATGGATTTTTACAGGGGCGCTCTATACATGATGTTGTTCCTGTAGCTCAGGAGGTACTTCACACTATGCACACAGAAAATAAAGAAGTTGTTGTGATGAAATTTGACCTTTATAAGGCATATGATTCAGTGGATTGGTCGTATATTAGGTTAGTACTGCTCAAGATAGGGCTACCCATAAGGATCATTAGATAGATCATGTCCTACATCTCCACGGTCAGATATGCAGTTATTATAAATGGACTTCTGACTCCTTTTTTTGAAGCTGGTAAGGGTCTAAGACAAGGATGTGCTCTCTCACCTCTCATTTTCATTATGATTATGGATGGCTTTAGTAAAATCATACATGGTGCAGAACAAAAGGGCTACATAAGGAGATTTTCCTTTTCGGCTTCGGTATCCTCTTCACAGTCTCTATTTGTTGATGACATGTTATTATTTGGCTATCTTATAAGGAACCACTGGTTTTATACTCACTATATGCTAATAAGGTTTGGAACAGCGAGCGGATTAGTTATTAACAAAGAAAAATTTTTTCTCATCTTTGAATACGGAGATATGGAAGAAGTTTCATTCATTACTAGTTTCCTGGGAGTTAGTTGTAGGTTGGAATCAAATGGCTTTACATACCTTGGTTTCAAGATCAAGTCGTGTGGTTACAAGAATAAGGATTGGATGTGGCTGATTGATCGGTTCAGGGTGCGGATCAACAGATGGACCCATAGATGGTTGTCAATGGGAGGTATACTTATAATGATTCAGGTTGTTCTTTCATAGCTGATGGTCTATTGGGGCCATCTGTACTATTTGCGTGATCAGATTATTGTCATGATATATAGAATCATTGCCCAGTTTCTTTGGGGGGGATCCAGTTTGACACAAAAATATCACTTATGTAGATTAGAGGTTTTATGTCAACCCAAAGCGCATGATGGGTGGGGCATTCTGAACGTGCGGGTTTTTAACAAGGCTTTGCTGGTTAAATCCTTCTGGAGGGTTATCAAAGGACATAGTATGTGGAATGCTATCATCATATGAAAATACATAGAAGGAGATGCCCTCCATCAATTACTCTGTAACGAGTTTTCATTTCCTCGGGCTATATCAGCCATATGGAGGAGTTTTAAAAATGTGCTAGGGCATGTGGCCAAGAGATTGACTTGGATTTTTAGGGACGGTTGCCGAATTCCTCTATGTTTCAAGAATATATTATGTGTTCTGCAGCATTCTGGTCTTTCGGCCCTCCTTCTTCATCGCCTTGCTCATCGAGGAATTTTCCTCCTATCGCAGAATATTCACTATTGGATATTTGGTGCTCCAGTCTATAAAACAGACCAACAATTGGGCCTAGCAGGCATGGATGTTGATGAATGGTGCAATTTTCTCCATACCTTAAGAAATTATGGACTATGTTATGGCCAAGGCGGGGATCAGATAATCTAGGATGGGCCTCTTAAAGAAAATTCAGTGATTGTTAAGGATGCATATCAGCACATTAATTCTTCTTTATATATGGAACAGATCACTACGATTTTTTCTCCTTTCTGGTGCAGGAAAATTCCTACCAAGATCTTACTGTTTGGTTGGCTAGTTTGGAAGGAGAAAATTCTGACTTGGGATAGTCTCATTAAGCAGGGGTAATATGGACCGGGCAGATGTACTATATGTTGCAACGATGAGGAAACTATTGCACACCTTTTCTTTTTCTGCCCAATGGCTTTTAACCTGTGGAAGTTGTTTGGCCCATATCTTATTGATCCCTCATGGAACTCGCAAGACTTCATTTCAGTTGCACTTGAATGGGACAAGCTGAAAGGAAAATTCCAATCTCTACCTTTCTCTTCATTTGGGAGGTCTGGCTCGCTAGGAACAGGCTCATTTTTGAAGGTAGGCCTTTTGGAACCAATCTGGTATATTCTGCTATCATGAGATGGATTGATGAACCGCCTCTTCCACAAATTAAGATTTTGGATGGCTCTCACCGTATCCGACCACATGAGATATCCATCCCTGCTATATTTTTTGATGGGGCATGTGAGGAGGGCATTATTGGATGCGGTGCCTGGATAAAGTTGTCACAAAGAGAAAGGATCCACATATTCTAGAATGGTGGGTCGGGTACAAACAACAAAGCAGAGATCATGGCCTTATGGGGGGGCCTCTTGGCTACCAAAAATTTAGAATTGCAGAATGTTAGCATATATGGAGATTCCAAGCTTTTCATTGGATGGATCACAAATAGCATCAGCTTGATATATCCGGACTTACAGGGTTGGATTCAAAGGACACAGAGGTTATGGCAGAGGTTAAACTGCCCATCTATTAGCCATATATACAGAGAAAACAATACACGTGCATATCATTTATCAAAACAGGGTATCAAAGCTAACATTGGTTTTTTGCAGGTCAAACAGTTCATGGATGGGAATCAAATTTTGGATACATCTATTCCTATCCCTTAATCACTTTAGCCCTGTTTCAAGCGAGCCTAATTTTGCAAGTGAGCCAGTTTTCTCTTTTTGTTAAAAGATACTGATCATCATAGGTGCCAGGGCGTTTGCACTTCTGCTCAGTTTTGGATTCCTGCTAATTTTTGAACCGGAGATGATCCAATTATTCTACTATGTACTGTGGTCCTCGGTTTTTTAGATCTTTGCACATCACATATGGGTCTGTCTAAAATGGTGGGATATAGCAGTTGCGATTGGGTCAAATGCTATCTATGCTAGTTTTCATCACATGTAAGCCTGAATACATTAAAATGGATTTGGATGAACCTTATCATTAAGCTTTCTTACCTAAATTCATATGCTGCTAATCTTCAATTTTCTAATCAATACAGGTTTACACAGTGGTTACACTAACACTTTTTATTACTTTCTATATATTTTTATCATAGAGTCAAGTTTTTGGACAATTTGCAGGGATATGTTCTAATATGATGGGGTAGGTCCTTCACCTCCCGAAATTCTCTCTTCCTATGTTTACAGGGCCTCTTCCGACTTAGAAGGGGTATTGTTTTCAAAAGCTATGATATGATGATTTTCTCGCTTCTGTGCAGCTGAGAGTGTAATGAAATGTTTTATGCACTGATATATATAATATACAGTGTTTTTTTCTTTCTAAAAAAAATAAAAAAATAAAAAATTCCAGAGTTGATTAAGCCCATTAAGTATCAAATTTGAAAGATCATTTTGGTTTTGAATATTAGGTATAGGAATGGAAAGTTCATTTTGGTTTTGAATGTATTTAAATTGTTTTAATAATCTGGACCATGTTAAATGCCAATGCAGGCCCGGGCACAGTGAAGGGTGCTACACAGACTGTTGTTGACGCTGTAAAAAGCCCCTTTAGGGGTAGCCAGGGCAAACAAAAGAAGTGAGGAGGACTGCTGTACCATCCTGAGCCTATATTTTTGGCTTGGCTCGGCTTGCCTTCTGAAGGCTAGAATGTATTAGTTCTAGCATTTCTGTCTGCAATAAATATCTTATACTTTATAATAATTATAAGTAGATGAATATTCAGAATTTGAGACCCTGAAGACGATAGTCTGTGTCTCTAAGTCATACTTGTCATATTTGATAGACTGGAGATTTGAATTTTTGAAATCTCGAATTTTTGAAGTTTCTCCATCTGGAAAGTTTAACATGGGAATTATGTAGATATTGCGTTCTTCATTTGTATTTTTTTTCTAGATATTGCGTTCTTTATTTGCATTTTTTTAAAGTGTAGAATTATTTCTGGTAATTTAAAAAGTTTACTTACTAACAAAGTCTTCAAAATAAAATAGGTTAAGTTAATTAGATATAGTTACTAATTGGGCCTTGAATATGCCTTCAAACTGCTTCTCAAACTAGTTACTAACTTTCCTTCTCTATGGAAGGAAAGCTCGCTTTCCTTAGAAGTGTCTGACTTCAGATGTATACATCCTGACCTCAAAACCCACACATCTTCAGGAAGTGAGCTCATCCTCTTTGGCTAGGAAGCTCTTCCTCCGAAGTGAGCTCAGGATTTATACCCACACATCTATAAATCAGGAAGTGAGCTCAAAACCCACACTACTGAAAGCCTGTATCACATTGTATGTGAGTGAAAACCTGTTTCACGACTACCTGTGCCTGCATTCACATATAGAAACCATTAAAAGTAGCAGCCAGTGAAAGAGTAAACATCTGGTTTCACAACTATCGGTACGTTCACATATAGCAGCCATTGAAAGAGTGAACCTCGGATTTCACAACTACCGATGCATTTACATATAGCACCCAGTGAAAAAGTGAACCTCTGGTTTCACAATTACTAGTTATCCGCTGTTCCCATAAACGATGTCCCCATAAACCAAAGGGGTGAACCCTTGGTTTCACAACCACTGGTTTGACACAAACATTAAAACTGAGATTCAACTGAGTAATTACTCTTATGAGTTATGAAAAGCTTTTTCGCTTTAAAAAAAATAAAGAATAAATTAGATCTGCAAGTCCTGAAGTTTAGATCTGCCAAGTCCAGAAGTCTCTGTACAAAAGATGTCTGGTGGCATCTACTGATTTTAATTGTTATTTATATTCCACAACACTCGTCCTTATTGTACTTATTTCTATAAACACACTCAAGATCAACGAGACTTCATAAAAAAAATTATGGTCCTAGAATAATCTTCATATATCTATTTTAATGGACTTATTTCTATTAAATCCATTCATAAATCTATTTAAGTGAACTTATTTTTATTAAATCCAATTAATATCAACGAGGTTTAAAAAAAATTTCATAAATCTATTGTGAATCTCGACTTCAAAATATTATGATTAGTGATTGATTTTCATAAATTTATTGTGAAGCTGGACTTCAAAATATTATGATTAGTCTGTAGCTGTGATTGATATTCATAAACCTATTGTGAAGTTGGACTTCATATATCTGTGGGTAAAAGTCATCATTGAAATTCATTTAATGAATAAATATTCTGATTTAGTCTTGCAATTAGTTATTTACTTATTCTTATGGGTATTATTTACATTGGGAAATTCAAAGTAATGGTCTCTACAATGGGAATTTAAGGTAATAGTCTTTACATTATTCTGATGGATATCACCAGAAAACTTAGGAATTGTTTTTATGGATATCTAAGTGAGAAAATCTAGAGATATCTTATTCTGATAGAAAATTCTTATGATATGTTTCAAATTTGATTTTAGTATTGGTAGCTGTTAGAGGGCACAACAATTTCATGTTTAAAGACAAATATTTGTGAATTTTACAAATTTTTATAAAGATAATTTTTTGTGAATCTTACAAATTTCTTTAAAACCAGATAAATATTTGTGAGTCTTACAAATATCTTTAAACCCAGACCAGTGGTAAAGATAAATATTAGTAAATCTTACAAATTCCTAGTAATAAAGATAAATATTTGTAAATCTTGCAAATTTCTTTAAAACCACACTAGTAGTAAACATAAATATTCATAAATGTTACAAATTTCTGGTAAAAAAGATAAATATTTGTAAATCTTACAAATTTCTTTAAAACGAGATTATTGTTAATAAAATAAATATTTGTGAATCTTGTAAATTTCCTTTAAATCAAAGATAAATATTAATAAATCTTACAAATTTGTGGTAATAAAGATAAATATTTGTAAATCAAATTTCCTTAAATCTTACATGTATATGCCAAAAAAAAAAAAAAAAGATGTTTCTGCCCATTTTAAAACAATCTTATTTAAATCATAAAAAAAATGAAAAGAACTTCTTTAAAACCAAACCAGAAGGTGCAAAAAATGAAAATATACCTATCTTTTTTATCATCTCATTTAAATCATAAGTACCAATTACCAAATTTAACAATATCAAAAGATAAAAGCTAAGCTCTTTCCAAGGCCTCAACAATCTAGACAAAGGGTTGGCTTGCTTCCTTTTTTTATTAAAAAAATGTAGTGTTTATTTTAATTTTTAGAATTTTAATTGAATTGTTATAAATTATTAAGTGAATGAATATTTTAAAATATTTTAAGAGTAATTATAAATTAATAGTTTTTTTAGAATATTTCTACTTATCACTTATTTTAGAATATTTTTATGAATAAATATAGATAGTTTTATAAATGAGATAATAAACAATAATAAAGAATATAAATTGAAATAAGAAAGTATACATTCTTAATGGCATGTTATCAATAAGCAAAATAAATGATTTAATTCCTTTAATCAAATAACATAGAATGCTTAAAATGAGGCAAAAGTCATTTGTAGTTGTTGTTTCCTTAGTTTATATAGAAAATCAAAATTTCTTCCATTTTGAAGATTTTGTTGGTAAAATAAATGATAAATTATATGTTTGTCAACCTTCATCATTTCAATATTTCAATCCAATTCAACATTTCTATTTCACAATCCTTCTTTTTTTCCCACCTTTTGGGGCAATTTCTATAATACATATAATTTTTTAATTAAAGAGCTGAGGTTGTATTCATGATTTACATATTTTTGACCCTGTAATCATGATTTACATATTTTTGACCCTGTAATCAATAGTTAGCTTTATGCATTCAATTTACATGTTTTTGACCTTTTGACTACATAGGGTAGTTAGGTAAACTTTATGCATTCAAGTTTTTAAAATGTCATAAATGCTTTCTGAAAATTATGATAGCCATAATATGGGATGGAGGATTGCTAGAAAGGATTAACATGTCATACATGCTCCTTGAACATTATGATAGCCATAATATGGGATAGAGGAGAGTTGTGTGTGTTAATATTATTGTTGCATAACTTAAATGATAATTATAAATTATCTTAATTAATTAATTAATTAATAATAATAAATTTGGTAAACATTTGGTAATCTTTTTTAGAAGAATAATATTTAAATGATTTGCTTAAGTATGTTTCATATTTATTATAATAGAAAACTTAAATTCTACAATGTAAGTTAGAAGGTGAAAAAAAAAAAGAGAATGAACATTGTACACTATTTTTCATAAAATAAAATAATTTAAAACAAAAGTTTTATTTTAAATTAAAATGCATAAACATTAAAATAAACATAAATATAATTTTTATAGTTTTAAATTAGGGTTTGAGTAATAGTTAGTTTTAATTAAAGCTCAGTTTTAATGTATTAAATTTCATCTTTAAAAGTTAATCTTGTTGAAAAAAAATTGAATACATGTTTACAAATGACTTTCTCATACAAAGTTTCTAAATCAACAAACTTAGCGACCTCTCTTGCTACATCTCCTCAAACTAACGGAATCTACAAAAAAATAGGTGGAAACTTGTGAAGGTCACTCAATTTTTTAAATTAAAAATATATTTTCTTGATTTACAACAATTACAGATAAATTTTTAAACAAGATAATCATCAATAATACGGAATACAAATGAAAATAAGAATACAACATGTCTTTTCAATGCCACCATATCAAACATAGGCAAAAATAAATAAATTAAATTCCCTTCATCAAATGACATAGAATGCCCATTGTAAAAATCAATACGTCTACATAATGGTTTTAATATTTCATTGGTAAAATAGGTGCTAAATTATATCTCAGTCAACTTTCATCATCTCAATATTTCAATTATTCTTTTAACTATGTATTACCAAACTAACACAAAAACATTAGTCAACTTAAATGTAAAACAACAATTATTATTTCAAGTCAAAATACTACTTTTGCAATTTAACAATCCTATCGACCTCTCTTCTTTTAATATTATATACAATATATAATAAAACTTCTAAAAGATATGGGATTCCACTAGTCTTAGGATTCCATGAATCTTAGAAAACATTATATATAATATTTAAATAATATTTAATAAAACTTCTAAGAGATATGAGATTCCATGCACCTTAGGATTCCATTGATCCTTGGAAACATTACATATAATATTTAATAAAAATTTTAAAATATTTGGGATTCCATGGATCTTAAGATTCCATGGATTTTACTAAAAATTATATATAATATTTAGAAGAAAAAAAATATGGGATTCCATCCATCTTACGAAACATTATATATAGTATTTAAAAATAAAAAATACAAATGATAATTTAAGATATTTGATCATTCTTAATAAAATTTGGAAACTTAACCATAAACCTGGTTATGGTAGTATTCATACTTTCACACTTTTCTTCAAGTTGCCTCATCAGATTCTTCTTTGTGGTAACTTTCCTAATTTCTAGGACAATTTCAGTCATGTCTGTAATCTTGAGTTTTTCCAAATCTTGTCTATTTTTGCTGTTTAGGAAGGTGATTAGCCTTAAAACTTGCTCTGGTTTGTCAGCCAGTTCAGTTTGAGTCTTTTGAATTTCTGCTTGAGCTTTCAATAATAACTCTCTTTGCTAAAAAATTACCTGAATTGAAGGCCACACATCATGGATGGCTTCAATGACATTGTTCCAAAGGTGATTTTTGATGTATGATATTTTCTCTTTTAATGTCAATTCCTTATGCAAGTTCTTCAACTCTTCATTCAGTCTGATGGCATTTTGTTCATGTGTCTTTGAATTTATCTGAGCTAATTTATTTGCTTCTCAAGATTTTCTACCATCTTTGTCAACCTGTTAATCTCATTTGTCTTTAAAGACATTTCTTCCATTTCTTTCACTATTTTGCTGGCCTCATCTGTAGGTTGTACTACTATTGTAGATGATTCAGTAGCTGATATTGTGGAAGAAGTCATTGGCACTGCAGTAGCCAGTGGTTCTTTGGGTGCCAAATTTTCACCTGAAGTTGAAGGCACTACTGTAGTGATAACTAGAATAACTGTAGGATTCTCTGGTTCTTTCATTGTTTCCTTCTCTTGGACAAGTTTGTCCATCTGTATTTCCATCTCCTTAACCTGGGCTGTCAACTGAAGAATTAAATTCATCATGTCATCTTTTTCACTCTGTTCCTGTATGACTTCTTTTGTTTGAGGATGCTCACTTTGAGGAAGTTTGAGTTGTTTCCTCAAGGATGCTATATCTTCATTTTTCTTCTTCACCAATAATTCTACTGCTTTGATATTAGCAGAGTCATATCCCACCCCGCACACTAGTTCTTCTAAGGCTTTTATCCTTAGATCCTTGGCATACAATGAGGCTTTGTTCAACTTCATCTGATCTTGCATGTTGGAGATGGTGTTTTGGAGCTTTTGGCCACTCATGGCTTTATTTGTGACAGTATAATATAATATTTCAGAGGTTTTTCTGTGGAACTCAATTTGATCAAGAGCATGGATCTTATCTGTTTGGACTTCCAAATCAACTTTTTTATAATCTGCCACTGTCCAAGGAGATTTAACTATGGGCTGCAACACTAACATGATTAGCTTTTGATTAGAATAATCAAATGCAGAAAGGAGCTTGTTTTGTACACTAGGAATATGTTTGAGATATGAAGAATAAATGTTATTCTTTATCTCTTCATTCTTTAGTTTAATCTGTTTATGTTTCTCTTTGATATCCAAATCCTTTTCCTCAGCTACCTGTGAGGAAGAGGCTTTCGTTTTTTTCTGTCTTTCCATCAACAGTGTGTCTTCATTATTGATTTGTCCTTCATTCTGATTTTTGGTATTTGGCTCATTGATAATCATAGTAGCAATATTTGTCTTTGGAAAATTTGTATTGGTATTTAAAGGCTCTGTTTCTTCCACATCAATTGTCACTTTTTCTTTACCTGTTGAATCTGATTTGGGCCTTTTGTTATATATGAGCTTGAACTTTCTTTTAGCTATAGTTTCTGCCACATAGGCTCCTTATTCCCTTACTCTTTTAATGGACCTCTCTAGTTTATTTGCAGTCTCTAAGGTATGACTAGTATTACCTTTGTTCACTACATCTATAAAAGTGTTTTTAGTCCATTCAATCTGATTTGAAAACTTTTCTATTTCTGGTTTTTCTTAATGGATGAAGGGTGTTCACTTGCATTTAGCCCTTAGTTTACTCAAGATCCCTTGTGGATCATAGTTCTGAGAAAAACTCTCTTCAAATTTATATTCCAATAACTGATCAGCTGCCTCTTTTTTTGCATCCCTGTGATTGCAAATAAATGGCCCTATCTGATTCTTTAATTTGAATTGTGTCTTCTTCTTAGCTACCATGAAATTTATGGAATCAGAGTTTAGGATATGCCTGATATACTCCAAGGCAAACATACTCATTGAAGGATGTTTCGGTAACTTGTAAGGTAACAAGTTGGACCCAAAGACTCTGATCTCAGTATATTTTTCATACAAATACCAGTCACCAACTTTACTATGCTATGATAACTGCAATATCTTTTTCATTTCTTCATTTATTCTTGGTTGCTCTGTCTTGGTCAACATTTTGATCACTGGATGTAAAAGTAACTCTGAAAATTCTGAATAACTGAAATCTATACATTCTTTTCTGAGCATGGATGTCCAAAAAATGACAGATGGAGGATTTCCCTCTATGTCAAGTTTTTGGAGAGTAATTGGAAAATTATCTGATTGGAAGTATAAAAACATGTGGAAAAGGTAGGAGGTATATCTGAACAATCCCTCAATTTGCAAATTGGTCAATTGATAATGAATATTGTCAGCAATGAAAACAACATAATCAAATATTACTGATGGGGGTTGACCTGGGGAGAAACTGGATAAGAATCCCAAGATGGACTCATATGTGTGTTCATCAATAAAATATCCAAGGATGAAGGAAATCATGGAAATCACATGTCTTGAAACCTCAGGGAATTTAGCAGTAGAAAATGGGGGATTTAGCTTAGGAATTTCTACATGCAGAGGCAGAAATTTCTGAAAAATCATGAACCTCTTGGGAAAATCTAGGCCAATATTTAACTTGGTGAGGGCCTCTATAGATAAAGGGACTGCTTAGGGGTCACGCTGAAGCTGTAATATCTGGTTAATTGATTCTTCACTAATGGTAAAAAGCACATATTTTATTAGCATTTATAATGGCTCTTTGCTCAAGAACATAATACTACTGAAAAAATCTAATGACCTCCTAACATGGGTGAGTTAATGGAACAACATACTTAGGTAAATGGGATTCCAAAATATGGAACTCTTCTTCATTATCTAATAACTTTTCATAGCACCAGTTATGGATATCTAGCAAGTTAAATTTAACAATGGGATCTTCTATCTTGTAATCAGTATCAGCTAGTGGGATGTGTTCAATATCAACAACAGGTGGTTGAAGAGGATTCACAACAATAGAAGTGTTTGAAGTCATGATAGGAGTAGGTTTAGGTACGTTGGAAGCTTCAGGCTTGCTTGCACTCTGTTTCTTAGGCATTTTTATCTACTTCTGCAAGTTTAGATAGTTTGCAGAAGTTATTTACTTTAGCAGAGGGTTTATTGGACAAATTTGGCAAAGTATAGCTTTTTTATTTGGGCTTTCTTCTCAATTAGGTCTGTGAAATAAATTTATAGGCTTTTAACTGGTTTAAAACAAGAAACAAGGGTTTCTTGAGTATTTTAATGGAAATTTGGGCTAAAAACTCTTTTGAAAAGCGTTACAGAGGCTTAGGATACTTGCAGAGGTTTTCTGGTTTGATTTAAGCTTGAAATAGTTCATCAAAGTGTGAAAAGCTCACAAATTTCCTAAAAAATTGTGCGCAGCAGAGAAACAGGGTTTTTGGAAATTTTTGACAGGGTCTAGCCTGTTTTTGGGGTCTTTTGGCAGTTTTTTTTAATCTATTTTTAAATCCTAAGTATGATTTTGTTTTTAAAATATCTTTCAAATCATTTGATGGTTCAATTTTTAGAAAAATACTTGTTGTAATGCAGGTATTTGGCTTTGGAAGAGTTTAAGAGTTTTTTGAATGAGTTGGTGGATTTTGTAACTTTTCTGGAGCAATTTGCAGCTCCTCGACAATATTCACAAGTTTGCAGGTTTCGGGCGCAGAAATGGTGGAAAAAGGCTTAAAAAGTGTGTTTTTACAGTCGGGGAGGTTGTGAAGTGGGTTTAGGTTAATGCGCAGAAGATAAAGGGATGAACACATTTCCAAGGTTAAATATGCATTTTGGTAATATTACTAAGGCATTGAGTGATTGTCACATCAGTGGGGAGGGTGGTTTCAGAGTTTAAGGGATTAAAACCATAGTGGTTATCGTGCGGCCTTGGGGTAGTAAGCGGTTTTGGCTTGAACCCACGTGATCCAATAGGAATCATCCACGTGGTGGAGAGAGGAAATACGAAGCTACCCATTTCGTGCAGATTTGAAGTTTGGGTGATCGCGCAACTTTTCTACGTGATATCAGATGTCAGTCGTCGGATTTGGGGGATCAATGCAAATGGTCGCAATTGATTGGGAGTTGCATCGGAATGGGAGGTGGGACCGAGCTTTTATATGTGGCGGAAATGGCTTAAGCATTATAAAATTGTGTTTTGATAAATTTTAAACCTTAGGTTTTATGAAAATAGCAGAGGGGTTTGGTTTATTTAAATGTTTTTTAATAAAACATTTACAATGGGTCGATCATGGTATAAGCAGAGATTAATATTATATAGTAATTCAAACTTTTAACATATGCTTGAACACTATAGGGGCGGGATATTTAAATAAATATATGTTTAGACCAATGATTTTATGGGGCGTGGTTTTTATATTGTGCATGTGGGATATTAAACCTTGGTCTAAACTTAAAAATAGTGGGTTAAGGGGGTTATTTTAAATATAAGGGAATTAATAACTACAGGAGGGTGTAGTTAGGGTTTTAATACACTAAGTTAGGTGTTAATATGAAAAAAATTGTAGTGTAATGGTCATAAAATACATACAAACTCTAAGTAAAGTGTCAAAAATAAAGCATTGTTTTATTATATTATTTTTCACAATTTAACTTATGATACACTTTTAACTTAGGATAAAATGTATTTTAAGGGTTTATGAATGATTTTGAAGGGAATGAAGTTAGTTATTTTAGGATTTCAATTTTACTAAGTAAAAAATGTGTTTTTACTTAGGAAAATGGATTATAATGTATGAATGAAGGGTAAATGCTAATAAATGTGGGTTTAATGTAGAACTCAATATTTTTAACTAACCAGTGATCGAGCCTTGGGTCCGGTCCCAATAAAATTCAGAGAAATTATTTAAGCCTTTCTGACTCATAGTTTAGAATACTAAACACTTTTAGGGAAGAAGAAATTAGTGATTTTTCCTGATGATGCTTTATTACATGCTTGCTCAACTACTTTCTACCTACCCAACTTTATTTCTAACATGTTTTATTCATTTTGTAGGTGCATTTAGGCTTGCAACCTTAAAACATTTTTCTTTCAGAGCATAAAACTATCTAAATCTACCTTATTTCATCCGAGGGCTCAGATTCAACTGTTGAGCTCCTCATTATTCTCTACCTATCTACTAATTTGTAAAGTTTAAACTGTTTGACAAATCTTTATTCTCTATCTAAAACATGAAATTGAAAGCATGAAAAGTTAATATTGAATTATTTAACTGATCATGGATTATGGCATTTGTTGACACTCTGCACGTAATCATTATTCTTGTAGTAAAATTAAAAGTAGTGGCATTTAGAATTGCTCACTTTCAGGTCTTATTTCTCTTTTTTCTTTTGGGGTCTATATTTTTATAAGTCCTTTGATTTTTCTTTTAGGACTTTTTACCCTTTTTTCGCTTTTTATTATTTTTTCATTTTTTCAAAATATCAGAAAACAACTTGCAGAAAGCAAGGTATGTACATATTTACAAGACTACCAAAGTCAATTCAAAATTTATGAACCCTATTATTATAGGACCCTAACAGTGGCTCCACATGGGGATGACATTTCCTAGTGAAATATCAAGAACTTTAAGACTAGTAGCCTTTGGAATTTGACTGTGATGACCTTGTAAATGTCTTTTGATGTCTGCAATTTATTCATACTTATGATATTTACCTCTCAAAGCTTAGGGCCTTTTATATTTCCTAAACAAATATATTATTATTTATGTCTATTTTAGAGTAATATTTAGAGAATCTTAATTTATTATCAAAAATTATTAGGTAGATTGTAAGCATTTAACCTCCACAAAATATTTTAAAATATTCTTACTAGTAGTCATAGGTTGAGATTTATCTCAAAAGTAATTATACTCTTATTGTTCCATTAATTAAATTAATTAATAAAAAAAAATATCTTATAAATATGATTTATAGTTTTATTGGGCATGTGGTATTGATAAACTATGGTATTGTAACAAAAGTAACAAGTTAAAAAATCGTTAATAAATTCTAGAAAATTTCCTTAATTTTGTTACATATTTTTTTAAAACATATATACTTAATTAACGTATCAATTATTTTAATAAATAATAATACTTATAACTAAATTTTTAATTTATTTTTATTTCTAATATTATACAATACATGATAATATATATATATATATATATATATATATATATATATATATAACTAAAAATTTAGCATTCTTTGGACTACTCGCCCAATGGTTCCCACCATCCATATCGCGGCCATTCCAACAGTCAATATTATCATCTTTTGGAGCATGCACAAGATGTAACGCAGTGGAATAAACGAGGACATTCTAGATTTTTAATGTTAAAAAGTAAGCTGAATGTAAAGGTATAAAATTATGATAATTTAAATATAAAATTTGTTTTTATTGTTATATTTGTATTATGATATTGATAGGTGTGTTTATTTTAGAATATGATTTATAAAGTGTTAATTTAATTATTAATTAGTATGGAACCATCTTAATTTTGGATTTACTAAAAGTGAGAGGGATTACATTTTTTAACATGCAAACTTATTTTTTAGTGTAAAATTTGAGAAAATGTTTATATCTCAAGAGACTTTATTATTCTCAAATCATGCTAGATTTGTTGTTATGATGGACATATGTTGGTTTTGGAAAACACACAAATAGAATGTTTTAATATATTTTTTTGTGTTTTTTTGTGTTTCACTTGTTTTATAAATAGTTGACATTGAAATATTTTATTTATGTTTCACATTATCTATATCAAAATGTTAATACATGCCTTCATATATTTGGCATTAGGAAATATAGAATAAAATATTTTTTTTCTTCTCTATATAATGAATTATTTTATTTTAAATGTTACATAACCACATATCAAATAGTGAAAGAATTACAAATCTCCCTCATATCTTGAATTAGAAATACTTATTAATCATTTCTTTTTCTCTTTATAATGTTAAAATATTTCACTTAACATGCATATTGAAATTTTGATTTGTAACTCACATTAAATGTAGTTTTTGTTATCAATAATTTTTAAATGTTATATATCAACTCCATGTTAAGAATGGAATAAATTACATATCTCTCTCATAAGAGAAAGTGAAAATGTTAGAAAAAAAAAATTAATTATTTTATTTTTCTCTATATAAAATTGATATAAAACTAAGTTATTTAATATAAACCTTAAAATATTTTATTTAATACCAATACTAAAATTTTCTTTTTATTAATATATTTTTGTTTTAAATATTACGTGTAAAATAATATTACATATATCTAGTTTCTAGACCAAAATCATTACACAAATTAACTTACATTAATATTATATTGTTTATACACATCAATAAAATTTATTTCGTATACTTATGAAAACTTTTATCTATTAATCTATACAAATTTCGTCCACATTCTTTATAATGAACTCCTAATAAAAGTGTAAATTTGAAAAACATCAACAAAGTAAATACACATTCCTTGTAATGAACTCCTAAGAACACTGTAAATTTGAAAAAATCAACAAAAGAAAGAGCAGATTCCAAATTGTCTGGGAGTTGAAGCTCCAACTTGAAGATCCATTTTTCCGATTGGCATCATTTCATTCCTTCTTCCTTGTCGTATCCTCGTTGATGTTTGGGTATTTCTAATGGCCCTTTAGCCCCGTACAAAAGTCTTCTTCATTCTTTCTAAGCCTATTGTCCAAAATAGTCATTTCATGCCCCATCATGACCTGTGATCTCTCAAATTTCTATGGTAACAATTCATATTTCCTGCCGAACAACGCCAAATGTGCCCTCCTTTCCCTGTCTTCCATGTCGTTTCTTTGCCTCGTGGTGTCTGACGGTCTTTCCATCTTGCTCGAGGGATTTCGAGTCACTATCTTCCATTGTATCTCACTTCGAATAATACCTATTTCATCATACTTCACCCATCTTCTTGGTACATCCAGACTTCAAATTAAGACATTCATTTATTTATCAACAATACCTATATATGATGTCCATCTTCTTCCTCGAGTTCGCCAGGATAATAAACTCCATATATTCCAGATCCAGGACACTGGAGTTACAGTACCACTGGGAAACAACCCATACAAATGTAATTATACCACCAATCCACTTGCCAATTTAATGGACGAATAGACATTCCAGCGATAAGCAATTGTTGTATTTTGTTTTTAATGCGACTGAATAAATGTGTATTGGTAGATTGTTTGAACTTCACAATATTAAGGAATACAATTGAAGATATTATAGTATTTTGTAGTTCATTCAAAATTTTATTTTGAAGATGGATTTTTGTTGGTATTCAAAATCTCTATCATTATTTTTTAATACTGTGGATAATCTGGAAATTTCTGCAATAAACAATAACCACAGAAGCTTAAAACCTATATTTTTTAAAATTTAGAAATTTAGAAAAAATATTTTTGTATTCATTCAATTAACTAGACGCATTCTACAGTTCAATATGGAGGAGATGTGTAAGTTTGTCTGTCCAACTTAAATTTTAGCTAATTTTGCTTAAAAAAAAAATCTTAAAAAAAAAATCTCTTGAGGTACAAACTTTTCTACGTCAAAAAGACTCTTGAGGTACAAACCTTTCTATGTCAAAAGGAAAGTTTGCACCTCAAGGAATCTTATCCCTCTAAGCGCATGATAGATTCGGAGTTAAATGGTTATGGTTAGTAACATTTCATACATAAATAAAATAAATTTCATGAAAGTTAACAAACTTGAAAATTAAATGCAAAATATTGTCCATTAATTGAAATTTCATTTCACATGGAAGTAGTACAATTAAGAGGACATACATATAGCTTGATTCTTCTCTTCATATATATATATATAATAAAAATATAGACTCTTATGGAAAGAGGATTAAAGAATTATCGTTTTACGAATGATTTTGCTTCAATCTTCAGAGTCTCAACATTAGATTTTATCATGAATAGGAAAATATTGGAGCATTGACAATAACACCAATATATTTGCATTTGCACCAATATTCCTCATTAAAGTAAGTAAGAGGGATTTTTGGTCGAGTAAAATGTTGGCAACTAGAAATTAACAAGTGTAAAAAAATAAAAGTGTTGTCTTTGATATTTTAAGTTCAATAAAAGTGTAAAAAAATTTAAACATGTAACAATTGATATTGATAAAAAAATCTTCAAATTTCTTATAATTAAATATTCTTTTGGAGTTAAAATTCGATGAATGTGAAAAAACATGTTAGAAGTTTGATGAATATGAAAAAACATGTGAGAGATTTTAATTCATTCTATTTAACATCTAATAGATTTAGAATCACTTAAAATTATATTTTATTTATAAAGTAACTCAAGTAATGTGACATTTGAGTATTTTAAAATAGGATTAAACAATTAATTAAGTTGTACATATTTATTTTCATTGATACATAATTTTTATGACAAATATATTTCATAAAATCATAAATAAATAAATTTAATTAAAATAATTAAAAAGATCCAATTTATTGGATGAGGAGATGATTAAGACATAAGGTGGGGTAGGTTGTTGTCATCTCACTTAGCTAACAAACCAAGGTACATGGCAACATGCCCTTGTGTATAATTAATGGGACTTAATTATGATAAATCAGCTATCATTAGAGTCATACATATCATGAGCCAAAGGAACTGAAAATTAGTTTTTCACTATCATGTTTGTGCATTAGTTGAGTGCTAATTTGAGGGACTTATATCTAAGGATGAAGTGAATTGAACAACATCTCGACATCCTCTCTAAATAGAAAAACCTCTCTAGATACTAAAAATCTCATACACGCGGTTGTTTTGGACTTTAACCCTTCTTCATAATTTCTAGTATGTATATGTTTTATACTTCTTTCACTATTTTTAAACTTGATTAAATCTCCCTAAAACTAATATACCTTTTTATTTTATTTTGTAATTTTCAAATAATGATATATAAAATATATTTTAATATATCAAAACAATCTCATAATAATTTTACTAAATTAATATTTTAATTTATTAAATTTTATCTTCAAAAATATAAAATAAATAACCAGCTTCCTTTATAAATATCATATATTTAATCATAAATTAAGATCAATAACCAAATAGGTATTGAACATTAAACATAAAGAATATTTTTAACATTAATCACATTTTCCGAAAGAAAAAGGAAAAAAAAACCAGTAAAGAAAAATATGATTTCAAAATTTATAGTTTTTTTTTATACATTATTATAAAAAGTGTTTTATCTATTTTATTTAGTGTTATTAATATTTTATAAAATTTATTCTACACGTATATAAATATATGTAATCTCAGGCATTTTATTTTTCAAATTTTTTATTAACAAAAACAAAATAATATATATATATATATATATAAAACATAAATTTTATATTTACAGTTTTTTATTAATAATATCTTTTATTGCTTATAATAATTAATAAAATATGATGCTGCTTATACTACGCTAGCTATTTTGTTTTTGTGGGCGTTGACTTTTATATCAAGATCTCAATGTTTCCTCATTTTAGTTCGTTATGTATATTATCTAAAGGTTTTGTCGGTGTACAAAATAATATATTACGCTAAATCCATTTCCCGAAGAAAAAAATATCACCTTTAGTCAAGCTTGATGTGACGTTAAGTTGGGTCACCCCTATTCTTTCTAACTAATTCTGAAAGTATTTTGATATTAAATTTGATCGAAGTACAATCATATTGTTCTTCTATCTATTCCAGTAAAATTTTCTCTCGCATTTGGGTGTAACAGCTTCAGGGTTTTCCATTCAATGTGGAAACGTCTTGATGAGACTAGGGACAAGTATATAAATTTTAGGAATGGTGTTTTCATGTGTATATGGTAAATCAATTAATCTCAAATATATAGTGAGTGTAGTTGGATAATTTTTTTTAATTATTAAAACTATTATAATCATATTAATAAGTGTGTGTTTTATATATGTCATATAATATTAATATTAATAATGATGCAAATAAATATATAATTATAATAATAAAACAACAATAATAATTATATTATAAAATAATATTATTATTATATTATAAATATGATAATAATTATAAAAATAAATTTAGAAGATTTATAAATATTAAGATTAATATTAAAAATTAAATGAATAATATTATATTCTAAGAATATGAATTTTTAGATTAATAAATATAAGAGGATAATATTAAACCCCAGGGATTAATATTATAAATTCAGGGTATATAAATCTTAAGATAAATATTATAAACCCTAAAATAAACATGTTTGATTATGGCTAACCATGGTTAATTTTCATATTGAGATAATATTTGTCACAATATGACATTGGCCTATGGTTGACTATGATTTTAAACCCAAAGGATTTATATTAAACCTTAGGATTAATATTATAAACCCTATGAATAATATTATTCCCTAGGAATATGAACCCTTAAGTTAATAAACCCAAGGGAATAATATTAAACCTAAGGTATATAAATCTTAAGATAAATATTATAAATCCTAAAATAAACATGGTTGACCATGGTTGATTTTCATATTGAGACAATATTTGCCACAATGAAACGTTGGACCATGGTTGACCATGAATATTATAAACCCAAGATATATAAAACCTAAGATAAATAATATAAACCCTAAAATAAACATGGTTGACCACGGTTGATTTTCATAGAGAGACAAACTTTGTCACAATGTGACATTGGACCATGGTTGACTATGATTGATCTTCATATCAAGACAATCTTTGTCACAATGCAATGTTGGACCATGATTGATTTCAATATTAAGAAAAATTTGGTGACAATGTGACATCGGATATACTGTACAAATCCTGACTGATATCCTAATCACGAGAGTGATGGATCTCTGTCGACAGGGGCTAGTCATTTTTTGAGTCACTGTTTCTTGTATTTTCTTGTTTGCATAAACTTTGAAATATCAAGTGCTGCTCAGAGGACAGTTTGGTAAAGGTTAATAGTTTATAAGGTGCATTTTTTTTGTATAAGAACAGCTGGAGGGTAGACCGCATTTTTATTAAACAAGTGAATGTAATTTCTTTTTGCAGACTGTAAAAGTCTTTGTTCTGGTACAATATATAAACCAGTCGTATTTTTCATGCTGAAAAAAAAGTGACATTGGATTATGGTTGATTTTCATACTGAGATAATCTTTGTCACAATGTAATATTCAAACATGGTTGACCATGATTATAAACCCAAGAGATTTATATTAAACATTAGTATTAATATTATAAACCTTATGAATAATATTAAACCCTAAGGTTTTCATTTCAAATAGTAGATGTGCAAACTTATTTTTTAAAAATATTATTATTAAAATAAAATTAATAATTTTCGTATTGAAATAGTTTCAAATAATAAAAAATATTTAAAATTTTAAATAAATGCTAATAGTTTTGGCTCAAAATAAGATTTCAAATGAATTCTACAAATTTGTTAAATATAAATAAAAAAATTGAAAATATTATATCATTATGATTTATATTTAATAGTATTTATATAATAATAATAATAATAATAATAACATTTAATAATTTTTAGAATCTATGTTTTTGTGATCCATCATATAAAATTGTAAAATATATTTGGGTAATAATCACATGCAATGGAACATTGTCAACGTGTTTCGAATCACACTATGATGAATCACATTGATTGGTTCGAAATGCGTCAATAATGTTCCATTGCATGTGATTATTATCGAAATATATTTTACAATATTTAATAATATTTAATTAATTTAGTAAAAATTAATATAATAATAATAATAAAATTTAATAATATTCAATAAATTTAATAAAAATATAATATAATAAAAATAATAAAATTTAATAATATTCAATAAATTTAGTAAGTATTTAAATTTTTCAAAATTATAATTATTGATTTTTCATATATATATATATATGACAAATTTAGTAATTATTATTTGCTTTTTTGGTTTAATAATGGGAAGAAAATGGTTTTGTTTTGCAAGCTCTATGTTCTCTCGCATTTGGCATATAATATCATTTTTTAGATCATTTTACTCTGAAGTTATTGGCATTCTTTGATTTGAGGTTTTGATTAATGTTTAAGTTTTTTAAGATTTTTCTTCCAATTTCTAATTCACTTACTTATGTTTTTCTTGAATGAGAAAGTTCGTGATAATGGTAGTTTAAGATGTGCATTGATATTCATCCGATTTTGGAAATCAAAAATTATATTTTTATATTCATTGGATATTGAAGATTACAAATAATATTAATGTCCTGATATAAATATGAGTTTCTCATGATTTCTTGAGATTTTTTTAAATTAGATAACCTTTTCAATCCACAAATGTCTTGATATGAGTTTTTCATGATTTCTCGATTCTTCTAAATTAGAGAACCTCTTCAATCCACACTAACAAGCCAAAGTGAAAGCCTAAACGCAACTAATAATTGGCCCAAATAAAACAGAATCCCATAAACCAAAACAAATAACTACCCAAAATTTACATAAACAAGTTGATAAAAATAATTGTTTAAACTCACGCTATAAGAAAGATAAAACATATAAGTTTGGCATGATAAGTTATGAGTGCTCTGTAATTGTAATTAATATTAATCGATTGTTTTCTAAAATTAAAAAATAAATAACTACCCAAAATTTACATAAACAAGTTGATAAAAATAAGTGTTTAAACTCACGCTATAAGAAAGATAAAACATATAAGTTTGGCATGATAAGTTATGAGTGCTCTGTAATTGTAATTAATATTAATCGATTGTTTTCTAAAATTAAAAAATAATGAATTCTCATTGATAAATATAAAACTGAATTTGAAAATACATTCTTTATTTTATATTTGCAAAGTTTAAAACATTAAGATACTAAACAAATAAAAAAAAAAAAAATCAAAACTAACTGAAATTTGAAAAGTGAAATTATCAAAACACATTTGAAAACTTTTAACCTTTTCTGAGTAAATAAAAATATTAAAACAAATTAAAAAACAAAAATCCGAATATAAAACTAAAATTAAAAAATATTTTTATCAAAATTGATAAAGCCAACTTACATGCCGCACAATCATTATCCACGAGATAACACAAACATTAATTCCAGCGTGTGAGAGGAAATATTATACTTTTATAGAAATGTGCAATATCAATAGCAAGCGGCTCTTAATAAGATATCCACAGTACTTCACATGCCATTCATAGACTATTATTAGTGTTAGAATGAATATGGTATAGCTTTTAATTCAAAGCCAAGATGGTTGACATTTTATTTTTCAAACTATTTTTTATATAAATTTTGTTTATTATCTTCTTATATCCAAGCATATTCAATGAAATATGCAATAATGACCAGTGGCCAATAATAACATATCCACAATACTTCTCTTATCATGAATAATGACAAATATCTACAATACTTCTCGTGTCATGCATTAGAATATCATCAGTGTTGAAGTGCATAGAGTATAGCTTTTAGATGAACGTTACGGTGGTTGACATTTTATTTTTTTAACTCAGATATATAGAAATAAATAAAAAGTTCCACAAATGGGTTGAATAGTGGGGCACGCAGGGAGGGCACAGGGTGCCATCACCCCACTTAGGGCACAGGATGCCACTACCCCACTTAACCAATAGGTAAGCAGACGTGGTATCACACTTCTTGTAAGCGGAATCTGATGACATTATATGCATTAATAGTGCATCAGACCAAATGATGATATATTGGCATAGCATGTTGGGAGTGTTTGCATGTGAACAAAACGGGTTAATTATGAGGAGAGGGCACGAGGAAGAGTGTATGGCGGATTCTTCGGTTGGCATCGTCCGATAAAATCACTTTAGTCTTAAACCAAAGTTAAATCACAGTCCCACAATTTAGTGGGGTAAATGCAAACAAGGATGGAGCAATACAGCTTGTGTGAGGATCTTGTCAACAAAGAGTGGCATGTTGGAAATACAATTCATAAGGGGTGATATGGATGGAACTTTTGTCAAGGTAGTTGTGGGATGTGTTTAGTTTAGATTTTGGATAAACCATATCATTTTGGGTTAAGAAGAAATATTTTTTTAGGCCAAACTAGGTAATTTATGTTTTGGTTCTTGGTTTTGTGTTTATTATTTTTATGGGGATTCGAGGCTTGGAGCTAAGGTGGGGGTGTGGAATCTTGGTAATTTCGGAGGTTGTTGTGGGAGGGAAGTATTGGAGTCTTTGACTTGTTAATGTGCACAGGGGCTTCACTCGGGGAGCAATACCATATCACATGGGTTCATATTGGATGATATATATCAAGGAAAAAATGACATAATATATTGAGCATATAATAGGGGGTAAAGGATTTTTATATTGGCAAGTATAAAAAATAAAACTCAAAGTTAATGAAAAAATATAAAGGGGTATAAAAAATGTTAATGAAAAAATGGATACCTAGAATATCTAATGAAATTAGGGGTTTTTTAAATTATGAAGATGTATTGTATTCATATTGGTAGGTATTTAAGTAATGTGATTTTTATAGGTATTTTCCAATATGTAGTCAAATTAAGGGTATTGTTTAGTATGCCATAAATTCATGTGATATGTTAGAGGTTCATTGAGTGAAGCCCTCATGGTAATGTGTTAGTATTCCTAGTGTTTGACAGGGTTTTGTGTTTTCTTGTAGGAAAGGAAATTGGGTGTATAGTCACTTTTGGTAGTAATCTCTAGCCTAGTATTCAGCTATTCTTCCCAATGTCTAACTAGGCCTTGCATTTTCTAGTTGGAGGGAAGATTGGGTGTAAAGTGGATTCTCCTAGCAGTCTATTAGTGTGGTAAGAGTGGTTGAATTCCCTCTTGGAATGGGGTCGAGAATTCCTCTTTGTTCGAAAGCTAAGGAGCTAGAGTAGAAGCGGGGTTCATTAGAGGGGGTGGGATGATGAGTAGTGTGTTAAGCCTGTTGTAGCCTAATTTGACTCAGCTAAAATTCAAGAGAGGTTCTGAGAAATTCAAGGTTATTGAGGAAAAAATGTTAAAATCTAAAGAAGACCTGTAATATGCTCGAAAGGATAACCACAAGCTCTACGAGGATTCTTCATCACATGTGCACTCAAACCAAAACCAAAGAAAAAAAGGCGTGAAGGATTCGTGAATGCATGGGCAGAGTTGGGCTAGTTTGCGTTCAGAGCAGTGCATGAAGGCACATGTAGTTCAATGGGTCAAGTTGGCAAATGGAGAAAGTCGTGAGCGCATGGGACAAGTCAGCAAACCACAGTGAAGAAGAGATGGACGGTGAGGATTAAGTCACAGAAATGATAGCGAGCGATGGACGGACCAAATCACAGAAGACGGGTGGCGCATATCGCAAATCGAAGATTTTTGTGTTTGTTTCTAAGTCTTTGCATGGTAAGTGATTTAAGTTGCGATGTGATAAAGATGGGAGGTGGGAATGTGACGCAAAGTATATCACATAACGCATGCGATAAGGTTTTTGGGCCAATTTGTGAAATCGCAAAATCAGAAGTATTGCGAAATTCTTAATCTTATGAAGTGCGATAAAGAGCCCGGATGCGATGTAGTTTCAAAGGTGAACTCCAAAGGATTTCAAATCCAGATGTAAATAATTTTCCGTGTTAAATCACATCGCAGGATGAAAATGAGGATTATAATGTAAAACCGGTGAAACGTCGAAATGCAATAGAAAGTGGACGCGATGCATTCTTCAGGGGTGAATAGAATATATTTCAAGGCCAAGTCTTGTAGTGGTTTATGAAGAAAGGCTAAACACGAGAGTAGACTCGAGTGGAAAAATACCCAACACTACGTGCAGAAGTCTTAAAAGTGGTTACGCCTTGATAATGAAAGAAATTCTGAACGCGGGAAATGCACTCGGGTAAGTGACCCGACGCAAAACAAAGGATAAGAGAAGACGGAACATAGCAAGCATGAGAAAAAGAGGCAGATTCAGGTAGCAGGTGACATGATGATAGTGTTTGAAATGAAAAAACATGCGAAGAGTTGGGTGGAGATGCGTTTATGCAGACTATTAGGACATCACAGCCGAAACGGATGGAGACACATCAACAACAAATCAGATTCACCAAAAGGATTATATTCCAAGTGTTATTTTGTTTTCTTTGTTAAGATCGAAGCTACAATGGTGTCCTCGATTGCAATGAATAAGTAGTTTAAGATTTTTGGGCAGTCTAGGAGTTTCAAGAAGCTCGAGCAGTTACAAACTTCTTTTGTTTGTATTTAAGGAAGAGAGAAAGAGAGAGGAAGGGTTCTGAGTTCTGGACCTCTTGGGGACTACATTTTGTACTTATTTTTTTGATGGGTCAATGAAAGAAACAACAATTTTCCTGCACCTCTTGATGGTGATTCGTGTTTCTTGTGCCATTTTATGTGGTTTCTTCCTTGAATGATGTGAAGTATAGAAGCAGTTGGTTTCTGATTTACGTTTGTAAGTAAGAGTTAAATTGCCTTAATAAGAGCTCCTTCGCTCCATCTCTTCTCCCTTCACAAATTCTCTCTTAAACTTAAAAGTAATAGATTCTATGTTTACAACATATTATTTTGAGTTTTCCCTCTCTCCATGAATTTCCGCTGAAACTTAAAAGTAATAGATTATGTGTTTACAGCATATTACATTCACTTTCCCCTGCAGTTTTTCTTTTCCATTTAGATATCGGCAGTCAATGGCATTGTGAAATATTTTATATTCCAGATCATTAAGGGTTTTAGAAAACTAGTTTCCAGTGAGATAGAATCGAGACCTCATGATAAAATTATTTCTGTGACGCACTTTTAAAATGCCTTAAGCACTGATTCCTTTCACAACCGAGGGATTGTCTCTTAAGATACTACATTTTCTAGCGTTGTTTTCGAGGACGAAGACATGAAGTTATTTTTCCCTGGGTATTGAGATCTATTTCTTGCTGGTGAACAAGATTTAGATATGAATTGGTTGTTTATTATTCACCTAGCGACTCCATTGATGAAGGTTTCATTAGATGAGGAATTTTGCGGGCAAGAAAATGAGAAAGCACCGTGGAAAATACAGATATGAGAGTTTGAATCTTTTAAAGGAAGTTTTATTTTTTACTATTAGTTTAGTGGTCTATTTTCCCTTACATATCAAGAATATTGTTTCCTTATTTAGATTCTTAGAAGATTATAAGGCCCAAAATGTACACTCTTTATTGGAAAAAGAAGATTTTCCTTTTGATTGTATTATTGATCTTGACACAACTTTATCTCCTAAATATGAGAGGGGAGAGGATTGTTGCATTACAATTCCTAAAGATAATATGTCATAGTCTGGGCATAAAGGTGAGGATTCATCATCTTTGGGTGATAATAGTCTACCTCTTAAGAAATCTGCTTCTTTCTAGCTTAGAACAAAGGTGATTTTTAAACCTTTGGTGCTGCCCACAATCCTCCATCAGTATCCTTCAAAAGGATTCAATTTTTTGCAAATTTTTGCTGGAGAGGAGGAGGATATTTTCGTTGAACAACATATCTTGGAATTTGAGTACTTTCTGGAAAATTTTCAAATTATTTATAAAGATGTGGCTTTAAGCATGTTTTATCATTTATTAAAGTAGGGTGCTCAACAATGCTTCCAGTGTTTGGAAGCAAGTTCAATTAGTTCATGGAAAGGTTTTCAAGATATATTTCTTAGATATTGGGGCGAGCGTAAGTCATATGAAAACCAAATTTTGGTATTATATTCTATCCAGAGGTAGAGAAATGAATTAATCGTTGAGTTTAATAGGAGGTTTCAAAACAAAAAAATCAGGATGCCAAAAGAGATTCGGCCTCGTGAAGTTGCAACTATGGTTTACTATTTTAGGGCTCTTTATGTTGTCTTGGCTTCTTATCTTAAGGAGAGAAATCCTTGCACTCTAGAGTTGATGTTTCTTTATGCACAAGAAATCGAAGATAATGTGTGGGCTTGTAGAAATTTTTCCTCTCATGTTGAAAGAACAAGTTTTGTTGAAGACAAGAGGGTCTCTCAAGAAAACATTGGAATTTATTTACAAGAGAATGCAAATTCAGAGATGAACAAGGATTTTCAAAAGGGGTAAGGGGATTCCTATATTGTTTAAACACAAGAATTTAAGCATTCTAAAGATTCTGGTAAAAAATTCGTAGCAACAACTAAACTACCCACTAAAATCCTGGAAGGTCATTATAACTTTCATAATTTTAATGATTTTTTGAATAGAGGAGAAACTAGTGGAACTCCTCATGTGTATTTGCAAGAGGAGGACGATTTTTTTCAAGGATTTGCATTATACGAAGAACATCAGCATTATGAGGAAAAAACCTCAGATTTCTCTTTCCGACCTAAATGGTTGTCAGCAGAAAACAACGATCAATATTCTCACATACAACCTCAAATTGAGGGGTAAAATAGTGAAGGAAGCTACCATGTTCAAATAGGTCTACATCAGAAATATGTTCAAGAAAAGGAGGCAGCGTAAAATTGATATCATAAGTTCTATGATAGCAAACTATATGGAAACTTTCTTTTGTCAGCAACAAACATTTCTGCAAAGGTATATGCAAAGCTTTGTATCTGGAAAAATTTCATGGTATCTCCCTATTATGATATTAAAATTTCAATAGTATGCAAGCATTAGGTCTAACATGCAGATGTTGGATTGGTGCCATTGGAAGGCTGACTTCACCTAATTGAGTTCAGACATGAACACATATGTAGGAGTAGTGCATAAATAAGTTCAGAAGTTGAGCATTTTTAGCTGCAATATTTATGGTTCGGTATTTTAAATTTAAGAATAAAGGAAGGGCTCCAAAGTGTAGTAGGTTTCGGGAGGATTTCATACTGAATCAACTCCCATTTGGGATTGAATCCATGCCCAATAAATGTTGCTAATCTACAGGTGCTCCTTGAATCCATGTCCAATATAGGCTATTGATCTATAGGTGCTATTTGACTCCATGCCCAATAAAGGCTACTAATCTATAAGTTCTCGAAAATTTTCTACCAAAGTGATGTCCCCAATTGGAGCCAGATGTTCTAGCCTAATTTGACTCACCTAAAAGTCAAGAGAAGTTCTGAGAAATTCAAGGTTATTGAGGAACAATTGTTAAAATCTAAAGAAGACCTGTAATATGATCGAAAGGATAACCATCAGCTCAATAAGGATTCATCATCACATGTGCACTTGAACCAAAACTAAAGAAGAAAAGGTGTGAAGGATTCGTGAATGCGCGGGCAGAGTCGGGCTTGTTTGCGTTCAGAGCAGTGCACGAGGGCACGTGTAGTTCAGCGGGTCAAGTTGGAAAATGGAGAAAGTCATGAGCGCACAGGTTAAGTCAACAAATCGGAGTGAAGCAGAGATAAACGGTGAGGATCAAGTGGCAGAAATGATAGCGAGAAATGGACGAACCAGTTCATAGAAGATGGTTGATGCATAACGCACATCGACGATTTTTGTGTTTATTGCTAAGTCTTCGCATGATAAGTGATTTATGTTGCAATGAGATAAATATGAGAGGTAGCTATGCTACGTGAAGTATATCGCATAGCACATGTGCTAAGGTTTTCAGGCCGATTTTCGAAATCGTGAAATCGCAAATATTGTGAAATTCTTAAAGTTGCGAAGTGCGATAAAGAGCTCGGATGTGATGTAGTTTCAAAGGTGAACTCCGAAGGATTTCAAATCCAGATGTAAAGCAATTCTTGTGTTAAATAACATCGGAGGATGAAAAGGAGGATTATAATTTCAAACCGATGGAATGTCGAAATGTGATAAAAAGCAGATGCGATGCATTCTTCCGAGTTGAATAGAATATATTTCAAGTCCAAGTCTTGCAGTGATTTATGAAGAAAGGAAAAACGCGGGAGTAGACTCAGGTGGAAAATACCTGACACTACGTGCAGAAGTCTTAAAAGCGATTACACCTTGATAATGAAAGAAATTCTAAACGCGGATAGTGGACTCGGGTAAGTGACCCAACAAAGAACAAAGGAGAAGAGAGTATGGAACGCAGCAAGCACGAGCAGAAGAGGCAGAGTTCGGTAGCAGGTGACATGATGACAGTGTTAGAAACACAAAAGAATGGGAAAAGTTGGGTGGAGATGGGTTTATGGAGACTATTAGGACATCACAGCCAAAATGGAAGAAGACACATCAACAAAAAATCAGATTCAGCAACAGGATTATATTCCATGTGTTATTTTGTTTTCTTTGTTAATATCGAAGCTACGATGGTGTCCTCAATTGCAATGTAATAAGTAGTTTAACAGTTTTTGGCAGTCTATGAGTTTCAAGAAGCTCGAGCAGTTACAAACTACTTTTGTTTGTATTTAAGGAAGAGAGAAAGAGAGAGGAAGGGTTCCAAGTTCTGGACCTCTTGGGGACTACATTTTGTACTTCTTTTTCTGATGGGTGAATGAAAGAAGCAGCAAGTTTCCTACAACTGTTGATGGTGATTCGTATTTCTTGTGCCATTTTATGTGGTTTCTTGTTTGAATGAAGTGAAGTAAAGAAGTAGTTGGTCTCTGATTTATGTTTGTAAGTAAGATTTAAATAGACTTAATAAGTGATGCTCACTCCATCTCTTCTCCCTTCACAAATTCTCTCTAAAAGTTAAAAGTAATAGTTTTTGTGTTTACATCATATTATTTTGAGTTTCCCTCTCTCCATGAATTTCCTCTGAAATTTAAAAGTAATAGATTCTGTGTTTACAACATATTACTTTGAATTTCCCCTGCAGTTCTTTTTTTCCATTTAGATATCAGAAGTCAATGGCATTGTGAAATATTTTATTATTCTAGATCATTAAGGGTTTTAGAAAATTAGTTTCCAGTGGGATAGAACCGACCTCATGATAAAATTATTTCTGTGACACACTTTTAAAATGTCTTAAGCACTGATTCCTTTCACAGTCGAGGGATTGTCTCTTAAGATACTACAAAGGCTATGCCTCATTTTCCATAGGCCTAAGTGGTTCATTTCTTATTTCAATATCTAGTATTCCTTACCCTCGTCCACCCAGCGAGCCTAATTCTATGCTAGAATGCCTAAGGAGTGAGGAAATCCAAAGAGAGTATTTTCTTATTATGAATAGTGAGCTAGAAGAGGCGGTTCCTATCTTCAGAACAAAGCAACCACCTCGACTACAAGGCATCACGATCAGATTCTTGTAAACGTACAAGAAGAAATAAATAGGTAAGAAAGGGTAGCTACAATTCAAAGATACTCTTTGTTATATTCATAGGTTAGGGCATAATGGGAACAATGTATCCTAGATATGGGCCAAACACAAAACAGAGTAAATCAATATATGCTAACCATATACCTCTATTGGAAACTGGAATTTATCTTGTGTCGTATACTATTGGACAATCAGGATTTGAGAAGGAACCTAATGCACACTCTACATCACATGCATGTACATCTAAAACATTACGAATGGAGAATGGAGATGATGGGCTACATGTTGACATGCATCAAACAAAACCTTAGAATTCCTACTACAATTCTGAAAGCTCAAGAAAGTCCAACAAGCCTAATACCAGTTAATGGCTCGGATTCAGCCTCTCCCCCGAAATATGTGATGTTTTATGCTTATCCTTATGGTTTTTGTTTTGATATTGGCTATGTATCTAGCAAATTAAGACATAACTCTAAAGCTTCTATGTATATTTTCAGTTATAATAGGTACTCTCATTATCTCTGATATCCCTCTGAAAGATGTGTTTTTGGCAACGATCTCATCTCTTGAGAGAGACCCATGAAGACTTTAGGATGTATCTCCATATTTTGAAGTAATACATTTTACCTTTCACAAAACAAAACAAATAAAAGAATATATAATTTTTTTCTTCTCATTTTGATAGTTTAAAAATAAATTTAAATAAGTCTTAAAATTTTCTAATTTTGTTTTTTATTAAAAAAATATAATGATTAATTGGATAATAATAATAAAACTAAAAAATAACCAAAGTTTTCATATTATTGAGTGATTTTGGTAACAACTATAAATTTTTCAAATCTTAAATTTAGTGTAAATTTTACTAATAATAGATAGGTATTTCAGAGCTCCAAATTCATTTATGTATTTAAAAATGCATTTCAAATTACAAAATATATTCAACCAAAAAATATAAAAAGTATACATTTACATATTGATATAAGTTTTGCATTAAATCAAAAGTTACTCATTATTATCATCATTCATAATATAAATTCAAAACATATATGAATATATTCATTTATAAATATATATGAAAATAAAAAATTTCAATAAAGTATAAAGGTTCTACCTTTCACTCAAATCTAATAATAAAATTCTTAGCTAAATCATAATTTTCTATTACTTAAATTGCATTTTTAAATATATATAGATTCATAACCTTAAAAAAAATTTAAATTATAAATTATGCATATTCAACCACTCAAATATCTTATACACTATATTAATTGAATTTAAAAACTCAAATTGAACAGAATTTTATTAAATTTCAAAGAAAATTTAATTAAAAATTACATTTTTTTTTAAATAAAAATATTTAAATTAACTTTAATTATAATACTATATTATTAAACAAAAATCTATGATAATAATGATAGTTACTATCCACTAGAACTAATCTTAAACAAAAATATATTATTATCAATAAATATCAGATCTTTAAAATATAACTAAATCTTGAATCCTTAAACCCTAAAACAACATCATCAAAAAAATCTATCATTACGAGATCTTTTGGTATATTGTAAAGGGCCAAATCGTTGGCCCTTTTTAACAACTCGGGATCAATGATTTTGTGCATACATCTTTTGGCTATTCCAATAAGGCAAGTAATATTCGTGAAGTTATAATATCATTAATGCATTGGAGTGGTATCTGTTATCTATATTTTTTTAAAGCTATTCCAATATGATAATCAGTATTTATGAAGTTATAATTTCAATATGGAAATCACTATTTATAGAGTTATAATTTTATTAATGTCGTGAAACTGTATATATCATACCATAAATATTATAAACTACTGAATTACATTAATAAAACTATAACTTCACAAATATTAATAAACCACCCAACACAATCAACATCACCGCCTCCTCTTTTATAGTTTGGAACATGTACAAAAAGTTATAGTTTGGAACATGTACAAAAAGTAATGCAGTGGGATGATGGGGACATCAGCGTTTCATGCAGACGTTAGAACTCTCCCGGTCTTTTCCAAGATTTGAACAAAAGATTATAGGTTCTCTCTGTTCATCTGAAATGCCCTGTGGTGTTTTCGAATTGGATCAGCATTCGGCATTCATGATTTGCAAATCCTGGGGAACATTAGTTACTGAAGCTAAAGATTTACATTTGGTCTTCTCCTCACGCAAAATACTTTGTAACTGTGAGTTTCGATACGAATTCTTTCATTCCAATCTGTTGTGATCTGCATATAAATTGTTATGTTGCACCAGACACTTAACATGTACCTCTAATAAAAGAATGTATTGATATATTATATGACATTATGGTCAACATCACTTGTTTATTTCATTAAAATAACGTATATTATTCTTAAGCATTTAATCAACATTATAACTCTCAATTTGAATTTATATATTTATTTTCAAAATATAAAATTTTATCAACAAATTGTCTGTTTTTATAAATTACATTTCACATACATTATCATGTTAAGTATGTTGGTGCATGTTAATGATAGTCTCTCATAACGTGTGATGTGTTAGTGGCAATGCAACCATTAAAAAAACAACAATCTATGATGATTTGAAGTAATAGATTTGGATAATGTAAAAATATGAAATGTGGAAATTTGAATTAGCTTTTTTTAAATATATATTTTATTTTTACACAATGTGTATAATTGTGTGAAATTTGTGTTTTCTTAAAAGTAGTATGTTATTTTTGACATAAAATAGAATGCATATGTTTTTGTTTATGCTAATTGTGTGTATGTAAATGATGAAATTTTACAACAAAATTTGTAAAATTGTAGAGAACAAATTGTTCTTCTACAAGCTATATCTATATCTATATATATATATATATATATATGAAAGTCATTGTATCCCAAAGTCTTATGTTAATGTTAGTAGAAAATTATTAACATTATCAAGCATTTTCTTTTATTGTAGGTCTCGATCTTTATTAGTGCACTATATATAATTTTTAAATGATTAAGGGAAAAAAAAAATTATAGAAAAAATAAATGGTGTGTGCGTTTTAAGATTTCAAAATATGTTAAAATATGTTAAAATGGGGTAGCAATCTAAGTGGGCTTGATTGTGGGGAAAACTCCAGAATTAAGCATGCTTGAGCTAGAGGCGATCTCGGATGGGTGACATTCTAGGAAGTCCTGGTTACCGAGTGCAAGCCTCAGAAGTGATGATTGACGCTATGTGATTCACTTCACGACTTTCAATCCCACTTCTTCACCCCTATGAGCATCACCCGATGCAATGAGTGTTGAGTGGACTATTCAAAATTCATGATAAATTAGTCACTTACAACCACCTCTCATGGAAATGGTCACAAATGAATTACTTACTTAAAGCAATTGAATCCCAAAAAATGATATCTAATAGTAAATGATATTAATATTTTTTTAAATATATATTTGTAAATTGTAAAATCTAACTCTATATGTGTACATAATTTCATCAAAAATATTTTTAGCCTACAGAAAAGAACACAAAAGTATAGAGATAGTGAGAAATCAAAAAAAAAAAAAAGTTTTAACGTATTTGCGACCTAAACCACCAAGGTTTTCATCCCCAACTTATATTTCAACTAATAAACTTAGCCAAAAAGTATGTTAGAGTTTTCACTCTTTCCCAAAGATAAATAGAATTGAAAATAACACATCCATTTAGTAGGAATGGATGCTCATTCCTATTGGGTAAAAATACCCAATAGGAACCCATGTACATTCGTGTTGGGGAAAAAAATTACCCTAAGAACTCTCTCTCTCTCTCTCTCTCGATATATATATATATATATATATTCCTCTATGTCCTACACTCTCTCTTTCCCTCTCTCGCTCCCTCTTTGTTTCTCTCTACATTTCTCTCACACTCGCTCCCTCTATATCCCTTTTGTAACACCATCTTCCCACATCTACAAAAGTAACCGACCAACCAGGGTAAACATGTGACGAGAGGCTACTATAATATGATTCAATCTTCTAGGTCACCTTAAAGAAGTGGAACCGACGGAAACACACCATACAGACCTTATACATCAACAACAACACCCCCAGGAGATAACCCAACCTTTCATGCCTCTTACCCTTGGGTCACACTGACATTTTTACCCCTTTGAGCCATATTTGTAGGCATAACACTGGATTTTAGCAGCCAAGAGGCTATAGTTGCTGGCATAATACTGCATGCCAGTGGCTAGAGGCCCAAATACTCAGTTATGTGCTAGCCACCCTGGGATTTGAGCCACCTTTTCAGGCCCATAACCCAGTGCTCTGCCTAGAAATTCATGAAAATTTCAGAGGTGATAAATAACAACAGGACAATTATAAAAAATCAATCACATCATTAAGAAATCATCTGGACATCTCCTAGCCATGACAAGCATTTTTTCAAACATGTCACAAACATGAAAACTACAGGTATAAATAACATAAATGATCATAGGGGTCTCATACTTATCTGGCAATCGCTAAGAAGAATTGATCCCTTACATCATTAGCTGCAATATAATCTATTTTACTATAGATAATATGTGCATTCATTTTCAAGTAAAAACATGGATATATCCATACATCATCACTCATAAAATACATGCTTATGATCAACATAATAACAACAGAAATATAGTGGATACAAAAACAATAGAATCCAAATAATAACCATTACATTTTCATACCAAATACAAAAGGAATTAGCTTCTTGTGTATGGATATCAAAACCAACCAGAGATGGGACTTTCACATTCCACCCAACCATAGATTGGCTGAGCCAAATCTCTCTTCAACCAATCAACCCCGTGCCATATTCCAAGCATGAAAGTGGGACTCAAACTGAAAGAACCAGCCAAGGTATCCCAAGGCTAAACCACCTCACCGTCACAAATAGAAATCAGGCTTTACTGTGATCCATCCTGAATCACTAGGAAAATATAATAAACATGTCATAATTGGTTTTATCGTGATATACACCCGATCAATAGGCCTACAAAAGCATGGATATCACCAGATTCTCTCCACCTAAATCGTGAGGAATTATCATGTGTCCTAGTCCCTCAGGATTTACTGCAACCCACGGTCTGAATCAGGGGTCACTAGGCCCTAAAATGAGACATACTCTCTCGACTTTACCATATATCCAAACTTGGGATTCCTAGTCCTAATTGAGAGAAAACCACCTCTAGGATTTACTGTATATCTCGCCATTCACCGGTCGAGGATTCCTAGGTCTATCGAGGCAACACACTATATGTCTTTATCACAACCCACAATCAGGTTTAGGGGTTACTAGGCCATGTGTTATATCAATTTTGAGATCCACCCCACTCAACTTGGAATCGATTAGGTAATCCATTTAAAAAAAAACATGAGAACTCCACAACACCATGGCTATTCGGAAATGGAAAGGCTAGGTTGAAAACACTGTCACACCTATAAAAACCCATGCCAAGACAGAAAATAACCACATGCAATACCATGCATGCCAGATCTATTAAGGAAAACACACATGAAAATCGATACCAAGAATCATGTCATAGTTTCTTGATTCCCGCTCCTCCTTTCTTTCTTCCTCCTTATTCCTACTTTCTTTCCCTTCTTGTTCCAATGAGCAAGTGCTCCAAGAAAATCTAAGTGTCCAAGAGTGAGAGAGAGAGAGAGAGAGAGAGAGAGAGAGAGAGAGAATAATGAGAGAGCTCCAAAAATGCACTGAAAAAAGGTACCAACTGATCGCCATAAGCCTTGTTATAGAAGAGGCCTCTATTTCCTTGATTTTCCATTATTTTCATTCATTTTCCTCCTCACATGCAACTTGTGACCTTTGATATCCCTTTTCACCTAATTTCCATTATTTTCATAAATAAATTTTCCAAATGTGTCATTTTTCCTTTCCAAATCCTTTTCCTTTTCCTTTGCAAATTTCCTTATCCATATTAACCGTAATGAACACAAACTAGGATGTTTTTCCCAACGTTCAGCTTGGAATAAGTGTCCCATCAACTGTTGTTATTATTTTAGCTTTCTTACATGTATTTTTCTCCAAGGGTGTTACATAACCCTCCCCCTTCGGGGACACTATCCTCGGTGTTAAACCACACATAAACTTCAAAAAAACCACTGAAAAGAAACCATACTTCCCATGGAGCTTTATAACATAGGTCGATGTATTATTTACAATGATCACCCAGCTGAAAATAAAACCAACATGAAATTATAACAATATGACAACTAGAGTGACTTGACACACATACTGCTTATTGGAGATTTATAACATATCTCATGGTGGTATTTACATCCATACATGTATATACATAACCTGAACATCACATAAAAACATATATCAAACATATACCAACATCCCACCAAAACTTCTTTGCCTCAATTGGAAAAAAAGGAAGGATACGTGGCCCACATTTGATCTTCCATCTCCCATGTAGCTTCATCGGGCCCAAAGTGCTTCCATTGCGCTTTAACTTGCTTTATTTCTCGATTCTGGAGCATGAGAAACTTTTTCATCAATATACACTGAGGCTTTGGTTGGAATTTTCCACCGGGTTCCAACTACAATACAAACTAATCGATCACATGATCAACATCTTTAACATAATTTTCTTAAGAAAATATATATGAAAAACATCATGGAATTTCACTGTGGAAGGCAGTGCAAGCAGACAGGCCACCTGTCCAAATATATCAATGATATTGAAGTTTCCACAAATTTGTGGTGCTAGCTTGGAACATGATCCAATTTGCAAGGAGATATTCTTGGGCTTGATACGCAAGTACACCAGATCCCAACTAAAACTTCTTCAACAACTTGTTCCTATATGCCTAACTCTTCTTCCTATCCTCTGTTACTATCAATTTCTTCTTGATCACCTGCATCTCCTATTCTATTATGCCAACATCTATGGTCCAATCAATACCTTGTTAACCGGATCACTCCAACTAATAGGGGTGTTACAACTACGCTTATACATAGCCTCAAATAGACTCATCTTCAATGACTCTTGATACTCGTTACTGTAGGCAAACTCTACCAGTAGAAGATATTATTCCCACTTGCGTTTTTGATGCATCACATACATCCTCAACATATCCTCTAATATCATGTTGACCCTCTCAGTATGTCCATCTTTCTGGGGATGATAAGTCGTGTTGAAGGCCAACTCGATGCCCAAACCTCCAAATAACTCCTACCAAAACATGGAAGTGAAATTTTCATCCATGTCTGACACAATATTCTTTGGAACACCATGAAATATGACTATGTCCCTAATGAACACCTATGCTACATCTCTAATTGAGTATGCAGTCTTCATCGGAATGAAGTGTGCAACCTTCGTCAACATGTCCACAACAACCATGATGGAATCATGTTGTCTAGTTGTCTTAGGAAAACATGTGATGAAATCCATGGAAATGACCTCCCATTTCCACTATGGAATTTTAATGGATTGTAGTAGTCCACCTGGATGCTTATACTCTGCCTTAACCATATGACAATCCAAAGATCTAGCTACAAACTCTATTGCATCCTTCTTTATATTCCACCAATAATAGAACCTCTCCATCACAATAAATTTCTTTTGGTATCTTGGGTGACCCGAATATAGTTTCGCGTGAAACACCCTCAAGATCACCTTATTGAGCTCACTGTTGTCTGATACATATATCATGTCCCTAAATCTAACCAATCCATATATTGTGAGACGATAGTCCAAATCTTGTACACCTATACTTGTACCTTCACCTTTAGTACCACTTGTACCTGTACATGTGTGACTACATATACTCTGGTATAACCTGTGCACATTCTCTATATACCTATGATCCAGCTAACCTGCCTGCAAGACCCTATCCTGTAATTCTATCCCATAGGAGCTCATGGCTACTATGTGATTTACTTGTACACTCCTGCTAAGATCATCTGCAACCTTGTTCTCCTTTCCCTTTATGTGCCTAATCTCGAAGTCAGACTCGTTGATCATGCCCAACCATCTATCCTCCCTTACGCTCAAATTCAGCTAGTCAAACAAATACCTCAACCCAATATGATCACTCATCAGTACAAACCACCTTCTAAGGAGTAGTGCCTCCACATCTTCACTTCTAGCTCAATATCATGTGTCAGGTAGTTCTTCTTGTGCTCATTTAGTTTTTTTGACTCATAACATACCACCTTTCCATCTTACATAAGGACCCCAACAAGTCCTCCCTTGCAAGCATCTGTATACACCACAAACTCCTTGTCCAGGTCTGCAATATTTAACACTAGTGCATATGTCAACAACTACTTAAGCTACTCAAAATTGGTCTCACACTCCTCTGTCCAATTAAAATTCTTACCTTTCCTCTACAATGATGTAATAGGATAAAAAATCTGTGAAAAGTTCCTGATGAACCTCCTGTAGTAACCTACCAATCCCATGAATGATCTCACCTCATCTACCCACTCCATGATGGCCCTTATCTTTTATGGATCTACTACAATTCCCTCCTTGGAGACAACATGTCCCAAGTAGTGTACCTCAGTTTGGAAGAAACTGCATTTGTTGATCTTAGCATACAACTAATGCTCTCTCAACAACCTCAACATTGCTACCAAATGCTTGGCATGATCTTCCTCATTTTTATAATATACCAATATGTCATCAATGAACACAATAAAAAACTTATCCAAATAAGGACACACCACATTGTTCATCAAACACATAAATGTCGTTGGGTCATTATTCAAACCAAATGGAACTACAACAAACTCATAATGCTTGCACCTGGTCCTTAATACGGTCTTGTAGATATCCCACTCTTCGATGTGTACCTGATGAGATCTCGATCTCAAGTCAATCTTATAGAACATTGTTGCTCCCTTCAGTTGATCAAAAAAATCATCGATCCTCGGTAGTGGGTACATGTTCTTGATGATTACTTTGTTTAGCTTCTTGTAGTCAATGCACAATATGAGAGTTTTATCCTTCTTCAACACATTTTCATCCTAAGCTTCCTTTACTTTGTCACTAGATATAAGAACTGAAAATAGCACACACCATTTCTTATGACTGCACTTGTCCTTTTCCTACATGGATGTCACCATCCTAACTAATGTCGCTTTATTCTTTCCCTATAAAAATCTTGGTCCCCTATTTTGATCCAAACATTCAATGTATTTTTCATATAAATCTACCGTGTTCATGTGAATATATAACCAATCCATACACAATAGCATACTGTAGGAACCCAATGGCAATATGTTCGAGTGCATTGTTATAGTAATTCCATTTAACTCAAATGCACACGCTCTTATACAATGGTGAACTCTTTTCTTCATACATGTGCCCAATTTCACTAACCAATATTTTGCATGAATTTTCTTACTCAAACAACACTTATCCACCAAATGAGAACTAACATAGCTATAATTATATCCAGGGTCAATCAAAATAGAAATAACTTGATCACAAATCTTATCATCCATCTCAATGATAGAAGACTGGTGATCTAACTTTCTATTGTCCACTAATGCATAAATGTGAGGAATGTGTTGCCCAACATCCCCAACAGTCTATGTCTCATGTGCATTGTATATCTTGGGTCTACCTCCCTGATTTTTTTGAAAATCTCTCTAAATATGCTCCTCACCCCATGTAGAGCACTCCAACCATCCCGTACCATTACTTCCATGCTACTCCGTGACCTATGTTGTTGTTTTGGTCTATTTCCATGTCTATATGCATTAAAATTCTTTTCTGACGCCACATTTTCTTTCTCATCTGCATTCTGAGGCCTTGCTCTCTTAGGTTTCCATTTACCTTTACCTTTTTCCTTCCCTTTCCATCCTTGTTGAGACTCATTCTTATAATTTGATTGTTCATAACAATGCTTCCCAATGACTTCCTCAAGTGATAGAGGCTCATCATACTCAATCCGATCTCTAAATGCTAATGGAAACCCACTGATAAATCGTTGAAATTTAGCCTTTTGATCCTCAAGATATGGTACATACCTCAATAGCTCGAAGAAAATTTTCGTGTACTCTTCATATTTTATTGACTCCATCCTTAGCTCATAAAATTATTTGGCCTTGTTGTTATAGTACCTCTCTCACAAATACTTTTGGCCTTGTTTTCATAATACCTCTTTGAGAAATACTTCTTCCTGAAAAGCATTTTGAACTCATGCCAACTCAAGTACGTTGTCTTGATGTCTCTGACCCGCTTCACATATTCCCAACAAATGTCTGCTTTACCTTTCAAACTGAAGATAGAAATTGTGGCCTTCATGCTACCTGTGTACTCATGCAACTCAAAGAATTTGTTCATTCCAAGTATCCAAGACTCTCCATATTCTGGTTTCTTCAAATCTCAATCGAAATTAGGTGGTTTTTCTATCTTGAATTCATCGGGAAAGTATCCCCTCTCACTCCTATAAGGATGATACCAATAGTGATTATGGTGTCTATATGAACTATAACTAGAATGGTACATGTACTCATCCCCCCTCCTATATGGAGTGTCCAATAACCTGCCACCCCTCACTATGTCAGCTCTATCTGACCCGTATTTGCTAGGAGACCTACTACCATATGCCCCATTAGTTCTTTCCTCCTTTACATGGCTGATCCGAAGTGGCCCTTGTTTATGCAAATCTAACAAGCTCTAAAGAAGTATAGCATTCGCCTCTCATAATATGTCATCTAAACCAAATAACAATAAACCAACGTACCTTAGTGTATTTTTGGGAGGATACATCCTACAAGATCAACCAATCAACATAGTACATGTATATACATAATAATAACAACATATAAACTTGTAACACATAGTATATTAGTGCATAAAAATCATTCTAGTTGGATTCCAGTCATCCATACATGCCCATACCAAATACCCAACATGACCTAATGTATAACCATACCAATGCAACTTGACCACACACCATCACAATCACAGACCATACACAAGCATAAGAGAAAAGTAACCAAGCATGAACGACCAATGCATGATCAAAAAACAACATCACACAAGAAAGCATCCACAAAAGACACACAAGCATGACCAATATGTGACCTGGAATAAACAATAAATGCATATAAAACATATAATAATATGTAATCAAGTGTGCACGCACAATACACAAGCATGAACAACGCATAATCAATCATACACTCATGACAACATGTTGACAACAAGATCATTAATCCTCCCATGGTGACACCATTGCCACCATGGTCAAACATGGATGCACAAACACATACACCATAGGTATGAGAAACACATAAGCAATAAAAAAAAATCATGACCAACACACCACCCATCCAGTCCAAGGGTTGAACCATGATCTGATACCACTCTATAACATCCTCTTCCCTCATATACCCAAGTAACTGGTGAATTGGGGTAAACATGCGACAAGAGGCTACTACAATGAGATTCAACCTCCTAGATAACCTTAAGGAATTGCAACTGACGTAAACACACCATATAAACCTTGTACAACAACAAAAACACCCCCAGGAGATAACCCAACCTTTTAGGCTTCTTACCCATGGGTCACACTAACATTTTGACCTCTTTGATCCATATTCGCAAGAATAAAATTGCATTCCAACAATGAGGAGGCTATAGTCACGGGAATAACACTACATGCCAGCACTCAGGGCCCCAAATACTCAATTTTGTGCCAGCGTCCCCGAGATTTGAACCGCCTTTTTAGGACTAGAACCCAGTGCTCTGCCCATAAATTCATGAAAAATTCATATATGATAAATAACAGTAGGAAAATTATAGAAAAGCAATCACATCATTAATAACTCATCTAGACCTCTCCTAGCCTTGATAGGCATTTTTTGAAACATGTCACAAACATTAAAGCTACAGGTATAAATAACATAAATGAGCATATGGGTCTCATACTTATCTGAGAATCACTAAGAAGCATTGCTCCTTTACATCATTAGTTTCAATACAAACTATTTGGCCCTAGATATAGTGTATGTTCATTTACAAGAAAAAAAATGGATACACCATACATCGTCACTCATAAAATACATGCTTATAACCAGCATAATAACAATAGAAATACAGTGGATACAACAATAGAATACGCATAATAACCAATACATTTTCATACCAAATACCAAAGTAATTAGCTTCTCATTTATGGATATAGAAACCAACCGGAGATAGGACTTCCATGTTCCACTCGACCATAGATTGGCTGAGCCAAAGCTCTCTTCAGCGAATCACCCCCATGCCATATTCCAAGCATGAATGTGGGACTGAAACTAAATGAACCAACTAGTGCATCCCGAGGCTAAACCACATTACCCTCATCAATAGAAATCAAGCTTTATCGTGATCCATCCTAGATTATGCCAACACAATAAACATGTCATAACTAGCTTTACTGTGATATAACCCCGATCACTATGCCAACACAAGCATAGAGATAAATGGATTCTCTTCACCTAAACCATGAGGAATTTTCCTGTGTCCTAGTCTCTCAGGATTTACCACAACCCACAGTCTGAATCAGAGGCCACTAGTCCCTAAACCAAGACATACTCTCCAGGATTTACTGTATATCCCAAACCTGGGATTACTAGGCCTAATGGAGAGAAAACCACCTCTAGTCTTTACCGTATATCCCGCCATTCACCAATCAAGGATTCCTTGGCCTACCAATACAACGTACTATCTAGTTATACTGCAACCCAAAGTTTGCTTCAAGAGTTACTAGGCAATGTGTTATATCAATTCAGAGATCCACCCTACTCAGCTTCTAATGCATCCGGCAATCCAGATAATAAAAAACATGAGAAATCCACAACACCATGGGTATATGGAAATGGAAAGGCTAGGCTGAAAACTCTATTACACTTAGAAAAACCCATGCCAAGATAGAAAATAACCAAATTCAATACTATTCATGTCATAGCCAGCCAGGAAAACAATCTCCTCAACACACCCCCCGGGGCCTCTCTCTCTCTCTCTCTCTTAGAGACGCACACACACACACACTACTACCCCATTCTCTGTTTCTGTCTCTCCCCCTACCTGCAATTCCCACCAACTTCTCTCTTCCTCTCAACCCCTATATCCCTCACCCATCTAAATATATTTATCTCATTGTCTCTCTCCCTCTTTTCCTCTCATCTCCTTTATTCCTCACACCCTAAATATCTCTCCCCCTCTCCCAAATTCTCTCTCTCTCTCTCTCTCTCTCTCTCTCTGCTTGCCTCCCTACTTCACTCTATCTATCCCACCTCCCTCTATCTTGACTCCTACCTTTATTTATAAATATTTGTCTCCCCTCAACCTCTCTTCCTCCCATTCCCTCTTCCCCCCACCCTCACACACACACATGTACCACTCTTTCTTCACCCCATATCCCACTCTCCCTCTAACTGCCTTCCTATCCAACCAACCTTATTCCACTCTCTCCATCCCTCTTTCTCCCCACTCTACCACTATCTAAACTTCTAGAGAAGAGAGAGAGAGAGATAAAGAGAAGGGTAGAGGCAAGAGAAGGGCGAGGAGAGAAAAATAGGGGGAGAAATATAGAGAAGGGAGGGAGGGAGAATGAGAGAGAGGTGGATAGTGAGGGAGGGAGAGAGTGATGAATGGAGAGATAGGGAGAGAGGGCGGAAGTTTTAAAGAGATGGATACAAAGAAAGAGGAAAAAATTAGAGTTGGGTGAGAGGGAGTGAGGGGAGAAGAAGTGAGCAAGCATGAGAGAGAGAGAGAGAGAGAGAGGGACAAAGTTAGAGAGATATTGTGGGTGAGAGAAAGACACGGAGAGGGATGGAGGGATATAATAGACATGGTAGAGAATGAGGGATCAAGGGAGGGAGGGCGAGAGAGAGTGAAGGACATGAATTATTAGAGATAGGGTGACATAGGAGGGAGGAGAGAGAGAGAGAATGGGAGAGGGGAAGATTGAGAGAGAGTATGAGCAAGGGGCAGAGATAGAAAGAGAGAGTGAAATAGGGACATAAAGAAAAAGGTGGATAGAAGGGTAGAGATGAGAGAGAGAGGGAGGGAGAGGGGAAGAGAGAGGGAGAGAGGGTAGAATAGAGGTTTACAGAATGTGTGAGTGTGTGTTTTTATATGTGAGAGATAGAGAGAGAGAGAGGGAGAGAGGAGGAGGAAAAGGGGAGAGAGAGAGTGGGAGAGAGAAATGAGGGTAGAGAAAGACAAAGGGAGGGAGAGAGAGAGAGAGAGAGAGAATAGTGGGGGTTAAAGGTGGAGAAGAGGGGGAATATATGTAGGGAGGGAGAGAGGGGAAGAGGTATGGGGAAAGGGGTGAGAGAGAGTGTATAGTAGGGGTTCACACACACACACACACAAAGAGAGAGAGAGAGAGAGAGAGAGAAAAGAGGGACATGAGGGGAGAGGGGTGAGAAAGAGTGTGTACTAGGGGGAGGGGGAGAGAGAGAGAGGGAGAGGGGGACAAAAGGGAGAGACAGAAATAATGGGAAGGGAGAAATGGAGAGAATGATAGAAAGAGAGAGAGAAGGAGGGAGGTAGAGATAAGGGTGGGGGAAGAGAGAGGGAGGTAGAGGGAGATAGAAAGAAAGAAAAGGATCTCATCACCTTTTCCCCTAGACCATCTTCCCTAGGGCCATATTCCTTCCCTATCCCCTCTTCCCTAGGGTCACTTTCCTTCCCTATCCCATATGCCCTAGGGCTTTATTTCTTCCTTATCCCCTCATTTCTAGGGTCTTATTTCTACCCTTAAGATCCCTCACACCATTTACCCCTAGGCCCATTCATGCTATGTCTTACATTCCATTAGACCATAACCTTAGTCTGTTACCCTAGCTAGAGCACTTAGCCTCCAATTCCCTAGACCAGTTGCAAGGCATTTTATAAAAAATCCCGAGGGGAATGCACATGTGTTTCTATTGAGTAAAATTTTTTACCCAACTCAAATGTGCACTCATTCTTGTCGGGAATTCAGCATTTTTACCCAACAAGAATGCACACATATTCTCGTTGGGTATTTTTACCCAACACAATTTCCTATGCATTCTTGTTCCTAAGAATGTGCACGTGTTTTTACTCCTAAAAACACATGCATGTTACTATGAATGCCTATTTTGCATCCATGGTGGTGGTTTGGGTAATGTTGAATCTATCAAATTAAGAATGCATGTGTCTTCCTATTAATACATGTGTCTTATTGTGTGAGCACATTCATGCGCATCATGTTGTCACTTTTTTCAAACATCATCATTGTGTGAGCTCCCAAACACACTATGTTATTTATAGTGTAATAATGAATTATACTAAATAATTTCATTAAAAAAAAAATAATGGTTATCTTGAAGACTTGAATTTCACATTACTACTATGTCAAATTGAAAGTTAAATATAAACATACAATGTTTATACTAGTAATTGAAAGTTAAATATAAATGTTATGCTATTAATGTATCTATATAAATTAGTGATCGTATGGTCACATATTCACATACATGATAATACCATCCATTATTCAAAAATTATTTTATGCCAATACGCATACAATCAAATATGTATGTGCACAAATAAATATAAGAATATAGCAACACATAACAAACATAGAGCGACACACAGCCTGTGTATACCACATGTCCAATGTATATATTTGTATAGGGGTAACATATTTGAGCAGTCTATGTACACATTACACGCTATCTATATATACATAATAATAAAGTAATGATACACACAATAATACGTCGAGTAACTTTAAATTTTATGGGTGCATCTCTGTATTTGTATGTGTTGGTGTTAAGTGTCATTTGAAAAGGATCCCATCAATACACTGTCAATGGGTAAATGCGATTTAAAGAATGTCTCTGAATCCCTTCGATACCGTCGCAGGAGAATCAAATTCCACAAGATACGAGCTCATTAATGACACAAAACTGCTTGCAGAATTTGATTTGCTAAAATACAATCTAATTTATAATTTGGCCCACAAACAGTGTAATCCAAAACAAGGATACGATTTGCATAAATTCAACGTTAAAGTTTACAACAAAAGTTGCAAACAAGAAAAACATTGCAAGCTATTTATGAATTTAATAAACCACACAAGTATTAGTTGCGGTGCCTATGCTCATCCTTTACTTGGTAAACGGTTTAACGTCCATGTACATGGCTCATAGAATGGTTAAGGAATTCACACAATATTAATAGAGGTCATGTGAATTATTAACCAAAATAATGGATAGAGTATTATGGACATGACCTGGAATATTAAAGAGTATATTTAACGTTTTATAGGTTAGATCTGCTAATAATATATAAATTAACAAGATCTTAAACATTATGATAAACACGTTATTTCTTACACGTTATGTAAAATTTACGCTTTTCAAGTTATTAACTAAGCTCCTTAATATTTTAAACTATTTTCAACGACATGTGGATAAATTATTCCATGATCGCGGGGGTTTTTACCCTATGGTAGGTTGGCACAATAGCAAAATGGTCACAAATAGAGATTGTATGGCATGAGAGAACTTTCTTCCATGTGAAAATATGAATTGGTAGATTTTCATTTTCCATTTGGCCTTTTTCTGCTCCTTGGCCCTGCCCTTCCTTTTTTTAACATGGACATGGATGGAATGGATTACAGAGAGAGTTTGTATCCCTACTGTGCTTTTCGATTGTAATTGGAATTTGCATGTGGTCATCGATGGGGTTAAAGGGTGGTGAGAGGAATTTCAAGGCATCTAAGAGTGGATCTCCATTTAATTTGATAGGCCATTCCATAGGTTGTGTATTCACTACATAGTGGTGTGTAGCATGCGATCACACTATCCCAAAGTTCATCTCCCATCCAAATGAAAATGGTGTTTTTCACTAGGATGATATTTCCTATGCAAATTCTAGATCACCTTCAGCTTTACAAATAGGTGGTGAGGCATCAATGAATTTCAAGGTGTTCAAGCAATCTCTAATCTCCATGCATAGCCCAAGCCCAGTAAAATACGTATTAGAGTGAAGCCTGGGAAGGTCACAATGGTGGTAGTGAAGCATGTCATATTTGAAGAGATCCTTCCCTAATGAACAAAGGACTAATAAACAGGTTTTGTCGAAAATCTATTAATGATGTTGCTCTAAAAAATTCCATAAATTCTATTTAAGGACTAGTCCTAGGGGCCTTCTAGATTTTTTAAAGAGATGGACGAATATTTTGACCCAAGGGTACTTGTGGTTTTCCAAGAAGTGTGGGATATTCTTCTTAGTCTCCCCCTAGTTTTTTGGTCTGAAGCTATTCTGAAAGAAATTAGTTACAAGTTAGGTTGTTTTGTGGATCTTGAACCAAATTGGGCAACAAAACCAGATAGGTGGTGGGCTTCGGTCTTGGTCGAAGTGGACCCTAGAGAGGGTTTATTCAGGGAGATCAATTTGATTTACAATGGTACTTTATGGACCAAAAAACTGTATTATTTGAAGTTTCCCTTTTGTTGTTACAGATGTCATGAGGTCATACATTTACAAAGCTAGTGTTCAAAATTACCCCCCCTAACAATCATGAAGAAAAATGAGTCGATTAAGATTAAACAAGGCTTGAGCGTAGAAGATTCAAGAGTGGCTTCGTCTAATACAAAGGTTGTAGAGGATGCGTGTTCAACAATTCTAGTCATTGATTTAGGAGTTAAGTATCCAAGTGTTGATAAGTCCCCAATTCTCTATACAAAAAAGGGAAAGATTTTTGTGGATTGTGTCCCTTCAATAGTGTCTCAGTTTGGTTTGTGTGCTAGAGAGACTTAGGATCCTATCACTCAAAAGCGTATTTATTCTCCTATTAATTCTTCACTTCGTCTGGGGAAGGAGAAGGACCCAAACCCTTGATCCAGGTGGATAGTGATGGTCACCTGCCTATTCCACTCGGACCCCCACCATTGTTTCTTTAAGTTTTTTCAATTTCCTTAATTGTAAAACAATTTACTATTTTTGGCAGTTTTTTAGGTCTTGAAATTCCGGAGCCGTTTTGAGGCCCTAAATGAATTTTTATCGAGAAACCACCTCCGACAAAATTTGGGACTCAATATTTGTTTTAAATAGTTGTATTCCTCAAATAGATATTTATATTGATGTATCATGTGCATCAAATGGAGATAATATGCCAAAGTCACGACCCCGAGAAATTGATGTACCAATTTACCTCGATGGGGCCCATAGTTTGGTGTTTCATCTCCTAGGGTTAGGTTTTTGGATGTTTAGGGTTTTCAATTGTTTCTCAATAATAAATAGGCCTTCGAGCCTCATTGTAACACAGTTCAGAGGCATGTAGCCCCCACATCTCTTCTCAAAGATAAGCTACCAGTGCCCTGCTAGTTTATTTTGATTTTGTCTATAAGCATATTTCAGTTATGAGATATTAATGAAATGAAGTCTTATTTCTGTTGCATCTTTATGTTTATGTTTATTTTTATATTTTATTGTGTTCCTGCATAATTCTGGATCAGTGGTATCAGAGCGGTCTTCTCTTTCTCGATCCTTCTTTGTATGCCCCCAACAAGGTCAGGGTATAAGGAGTTAGGGCTCGATCTGGTTGAACCTTTGCAAGATCGGCCTTGCCAACCCCAATGCCTGCCCATGGGGGACAAAAATAGAGACAAGGGAGTAGGAGATCCTATCAAAATATTGCTCGAGGAGGCCCTCAAGAAACAAAGGAACGTAATTATGGATAACTTTGCCCCGATTTTTCAATGACTACCCACCGGCGGTGCATCTACATTCAACAACCGCTCTAGAGGTGCAAATCCTTTTAAGGTATAAGTAAACTTTGGCATTCCCATATTTGAGGGCCAAATAGATGCAGACGTCGTAGATAGACGGTTGAATCTATTGGAAGGGTATTTCTTAGTTCATGGCTTTTCCAACCAGGATAAGATTAATTTTTCACTCCTCAAAGCCACCCCCCATGTCAAGGACTAGTGGGAAACCTACTGTGAGCAAAAGGACAAGAGGGAACCCTCTCTGCTTTCGGCCGCACCCACTTGTAATTCTTTCTAAGATGCCATCAAGGAAAAATATTATCACGTGGGGAGCTATGAGGACAAGTACATACAATGGACTACATTGCAGCAGTAAATAAATCAATATGTTCATGAGGTGACGAATATGTTCCATACCCTGCGCACAAAATTGGGTATCAAATATTTAAAGAAACATTTGGTTTTGAAGTACTGCAATTGTATTCATAGATACATTCAAGAGGAAATGGAGTTCCTTGACATCTCCTTGCTTGGTGCATTATAGCGGTATATTTCCAATATTGAGTAGAATTTCAAACAGAAGAAGTGAGACTTTGGATTTTCGAATCAGAAACAAGTGAAAGGTGCCCCCAAACCACAGAATAGAGGACAATGCCAAGTTGGGGTGACCCAAGATAACTCGCCAAAGCCACAAGTAAAGAACAACACTGTGAAGCCAAAGAAGGACATGGGAAAGTGGTGTGAATTCCATAAGAGATCCAATCACAACACAAGTGAGTGTCGGGCCAAGTAGTCACTAATGCCTAAGTTGAAGGCTTCTGAATCATAACCCGACAAGGGGAGTAACAAAGGGAAGAAAATTATTGATGCATAGCCCTATGCCACCGTTGCCACCACGAATATCTAGAAGGAGGAACCAGAAGATTCAGAGGAGGAGGAGCACCTCTTCCATTCCTATATGTGGGTAAAGGGTTCCCCGATGTATTTAATTGTCGAAAACATGAGCCAAAAGAAACTCATTTCAATAGAGGTCGTGAAGCGTCTGGGTTTGCCGACCACAGCACACCCACAACCATACACCATCAGATGGCTTCACCAAGGACGAGATCTTCGCGTCATCCAACAATGTCACCTTCCCTACAACATCAAGCCCTTCATGGATGAGGTATTATGTGAGATTTACCCTCTTGATGTTTGTGATGTATTACTAGGCCAACCATACTTGTGGACGTGACATGTTGTATATGAGTCTCGACCTCTTGCTGTTATTGTTATTTTTGGAAATAAGTTGTACAACATACTACAAAAACAATGGATTAAACTCATTTACAAAACCAGGAAATTTATTTTCCTGGTGATCCGCCCTTAGGGAAAGAATAATATTGTGGCCACGACCTTTAGATAGGGCTCCTCCACACGACAACAACAAATGGATAAGGTCGTGGAGGAGTACATGGACTCCTTCACCTCACCCGCAGGGGTGCCTCTACACTGTCAAGTTAAGCACCCCATATATCTGACCCTAGGTCCGTCATTGCCCAATGGACCAATCTATATGCGCTCTGTTCTGGGGAACAATGAATTCAAGAGGTAGACTCAGGAGTTGTTGCAAAAAGGTCACATCCGGCTGAGTTCATCACCCTTTGGAAGCCCGATTTTGTTGGTGCAGAAGAAGGATGGGACTTGGAGACTTTGTATTGGCTATCGAGTGTTGAACAAGATAAATTTCTAGAATAGGTACCCGATCCCACAGATTTATGACCTTCTGGACCAACTCAAGGGGGGGAAATATTTCAGCAAGATTGAATTGAAGTCTGGGTATCACTAGGTACCAATTGAACCCTCTGATGTGTGGAATACTACCTTCAAAGCCAAGGAGGGCCTATTCCAATGGATGTTCATGCCTTTTGGGTTGACAAATTATCCTGCAACCTTCACGAGGTTGATGGATGACATCTTGCAACCATTCACCAACTCATTTGTAGTAGTAGACTGGGATGACATTATGATCTTCAGCCAAACTTGGGAAGGGCACCTCTACCACATCCGACAGGTCCTCCAAACACTGTGACAACACAAGTTGTTTGCCAATTTGGAGAAGTGCACTTTTTGCATGACCCAAACTCAGTATCTTGGATACATTATTGATGAGTGGGGGGTGCATGTGGATCTAGCTAAGATCCAATTCATTTTGGATTAGCTAGCCCCAACCACTCTAACAAAGCTCCGCAACTTTCTGGGTCTTGCTAATTACTACCACATGTTTGTTTTTAGATTCTCTCATATCACTTGGCACTTGAGTCAAGTCACCAAGGGAGGAGAAAAAAAAAAAAAATTGGTTTGAATCTCAACAGAAGGCGCTCTTAGAGTTGAAACATCGCCTTTGCTCTGCCCCTGTGCTCACATTACCATACTTGCAACAACCATTTGAGATCAATACATATTCCTCTTACTATGCTATTGGGGCAGTTCTTACTCAACAGGGGAATCCAGTGGCATATCATAGTGATACATTGCCCGACACAGTCTGGAAGTATCCCACTTATGACAAAGAGATGTGTTACATTGTGCAAGTATGCCGAAAATGGAAGCATTTCATTTTGGGGAAGGAAATTGTCATCCACATAGGCCACCAACCCCTGCAGTTCTTACATACACAAAGGAAGTTGCAGAATGATCGCCATCAGAAGTGGTCCGCATATTTGCAACAGTTTCATTTGAAAATCAAGTACAAGAAGGGAAACACCAATAATGTTGCAAATTGCCTCAGCCGACCACCAATCATGGTGCTAACCATCGTGCTCATCTCTTGTGGGCATGAGACTTATAATTAGCCGGTTCTCTATAAGAGCAATTCATAATTCGGCCACACATACAAGACGCTCTTTGAGGGTAACTGAGTTCCAAATTTTCACCTCTAGGATGCATTGCTCTGTCACCTGGGACACATTTATGTTCCTTCAAGTGAGCGTGCCAAGATGATTTAAGAAGCGCACTACATTCGAGTCGTTGCGAATTTTGGGGTCAAGAAAACCGTGGCAGTACTGCAGAAGTATTTCTATTGGCCAAAAACCTTCGACAAGATGTCGAGAAGTACATCAGATCCTACACTGATTGCGCCATTTCCAAACCAACCATCAAGAAGCAAGGCCTATATACTCTGCTTCCTACCCCTAGTTGATCTTGAGAATCCATCTCCATGGATTATATGATGGGTCTTCCTTATACTAAACATGGGAACGACTGTGTTTTTGTGGTCATCAACAAATTCTCGAAGATGGCCATTATGGAGGCCTAGAAGAATAATATCACAGTATAAGCCACTATTAAACTCTTCTTTGAATGAGTATGGGTACACTTTGGGATCCCACAGTCTATAATCTCACATCGGGACAACAAGTTCCTCAGTACATTTTGGTCCAACCTCTGTTCAATGCTAGACACCAAGCTCACCAAGTCCACAGCTTTTCATCCAAAAATTGATGGCCAGATAGAGGTCGTCAACAGGATGATTGTACGCATTCTATGTATGTACAAATCAAATCATCCATGCACATGGGATGATAGCCTACCCTATTTACAACACAGGTATAATCGAGCCCTCCACATCTCAACTGACCACAGCCCCTTTTAGGTGGTCTTGGGATTCCAACCACTATGTCACATTAACGTAGCCATGACAATTGCAGCTACTTAGACTAATTCGGCTCATGTCCAGTCTAAAGTTGATAAGGTGAACAACTTCATTGATATTGTTTAGCACATCCACCAACAAGTTCATGACATATTGGACAAAGGCAATGCTAAGTACAAGCAGCAGCATGATCAGCTAACACAACTTCCAGGTGGACGACAAAGTGTGGCTACATTTGCAGAAGGAGTGCCTTGTAGGACCCCACTGCAAACTTCACTCGCTCTGATATGGGCCATACATCAACACCAAGGTTGTAGGGGATAATGACTTCAAGTTCAGTATTCCACCATTCCTTGGTCTGCACCCAGTGTTCAATGTGGACCGCCTTCAGCACTACTTTCCACCTCTACTGGAAACATTCGACATGGAAAAAAAACTCACACCAAAAAAGTTAAACCCAGACTGCATGGAACAAGCCACAACTGATTGAATTATGGATACATGGATAAAGAATACCTGCCATTAGAGGATGTAGCTATATTTATTTGTCAAAGCAGGCCAACACCTTCCCTAGGGAAAGTGGCTCACTAGGGACCAAGTTCAATAGAAGTTTCCTCATGTCATGGAGGAACTCAAAACAATGGGGACCATTGCTTCCTAAGGGGGTAGGAATGCTCCAGGTGGATACTGGTGACAACCCGCCTATTCCACTTGGACCCCCACCATTTTTTCTTTAATTTTTTTTTTTTCAGTTTCCTTAACTATAGCACAATTACTATTTTTCGCATTTTTTTGGGTCCTAAACTTTCGGAGCCATTTTAAGGCCCTAAACGATGTTTGTTGGGGAACCCACCTTTGGTGAATATGAGTCAGAGACTCAATATTCGCTATCAATAGTTATAATCCTTGGATAGATATTTCTAATGATGTATCATGTGTGTCAAACGGAGATACTATGCCAAAGCTACAACCCCGGGAAATTGATGTACCAATTTACCCTGACAGGGCCCATAGTTTGGTGTTTCATCTCCTAGTGTTAGGTTTTTGGATGTTTAGGGTTTTCCATTGTTTCTCAATAATAAATAGGCCTTCGAGCCTCATTGTAACACAGTTCAGAGGCATGTAGGCACCACATATCTTCTCAGAGATAATATGCCAGCGCCCTAGCTAGTTTATTTCCATTTTGTTCGTAAGTATATTTCAATTATGAGATATTAATGAAATGAAGTCTTATTTCTACTGCATATTTACGTTTATGTGTATTTCTGTATTTTAATGTGTTCTTGCATAAGTCTGGATCAATCCTCTGGGTGCCCCAAATGGGATCCCTATTCCCTAAAAATCCTATGCCTTTAGGCCTAAATTTAGGTTAAAGGATGATTTTTGTTCTAAAGGATGTTGTTCTCTCATTTTTCCTCTGTCAAATGTTATGGGGAGGAAGTATCCCTTAATAAAATCATAATAATAAGTGATGCAAGATATCAATAAAGGGAAGCAAGTAACTATCTCTAAAGTTGTTTTAGTAGGTAAATCCCTCATTTATGTTTATCCATATTTTCTCTCTCCTTTAAATTTTGACGGTATCAAAGTGCCTACAAGCAATTATTCCTAAAAATGGTTATTTGGAACCATAATTTGTATATTATCTTGTTATTATATATGATTCCATATGTAGATAATACTTATTTTATTCTTAGTATTTGGCTTAATGATTGGTCCTTTTCTTCTTTTGATGCACATGGGATTTTAGGAAGGTTGAATACAAGTTGGACCCTAGATTTTAAATCTACATGTCTTCCTTCTCTTATGTTTTATTTGTTTTTGGTTCACTAGAATAAAAAACTCCATTTTAGGTTTTTAGTGCTCAATGGGTATGAGCCTCTTTTGACAAGGATCCTTCTAGGAATATTTGGATTGCTCTAAATCCCTTGATGCCCATTTTCTATTGGTTGGTGGTGATTTGAATCTCGTTGAATTCTATAGTTAGGGGCATAAATTTGTGTAACTGACTAAAGATTCCACTTGAAGATAAATTTCTTATATTAATGATTTCTCAAAAATCCCTTAAGATTGATGGGAATGACCTTCCCCTCCTTTGAAGTTGGATTTGGAAAATGCTTTAGTTAAAATATACTCATATGTGGGATTCCTTATACATATAGGCATGCCTTTTACACTATGAAAGATGCATTGAACCCATAATCAACTAAATTATCTTTAAAAAATAGGTTTTGGTTGACGTACTAGGGGGAAAACACTTATAGACTTAATTTGTGGGTAGGAAGGTGGAGCTTCTAGTCTCGGGTGAGGTGATAATATCCCATAGCCCATTTATAAATCTAAGGGGGGATACTTGGCCTTCTACTTTTCCCATTTATTCTATTTTTTTTGAAACTCCATTGCCACCACTTGAACCTATTATTGTGATTATCCTTGGGATAGAGGTATCACTCTTATAGTGGCTTCACATCCTGGGACACAAATATATGGATTTAGCAAAGGTGGAAATATAGGGAGTATCATTAGAGAAAATTAGGTTCTTAGGGGGGAAGGAATGATCTTGAAGAAGCTGACAGGAAATTAATAGGTTGGGATATTTGATGCCAAGACTATGTCATAATTTTAAACACCTATCATTACATATTTCACCATACACACAACTCTAGTGAATATTTTCCCTTAGAAATTTCTTAATTGATACATCAGATTAAGAAGAAATATTTGATTATGTGACTATTTTCTTCCCTAATGCATTTTATATGCTTATTTGGTTCCTTCAAGTGAAACTGAGGTAGTTTCACCCTAAATAAATACCTGATATATCGCAGATAACATGGACGAATGAGGGCATCCAAGTCATGACCTATTTCTACCAAGAATTTAGGTCTCAAGACTACTTGTGATCCGGATTTATGCACGAGAGTAATAAAATACATAAATAAACATAAACGTGGAGATGAAGCAGGAATAACACTTCATTACATTAATATCAAATACTTAAAACTTCTTACAGACATAATAGCTAATAAACTAGCTCGGGCGATGGTAGCTTATCTCTGAGAGGTGATGTGATGACTACATGCCTCTGAACTATGTTACAATGAGGCTCAAGGGCTTCTTTATTATTGAAAAATAAGAGAAAGCCCTAAACAACCAAACCCTAACTTGAGGATATGTAACAACAAGATTTTATGGGCCTCGTTGGGTTTAGTTGGGCAGCCAACATCGTGGGATCGTAACTTGGTCATATTATCTTTGTTTGACATGTATGATACATTGTTGGAAATATCTCTCCAAGGACTACAGTTGTTGACGTGATTTCTCTGAAATCGTTGGATTTCAATGAAATCATTGGATTCCATGCCCAAAAAACATCGTTTGCCAGAAGATGAGGACTCGAAAAAATGCTAAAAATAGTAATTAAGAAAATTGATGACACTAACTAGGTGGAATAGGCAAGTGGCCATCAATATCCACCCGGATCATTCCTCCCACCTTAGGAAGCAATGATCCCCATTACATTGAGCATTTCCTTGGTGCAGGAGTTGGCCAGCTTTGACAACCTAATACAATTGGATCTTTTGTTGGTGAGGTTTTTTTAAGTTGTAACACTGTTACCGATGAAATAGGTAACCTGACCTCAAAACGGGAACTCTAGCCCAAAAAGTCTCAAAAAACATGAAAAAACACCCCAAAAACAAAAAGTGTGTCTTCCAGAACTCACTTGGTTTTTTTTGAAGGTCAATTTTCAACATTTTATAAAATTATGCTAAAAGAAAAATTGTTTGTTGAAAAAAGGATTGAAAAAACACCCTAAAAACAAAACCAATTGATGCTGGAATAACAAAAAAAAAAATTGTGTCATAATTTTGACACTTGTAACAATGGAATTAAAGACAACATATTAGGACATTTTTTAAAATCGTAAATTTCTAACATTTTTGATAGATGATGTTAAAGATAAACAAATACATGTCTGAAGGGCTTATCATTTTGAACATTTTTCATCCATGTTGTTAAACATAAAATATCTTGACTTTAAACAACCCCAAAATTGTAATTATTGTCAACCATAACCTTAAAGATAAAATTTGGTAGCGCATAAAAACCTTAATGACAAGTTGTAAATCTAACGTTTTTCAATCTTAAGTGTTCAACATACTTGAACAATGAAATTATGGAGAAATTATAAGACTTAACAACTTAAAAAAATGAACAAGTAAATTAAAAAATTATCATTGAACATAAATAAGTAAGAGTAATTTTAATTTTAAAGGATAAAAACTTATATTTTTTCAAATCTTAGCATAAGACAAACTTAAATATAATTTCAACCAAAACCTAAAAATCAAGCATCAAAACAAAGTGTTCCATTTCAATGACGCATATAATTATTAAAACTTTTAAAAGTATCTTATACGAAATGGTAACAATACATAATATCATGGTAATATCACTGCATAATCTAAAATTCAACATTAGTTTCTATTTTCTATTTTACTTATAATTAAAATATCAACATTGGTACATTGAATATAACATAAATTATTTTTGTAATTCATTGTTGCATTGTCGATATTCTAAAGAGATGAATTCTTCATAATTAAAACATATAAGCCAACAAACATAGAAATGTCTCATAACTTCATGAAAAATGAGATGGAAGTCAAAAATTTTATTTCAAGTTACCATGCAAACATCAATTACATAAAAGTGTCTTAGATAGTTATTCAAAATCAGCCATAGGTTCTGGCACACCATCATAATATACATCTTCAGATGAATGGCTCGATGCAGATGAAGATGATCCATATTCTTATCTTTCATCAACTAGTGCTCCATCTGAGTCAACATGCATGCCCACCATTTCAGAGTTCAAAAGTCTTGTAGATCTACGTCTACATTCTGCAGAGTCCCATTTCAACAGTAATTATTCTGGTAGCAATTTCTTCAAAATATTTATGGTCTGCAATCGAAGAGTTCCTCTCTTTGTCAAATTGAAGTCATACACAAGTATGTCAACATCCTCCAATTTTAAGACATCTGTGCGGTGACGATTTATATTTGTGCCCTTTCTTTTTCTCTTTCTGCCAATTCTTTTTTCCACTACCATCTCTGGCTTGTACACACCATTGAAAGGGTGGGTACTTGTGGCATACCAATGTACATCAACAGCTGTAATCTTTTCATTTTCATTAATGACTTTTATAACCTTGGAAATCCAGAATGGATAGCCAATTGGATCTTCATCTGCTAACACTGCTATCATGCAACCCTCCTTAAGATCCTGCACAAAACCCCTGTAAAGGTCTTCCATGGCTTCATGTTGTGCACGTGATCTTCTAGAACCAATATAGATTTCTCTTTCCTCTACCTGTGGGGAATTAATAATAGCTTGAGGCTGTTGTTGTTCAACATTGTGTGTTTCCTGATGTTCATGTTCATTTGGCATATTTTGTGGAAAAAAAAAGGAGTCTTCAAAAGCGTATCCCCATTTATTGATCTTGAAATCATATCACTTTGATTACTGAAAAAAGACTCCCACCAAACTGAATCAACAACATCGAAGTATTCATATGTATCTCTAATACATATTTTAATTTCCTCTAGACATTCAAAATAATTTATCTCTCTCTTCTGCCTTTGTGCATTATGGAGTTCGGAAACTGACTGTAATAACAATATCTTTGATGAAAACATTGGACGCTCTGGAATGAACTTCAAAAATGCTAAACCTGATGATAGTCCCCATTCTTCAATAGTTGAATACTTCTTGCCCCATATAAGTGTTATCCCATCAATTTTTTTGATACGAAATTGATGCTGGAAGCTAATGTCGTTAAGTTGTTCAATGCATTTTTCCTCACCATGCGATCCAAAAATAAACCTTCGCATGTCAATATTTTTTTCCAACACATGAAAAACAGGCTCTGGAATGTACGATTTCTTAATACATTCAATTAATGATGGCAGGCTCCCAACACCTTTCCTCCTCAATATTACCGAAAAACGACTAAACATTTGATCAATATGATCATGAGTATGCCCAACAAGAAGGAAACCAACCTTTATCTTCTTAAAAATCCCCAATTCAATGAGCATGTTTAGATACCCAAAAAGAACTTGATTTTTGTTCTCACGACTTGTGTTGTCTAATTGTAAATACAAAACTTCAGGAAGAATCCCAGACCAATGAGTAACCACATCATGGATTATAGTTATGGTCAGATTTGCATCATTGTGAATATTTGGAGTTGTGAAAAAAACTCTTGGAAACATCTTCTCATTAAATACCATACAACCAACCAAGTGAAACTGAATGAAATTTTCCTCCTGTAATTTTTTTGGCGTGCGGACAAAATGTGGAAGAAGTGTTTTCTTTTGGTCCATACCATCAATTATCAATCCCGGATATTTATTTGGATGATCATAACACTTCTTTCGATGTTTATACAACTTTTGCCTTTCACTTGTTTGTTGATTGCGATGGTCTTGAAGTTCTTTGACAACGGAATCTATACATAAAATAAAAGAAACATATGAATAAATATATTTTCATAGTTGATAAGTATCAAATTTTAAAAAACAATGTTTTGAACACATACCTCTTTCTGCCCCTTGACATTTATCTCTTTTTGCTTTAAGAGAAGCAAATCCCCATCCTTGTCTTCTTAGGAATACGAACATTGTTGAATTCAGTTTTCCATATCCTTGTAAAATAAGAATATGTAATAAAATTACCAATTCCTTCAACAACTTCTGCATAATCTTTGTATAACATGAATATTTCTCATCTCGATAAATTATCTGGAATATGTATTGTGTCTTTATTTGGCATACACTCTCCATGATTTGAAAAGAAGTCTTTCATCCATGTCTTAGCAGTATTTGCAAACGACCCCACCTCCGTTTATAACGTGTTTCTGAATAATATGTGGGATCCCTTTCCAATCTATCCTAGATTATTGACAAACGACAATTACCAATTGAGTACAACATTTTGAACGTCTTTCTGCAAAGCAATACATTCCCAATATGATAATCATAACCTGCTAGTGTAGATTGCATGCAACCCACTAAATATGAATTTTGCATGTTTTTATTCATTGACATATATGTTTTCCTTTTCTCCAAAGCAAAGTTGAAATCCATATTTTTCAAGCAATCCCTTCGACAACATTCACTTGAAATCAAATGAACGACAGAACTTCTTGTCATGAGATATTTTGTCCTCACCCTTGTATAACTGGAATGCTTTGGATTGATATGAAAAGGTCTACTCCTACTCCTAGTTGCAATATTTGCTTGCAACGGCTTCATCATTCCATCATCCTTTGTAAAATTAGTTTCATCACCATTAGAAGGAATATTATCCCCACTATCATCATCCTCAACATAGTTAAGAAATTCATCAACATCATTGCGTGGAAAATTTTCTTTACCATCATCAGTTGAAGAAAACATTTCACAAGAATCATCGACACTTTTGTAACCCTGACTCAAAAGAAAGTCTTCACCATCTTGACCCATGCTTTCAAATTCTTCCTTGGGAGGATTCAATTCTTCATCACCATGAGTGTCTTTGAAATGGTCACTTGGAGAAAATGCAATATTCAGATCTGTGCCTCTAAAATTATCATTTGCAAGAAACTCTTCATCCTCCCCTTCCTTAGTGGTGCTCTCATAATCTTTGGGATTATGCATAAGTGGAAGTTTTGAATTTGTATTCACTAGTATTTCTTCATCCCGCCCCTCCCCTTCCTCACTGAATCTCTCATAATCCTTAGGATTAGGAATAAGTGAATGCCTTGAATCTATATTTATTGGAAATTCTTCATCCCCCCCTTCATCAGTGGTTAAATTATAATCGTTATGATTAGGATGAAGTGAAAATTTTAGCTTTGGAAATTCATCCCCGTCTTCATCAGTGGTGCTGGCATAATCCTTAGGATTATGACGAAGTGGATATTTTGACGCTGCAAATTCTTCATTCCCCTCTTCCTCAGTGGTGCTGACATAATCCTTAGGATTAGGACGAAGTGCATATTTTGACTCTACAAATTCTTCATTCCCCTCTTCATCTGTGGTGCTGACATAATCCTTAGGATTAAGACGAAGTGGAAATTTTGACTCTGGAATTTTTTCGTCCCCCTCTTCATCGGTGGTGCTTGCATAATCCTTAGGATTAGGACGGAGTGGAAATTTTGACGCTGTAAATTTTTCATTTCCCTCTTCATCAGTGGTGCTGGCATAATCCTTAGGATTGGGACGAAGTGGATGTTTTGACTCTGAAACATTATCATTATCCTCTTCATCAGTGGTGCTCGCATAATCCTTATGATTAGGACGAATTTGATATTTTGACTCTAGAAATTTTACATCTCCCTTTTCATCAGTGGTGCTGGCATACTCCTCAGGATTAGGACAGGGTGGATATTTTGACTCTACAGATTCTTCATTCCCCTCTTCATTTGTTGTTCTCGCATAATCCTTAGGATTAAGCTGAAGTGGATATTATTCATCTCCCTCTTCATCAATGGTGTCCTCATAATCCTTGGGATTAGGACGAAGTGAAACTTTTGACTCTAGAAATTCTTCATCATGCCCTTCATCATTGTTGCTTTCATAATCCTTAGGATTAAGAGTAAGTGGTATAACTGGCGCTCGATTTACAGAAATTTCATTTTGCTGCACCTCATCAATTTTGTTCTCATCATCTTTAGGATAACGACCAAGTCGATTTTTTGACTCTCTATTCATCGTGAACGAACTCCCGTTATATTCATCACTCTGAATAGAGTTGTTGTGTGACGAAGATGTTGATTTTCTAGAAAGAAAAACTTCGCTATCAGAAGAAACCATGGCTTTCAACAAGAATAGGTTGAATGATACAAATTCCTCTCCCACTTACAATATATAGCTTAAAGACTAAAAATTTCCCTCCAAATTTTCCCTCCAAAAAAATTCACGAAAAAAATTCCCTCCAAAATTTCCCCCCAAAAAATTTCGCGAAAAACTTTCCCTCCAAAATTTTCATTTCAAATATTTGGTACAAATATTAGTCAAAAAATGTATTTAACATTTTTTTTAATAAACTATTTATGTTGAAATATTTTACCGATATTTATATTCAAAATATCCACAAAATATTTCTATCATGGATGCCTTCCAAACTAAAATAATGTTTTTATTTGAATGATTTAACATTGACTGGATGTAAGTATTAACTATAATATTACTATAGTACCTACATGCAAATATTAACTATTTTAATTATAATGACTACATGTAAATATTTTAAATTTTAAATTTTAAACTTACATTCTATTCATCCAAAATATATTTCAAAATTTATTAATAAATGGTTGGTCTTCAAATATTTCACCATACTTTCTATTCAAAATATCCACAAAATATTCCTTTCAAGCATGTATTCGAAACTAAAATAATTTTCTTATTTGAATGGTTTAAGATTGACTATATGTAAATATTTACAAAAATAACATGTAAATATTAACTATTTATACTATAATATTAACTATAATTAACTACATATACATATTTTAGATTTTAAAATTTAATCCCATGATTTTAAACATTGATTACATGTAAATATTAACTATGATAACTAAATGCAAATATTAACTATTTTATCTATAATATTAAATATAATTAACTACATGTAAGTATTTCGTATTTTAATTTTTAATCTGAAATTATATTTGAATTATTCAACATTCAGTACATGTAAATATTAAATAAAATATTAATTATAATAACTACATGCAAATAATAAGTATTTTAACTATAGTATGAACTATAATAAACTAAATGTAAATATTTTAAATTTGAAATTTTAATCCCACATTCGTTAAACAGTAAACCAATTAGACAATATTCGCTATATAATAGGAATGCTTGTTTCTATTCATCACATTACATCAAGTTTTCTGGTATTTGTTAGAGCAAATTTCTGGAGGTGTTGCGTTGGCATTGGTAACTTCGTGGAGGCATTGCATTGGCATTGGAGGCGTTGTGTCGCTATTGATAATTTTGTGGAGGTGTTGCATTGGCATTGGTAACTTCGTGAAGGCATTGCATTGGCATTGGAGGCATTGTGTTGCTATTCGTAATTTTGTTGAGGCGTTGTGTTGGCATTGGTGATAGCAGCTTTTTCCATTTTAAAGGTTAGTTTTCCTTCTATTCTGTCAATTTAAAGACGATTTTGGGGAAAATATGTTTTTCAATAGTTTTTTTGTGTCCAAAAACTATTTTTTTAAGGTATTTAGGTTCAAAAACCTTAATTTTTTTATATTTTTTTAGTGAAGAAAATGCAAAAAAAATTAATTTTTTAGGGTTTTAAGGACATAAATTTAGATTTTCTTTTTTTCTTTTTTAAGACTTATAGGTTCATCTAGACAGAAAAATCCATAAAACGGCCATGCACATTAAAAAAAAAGTAATATTATAACATTTTTATTTGTTTTTTTTTTTATCATAAATATATCAGTGATTTTATTATTTAAATTTATTTATTTTTTGAGAATTTTTTTATTTTATATTCTATTTTATTTTATTTTTTTAATTTTAATTCTTAGTTTTATTCTTTTTAATTTTAAATCTTTAATTTTTTTTTTCTTTATTGTTTTGTTATATATATATATATATATATATATATTGTATTGCGTTGAATTTTTTTTATTTTTTTTTAATTATATTATATTTTTATATTAAAACAAATGTTTTTTTTATTTATTATATTGTTTTTTTTTAATTATATAATGTTTAGAAACAAGACATAATTGTGATTTAATAAATTGTTTTTTTTTAATATTTGTTATATTTTGATATTTTTAACATTTTTTTTTATTATTAAATAATATTTTAATAATTATATTATATATAAAAATAAAAAACAAAAAAAAAAATAAAAAATAAAAAAAATAGAAAAAAAATAAAAATAAAATAAAAAAACAAACGCGCGCAGGGGGGCTGGCCAGGTGGCACCACGGGGGCGGCCCAACTAGCCTCACGGCCCCGGCTGGGCTGACCCCGTGGCGCCGCCCGGCCGGCCCCCGGCGCCCAGCGGACGGGCCTGCGCTATTCATTTTTTAAATATTTTTTATTTTGTTTTTAAATTATTTTTTTAAATTTGTTTTAATAAAACTTTTTTTAATTTTGGTTTTTTTTTTTTTTTAATAATTTGTTTTAATAAAACATTTTTTAATTTTGATTTTTTTAAATTTTATTTTGTTCTTTAATTTTTTTTTTTAATTTTTTTTTAAATAATTTGTTTTAATAAAACAATTAAAAGTTCATAGAAATATTGTTATATAAAAAAAAATAAAAAATAAAAATAAAAAAATTGTTATATAATATAATAAAAACATTGTTAAATAATAATTGTTAAAAATTTCAAAATATAACAAATACATATATATCAAAAAAAAAAAAAAAAAATTCATTAAACAACAATTATGTTTTGTTTTTAAGCATTATATAATTTTTAAAAAAAATACAATATAATAAATTTTAAAAAAAAAACATTTGTTTTAATATAACAATATAATAAATTAATAAAAAAAAAACTATATAACAATACAATTAAAAAAATAAAAAATATATATAATATTATAACATTTGTTATAAATAGTTAGTAACTTTTTTGTTTTTTTTAAATATTAAACAAAAACTGAAGTTTGAAAATACTAGTTTATTTTTTTTAAATTATTTTATACAATTTAAACACATTTTTAAATTTTTTATAAAATGTATTCAAAACATATTATATAGATATATATACATATGATTTATAATATTTTGTTTTTAAATGAAATTTTTTATAGTTAATTTTACTGCTTTAATTTCAAACTATTTAGTTTTAGAAATAAATTTTGTTTATTAAATTTATTTTATCCGCAATATTTTTCCATTCTCATATATATATATATATATATATATATATATTATCTGGAAAATGGCATCAAAAACAATTTCTGTGAATGTTTATGCACCTAAGGCAGTAACTCCCAAATCTACAGCTGCAACTCGACGCACTATGGATACAATTCCCAAATCTAAAGTTGCAGTTGGACGCACTATGGACACTGTTGGACGCAATAAGGACATTGTTGCACACACTAATAAAAGTCAAGCAAGTGGGGCACCAAGTTCATTAAAGCTTATTTTTGATTGGAAGAACGCCGAAGAAATAGATAAAATCGATTTCTCATGGTATCTTGAAGACAGTGAAATGGACGTTGATATACACATCTATATGGTTTGTGGTATGATTGACTTAAATGAGCCATATGATGTGATGGGCAGAGTACGAGACATATGTATGGTCCCGAATACAAACAATATTTATGTTCTTGCAAGGAAGGCTCAAAATTTGAGAAGGTTAGATATTGTCTTTCAATTGTCAAGTATGACACAGATGAAATATATTCAAAATTTTCTGAAGAAATATCAAGTAACATTGCAAATAGCATTGTAAGTATGCTTATTTTTATTTCCTCTATGCATTATTGTAAGGATGATTCAATTTTTTCTAAATTATTGATCATTGACATGTTTTATTTTGTTTCATAGGATTTTGTTCTGGTCTTTCAAACATGTTTGAAGGTATTTATATGTTGGTGCCAAATGTTATGGATGTGATCAAAACTTTCCACAAAGATAAAGCAGAGGAAAGGAGATTGAAGCAAAGAGAAATAGCTCGTGACAGTGCAACAGTACAAAGAGGGGATCAACCAAGAGTCACTAAGGTGGGTCAATCTAGTAACCTTAAACATGTTTATTTTGAAGATGTTGTTGTAGCTGCTACAACACCACCCAAAATTTTAGGTATATTTAAAATTTAGGGTTCCCCCTCTGCTCGCTTAGGCACTAAAGTGACATCCCACCGACCTATCCCCAACCCTTCATGAGCTTTGTCACCATCATGATCAGATGATGTTGCTGCAATCACGCCATATGTGGGAGGGATCATCCAGCATACGCCCAAACACTCTTACCGCAGTCGCGCCATGTGTTATGAGATTTCCATGCATACATTCGAATGGAAACCTTTTGTGTATTAACGATTAAAGGCCCTCTCGTTGTGGGTCATTAAGCATGTTTCTGAATACTTCTCTTAAGCTCGTAAGTCTTATATGTGTATCTAGGGACACCTCTCTCAAAACAAGTAACCGTGATGTGATAATGTTCCATACAGGTCGATCCCACGGGCGATATACTCGTGAATGTCATCACCACACCGATGAGAAGGATAAGAGTAGTACGAGTTAAAACATGAGAAGTGGAGGACACCTATCGCATGTACGCAGGAAATAAGACCGCGCCAGTCAAGGTAACTTGCAGTCACAATGGGACTTGGGAACACATTTGTAGGCTATAAGTTTGTGGGCTTACTTGAAAGATCAACGAAAATGCCCGTGGCTCTTTTGGTGTTGTGTCCATTAAAGTTGCGACCTTGACTCAAGGTGACAATATCTCTGGATGTAGCAAACAGTTCAAGCTGCTAAGATATGTTGTGCATGCATTCATGCTTCGGCGTACAAAAGCTTTACTTGTCAAGAATGGAACTCTTACATTGCCACCATTGTCTCGGGTTACAATACTGGCTCAATTGGTCCCACTTCAAAAGAAAATTTATGCATATGTATTGCATCAAGAGTGCCCCAGCTTCAAGCAAGTGGTTCAGGCACTCAGCATCAATCTTTACAAAATATTGGGGTACAACTGTGAAAACATGTAGCCATTCTTAGCTGTTCAATGGTGTAGAGCCAGAGGCAGTTGAAGAAGGACTGGAATCCGCAGGTTGACAAGCAAACATTACAGCGTGCTCATCGCATTGGTCAGCTGCATCATTTTGGGCAATAAGCATTATAACAGAAAAAACAGTTGAGGGGGTGATTATGCAAAGGGCCAACAAAAAATTGCAGCTTAGTCACAATGTTATTAGCCATGATGATGTCGATCCAGAAGCACATAGATCAGACAGGGTAGCAAGAGGGGATTTGAGGTCCATAATAATTTATGGCCCGCAATTATTTGGCCCATCATGACAACATAGGAGGAAGCTCTCAATTTTAAGTCTTTGGCTGTTCAAGGTACATCTTAGAGTTTGAGTGTTGTACCAAAAGTGAGATAATGGAAAAATACATTTTGTCTTTGGAGATCGTCAAATCCTATAAAAGGCCATTCTTCTAAGCCGACAATAATTTTGAGTTGTGTTGACAAGTCTGGAAAATTAGTGAACGGAAGAAATCTTGGTTAAACCTAAGCTACAAAGTGGTCGCACTTTCGATGGACCAAGGTGAAATTTTGAAAACATTAAGACAAGGCGCAAACATATGGTTTTAAAGCCATATAAGAACGCAGATTAGAACCATATGAAAACCCATTGCAATTGAGCTCGAATATTTCTATGATGGAGTTTTCAAAGTTATGTTTAAAGCATGAAGCGGGATGTTGTAACAAACCCATAGTAACATGTTATGATGACTTCGGTGCGTTACATAAAGTCAAACATTCGATGGCACGTTTCAATTTACAATAGAGCATTAGAGGCAAATATATAAGGTGGTCGACTTTACGATTGAATTGGTGGATTAGAACCTTACGAAAACTCATTACAATGGAGCTCGAATATTTCTATGGTGGAGTTTTGACCTACGGTGAAACATTTTGAGCAGATATATTAATTAAAACTTATTTTTAAAGAAAAGGTTCGAAGACATTTTCAACTTACGGTAAAGGTTTAGAGCAAACATATGTATACACCTGTCCAGCGTTATGGTAATAACACGGGTCAGAACTATATGCAAGTGCAGTATGTAGGTTTAAATGTTTTATGGTGGTCAATTTTACGTTTCAAATATGAAGCAGAACTACAAATGAATGCCAAAAATTTAATGGTGCAGTTTTGATCCACGTAGAGCAGGTATATATGCGATCAACTTTACGTTGAAAACAGGGCGCAGAGCATCTCGAAGACGTTACATATTTGCGAAAATTTTTCCAAGCTAGAGTCTCAATCGTTGGAGCGGAGTGTTATGATAAACCTATGGTGGCATGTTATAACAACTATAGTGCGATGATGATAATCTAATCTACAACCATGTTTCAAGCGCTGCGAGAATAATACAGTTTTCAAACCATATAAGGTTAAAGGAACGATATCATATAAACATTACAAATGTGCGCCAAGCAGACATATATGATGATCGTGTTTGGTGGTCAAATTATGTTTAAAACATGGAACAAAATATTTTAATAAACCACAGCGGCAAAGTTGTAACTTGGCGCGTTGATTAGTCAAAACTGCATGGATGAAAGTTGCAACGTATATATCTCCCAATCTGCATGGCAACTGTCGTGCTGGAATAGAATTCGAATGATTTATGCATTACGACTGTAGTCATGGATCGAAAAGCCAACATACAATCCGATTTCGTAGCCCCAAGGGAGATATTCTCGGATATAATCACGCTTCAAATCTACTATTAATAACCTGCGTTGGGCCTGTTTAGAAAGATGCTATCGTTACATATTCGTTGGAAGCTGAATTTTCGATAGTGCCACTACTGACCACGTCGAGCTGTATTCACAGAGCTCAATCTTCAATGATTCCTAAGGCGCTTGTTGTTACTATGTCCAAAAGCACTGAAAAACCGGATCTCGCATTCCACGTAGATTGATTCGAGACTATTTGCAGTGCGTTCAATTGCAGGCTAGTGAGAACAATGACCGAAGCAAAGGCTTTCAATACTAGACGTCCTATACAACTAGCTTACCTAACATTTGAGGCTGAATGGCGGAAACTATGTATACAGGACTGTTTTATGGAGGAATTGGAGGAATAGTTGCATTTTACGATGTGTTGCGGACCTGGAAGAATAGTTGCATTGTACAATGTTTGTTGCGGTCCTGGAGGAAGAGCTGCACTGTACGATGTGTTGTTGCCTGGAAGAGGTAGCCTGCCATCGAGGCTTGGAAAAACCCGTTTGATAGTTAGTGTTTGATCTAGAACGACACTATCATTGGGGTCTTTGGGAAGTAGATATGGCTTCCTACCTCATCACTGATCTAGAATCGGAAGCAAGGTTGCTATCGGTTTGTCGCTTGGCCCCTTTAGCAGATGGGAGCATCATAAAAATGGAAGTAATCGTTCAGGTGAAGGTCGGTCTACAGGGTTATCAATGGATGTTATATAATAGCTAGCCCAGGGATGGGATATTAATATGGTGGCTCTGGAGCCACGCAAAGGAAAGCTTTTAGGAAATAAATATTAGTAGAGTTGGGCTAGCTATGATTTAATGGTCCTAATTGACCAGCCCTCATTGTATAAGATTGTTATAAGCCTTTCCTAGATAGTCGTACCTGACCAGTTCTCCTCATTCAAGATACCTGAGATTCTCCAATTGAAGATGACAAGTACTGTTCCTCTAATGGATGGGAAAATCGATGAGTATGAAGACCTATGGCGAACACTGAGAACATGAATGAAGAAGCTCGTGCCTATCAAGTAATTTAATCCAAGACTTGAAGAGAACTTGTGCATGGGGAGAATGATAATCCTGACAGAGAAAGGGCACAAAGAAAGCTTACCCTAGCCATTCTCTCTGACGATTCAGTAGTTGACCGCACAGGGGTCTAAGTTATTATTTTCATTCTTACAATTGATTAAAATTCCCTTAGCATTATTATTATTCCATCATGAAGACATGTGACCTGTGTTATTTTATTGCAGGAAGAACCTCTCTGTTTGCACATAAGAGCCAAGGTTTTCCCCAGCAAACAAGGGGACATTTTCAAAACAAGTAGATGCTGGTGAAACTCCAAAGAACTCACTGATCTGCCCAAGGTCGCAGGTCGCATATCTGCCTAGATCGCAGGTCACGGATGGTGCAGGGTCGCAAATCCCAGAAGGCTGCAGGTCGCATGTCTATCGAGGTCGCGAGGTCGCAAATCCTAGCAGGTCGCAAGGTCGCATTTCTTATTTTTCCCGAAATTTGCGACCCCGCGACCCAGCGACCTAGTCACAAGGTCGCAAGGTCGCATTTTCATCCTTTTTCACGATTCGCGACCCCGCGACCCAGTCGCAAGGTCGCAAGGTCGCACCTTGGCCATTTTCTTACAACCTACAACCCCGCAACCTAGTCAGGTCGCAGGTTGCAACAACAGCTCAGGTCGCAGGTCGCATAAAAGACTGGGTCACAAGGCAGCCCAATGGTCAAGAAGATGAAAAGTCAAGGAAGCCCAAAGGGCAGGTTTTGTATTATAAATACTCCTTCGGGAGCTTGTAAAAGGAGCTTTTTCTTGGGACTTGTGCTGAGTACATTGTATTTCCAGTAGATTATACATTTAATAATTAATACAAGATTTTTGAAAAATCCCTTTGTGGATCTGGTGTTGTTTTATGTATGAGCACTATTGAGTATTATATTTTCAGTTTCTGAACATCTTTAGATTAAGGGAACTGTATCTCCAATTCACATCACAGTTGCATAACAGTTTGTTGAGTATGTTAATGGTGGTTGAGTTTATTTCACTTTCCTAGCGAATGTTGATGACTTTGTTTATCTGCGTTTGTGTTATCATTTAAACTTCTAGGAAGTGAAAGAGTGTTCTTGCTATGAGGAATTGTTTCCTTTGTGGTCAGAACAACTTACGAACATGACCCTAATGAAGTGTTGTTAACAACACTTCCTTCGGTCTTCATGCTTTATTATTTTCTCTTGCTACTCATAGTGATGCATGTACATTTAATGCATCAATCATATGCCTTGTATCTGTTGATTAGGTTTGTATCCACTGTCTTATAGATTTTAAGTGAGACCCAAAGCGAAGGAGAAATCAGTGGTAGCCGGACCCACACCACGGACGGGATCCCTAGTCCAAACGATTCAAGGTCTAATTGGGACCTTTTACCGGGGAGATCCCCTGCTGTTGGCAGGACATATTTTCCCGTCAACAGAATTGGCGCTAGAAGGAGGGCCAGATGACAAACTGAGCCCTGAGAGCCTGCAGTTAATCTCATATCTGTAATGGCTCGTTCCCAAATCATTATCCCGAGATGTTTGTCGGAGTTTTATGAGCCTCGATACTTCATCCCCGATGAACTTATGTATCACTTTTCCCAGTTAAAATTTTATGGTGAAAATGGGGTGTCCATAACCCGACACCTTTTATATTTCTGTGACTTTAGTGAGTGCTACGAAATTGACGATGAAGGTTTGATTTGTTTGCTTTTCTTCCTCACTCTCGAAGGTCGCGCTAAGCAATGGTGCTATACATTGCCGGAAGCTTCCATCCATTCATTTGAATAACTCGCCAGTGAATTACAACAATCTTTTCATAGGTATGATCTTCATAACGTTTTAATAAAGTTAAATGACATCAGAATGGAACCTCAGGAATATTTAGATGAGTTCTCTATCAGATTCGTTCATTATTGTTTTGAGTTCCCTGAGAAGGATGTCGATTGGAGGTTGTTAAGAGAACAGTTCACATATGCGATTCTCGTTTCCCTTGAACCATTTCAGTTAGCAACCCAACCCGAGCCTAGCGTTCCCTATGACAACCCACAAGTCAACGGCTGTTCTGACTTTGAGTCTTTCACGCACCATGTCGAATCAAAGTTTGAACACCCCAGTGGCTCTTCATCTCTCCCAGTTCATGAAACCTACCTCGATCCCACTCGCTATCTCCCTGGACACAAACCTAAATCTGATTCGCATACTGATTATGAATCGACTCCTACCCCACATAAAGTTGATTCCCTTACAAGACCTTCCAGATCATTGTTTTCTCTAAATGACATGGATGCACGTGTTGAAAAGCCTTGTAGGGTTAACGCCCCTGCGACTCAATCTGTTCGTTCATTATTCCCTGGTATGTTTCTCGATCCCGCCACACCAGTAATTTCTTCGAGACATTCAAAATTTCCTTATACTGGTATCGGCGACAATCATAAGCACGCAGATGGTGTTTCACAATCGTAGTTCAAAATCGATCAATCTTTTAGATCTGATTTTCCCCCCTCGGAATCTTTAGACAGGCATAGGAGCAATTTCCTGTCTGAGCAACCTCAAGATGTCCTCTTTATTGATCTATCCTAGTTGGTAACTCCTGGGGAGCCTAACTTGCCAAGTACCCAACTTCATCAAATCAATGGTTGTAGTGATCACTCCTTATCTGAAAGCATATTCAATCATACCAACGAGGATGGTCACTTGCATCTCTTTGCCGACCATATAGAGACACCAGAATTCGATGATTCACTTCGAGAAGATTCAAGTACCCATCAGAAAGTTGAAATGCTTTAGCTTTCGCCGACTGTTTCTGAAATGACAATCCCTAAGTACCATGATCCTCCTAGCATAACCATGTCGAATTCACCCCACCCTCGCAAATCTAGAGAATCCGATACTATGGATTATCGATCTGTCGGTGCGCCAACATTTTACCGAATTGATACAAAGCCCACTGACATTTTGCAGCTCACCACAATCCATGATCACATCCAGTCGCCTATGAATCTCACCCAACTGTCAAAGTTGGGAAGCCCCCTACTCGAAAGTCTGGAGTTTGTTCAAGACAGTGAGGAATTGCGGCCTCCACCGAAAGTGGATTCAAATCCTTATATCCTTGACAGATTCCAAGAACAACTCTGAACCAGGGTTTTCGAGGCTAGGGTTTCTGCTCTCGGATTCGCAAGTATCTATAATTTTCCCAGCACATGCTTGTTGTTTCCACCCCTTAAAATGGATCATCCTCACCACCACAATGAGCATGCTGGTTCATTCGACCAACCCTATTCGGTGGAGGTGCCGACAAATGGGAAATGGCTTACCCAGCGCCCATCAGGCCCAGGATTGTGCATGAATGATTATGGGTCGTTTATAAATGTTGAGTTTCAAGAACATATTGCTGCATATCAAGATGAGAGTGGGATTCAGCTTGCACAATCTATTATGGCATGTTCTTTGGGAAGTATCTATGATCGTCTTGCCGTGGCACCTGCTCCTCAGGTAAGTTTTGTTGTTACCACACTTTTTTGGATACTAGCTCTAATCCTAATCATTGATGTCGTTGCAGGATGCGAACTAAGGCAGTGGTTGCACTGGAAAACTTATTTTACATAGCCCGGTCACCTCATAGGTTAAACTAGGGTTTAGGTATAGGCTAGCTAGGACCTGTTAATAAAATTTGTTAGTTCAAAGTCTTTAATTAGATTTACTTGCCAAATTTTTACGTTATGATTTAAGAGTGTGTTTGATTTTTTTTTTATGATTAATGTCTTAGGCATTATCATGTTACAAGTATTTTCCTTTCATTTTCTTTTCAGTTGCTTGTTGCTGCATAAATAATCACTGCTTGTATTGTGCCTCCTTTCCACCTACAACTGGTGGATCGTTCTCGCACATGGCGTGCATTGCATCTCGAGCCTCGCCTATTACATTGTGTTGTACGATCTCTTCCTTACAACATTTTTTAAGCATATTGCCTGCCACTTCATGAGCCCTCATTGAAACCCTACCATCTTGTGGTCTTGCTTTGCCCTGATTGCTGAAAAAGTAACCCCATTGTTTTGCATGAGGTTGCGGTGGCTATCTCAAGAGGCAGCTTTCTCTTAGGACTAGTCATCGAAGTCGCATTCTCAACAAGATGCCTATGAGTCTGAAATTATTTAGCCTGGGAGATACGAGCCGGTAGCTTGAGGGAGACCTAATGAGTTTGAATGGCCCATACCCGTAGCCTAAGCCTTGTGCCCAGCACCATCTTGGACACCCTAAAATGATTTTTTTTGCACGCTTCGCCTATTTTGGTAAATGGGATGTGAAGGTTCGGCACAAGGGAAAACCCAAATCAGGATATCTTTCAGTTTCTGTAACACAAGAAACAACCTTTCTTGCTCGTAAAATAAGTCAGGGTCCCTCATCCACCCATGAAAAATAAGTGCCATGAGCACATGAAAATAAGTGTTGTAAGCACATGAAACAAATGAGGGTAAAGGATCGAGAAAGGCTTCCTGCGCAAAGAGGTAATGCAATGACTCCTCCGGGGTACTGACCAGGCTCGCTTGCAGCGGAGCAACGTTTGTGATTTCTTGAAGTGACTCCGGCGGGGTACTGTCCAGGCCTGCTGGCAGCGGAGCAACACCGGAAACTTACTTTAAAAATCCTGAGAATAATAAACCCACTGCCTTGCTATTCACATCATCAACAAGCTAGTGGCATCTGTGAGCTTTCTCTGTGATGTGTTTCTGAGTAGCGAGACCTAGCTGAGGCACAAGGATTAGGCATACCTGTAAAGGGCCAAAGTAATACAAAGGGTACCCGCGGAACTTGTTCAATATTCCCTTGCATCACTATCCGGACTCAGAATTTTGTTGTGATAGTGACAGAGATGTTGGATTCTACCAGTGGTTTGCCATTTTTTGTAGCCGCTACAACACCACCCAAAATTTTGGGTATATTTAAAATTTTGGCTTCCCCCTCTGCTCGCTTAGGCGCTAAAGTGACATCCCACTGACCTATCCCCAACCCCTCATGAGCCTTCTCACCATCATGATCAGATGTTGTTGCTACAATCACACCATATGTGGGAGGGATCATCCAGCATACGCCCAAACACTCTTACCGCAGTCGCGCCATGTGTTATGATATTTCCATGCATACATTCGAATGGAAACCTTTTGTGTATTAACGATTAAAGGCCCTCTCGCCATGGGTCATTAAGCATGCTGATGAATACTTCTCTTAAGCTCATAAGTCTTATATGTGTATCTAGGGACACCACTCTCAAAACAAGTAACTGTGATGTGATAATGTTCCATACAGGTCGATCCCACGGGCGATATACTCGTGAATGTCATCACCACACCGATGAGAAGGATAAGAGTAGTACGAGTTGAAACATGAGAAGTGGAGGACACCTATCGCATGTACGCAGGAAATAAGACCGCGCCAGACAAGGGAACTTGTAGTCACAATGGGACTTGGGAACACATTTGCAGGCTATAAGTTTGTGGGCTTACTTGAAAGATCAATGGAAATGCCCGTGGCTCTTTTGGTGTTGTGTCCATCAAAGTTGCGACCTTGACTCAAGGTGACAATATCTCTGGATGTAGCAAACAGTTCAAGCTGCTAAGATATGTTGTGCATGAAGTCATGCTTCGGCGTACAAAAGCTTTACTTGTCAAGAATGGAACTCTTACATTGCCACCATTGTCTGGGGTTACAGTACTGGCTCCATTGGTCCCACTTCAAAAGAAAATTTATGCATCTGTATTGCATCAAGAGTGCCCCAGCTTCAAGCAAGTGGTTCAGGCACTCAGCATCAATCTTTACAAAATATTGGGGTACAACTGTGAAAACATGTAGCCATTCTTAGCTATTCAATGGTGTGGAGCCAGAGCCAGTTGAAGAAGGACTGGAATCTGCAGGTTGACAAGAAAACATTACAGCATGCTCATCGCATTGGTCAGCTGCATCATTTTGGGCAATAAGCATTATAACAGAAAACACAGTTGAGGGGGTGATTATGCAAAGGGCCAACAGAAAATTGCAGCTTAGTCACAATGCTACTAACCATGATGATGTCGATCCAGAAGCACATAGATCAGACAGGGTAGCAAGAGGGGATTTGAGGTCCATAATAATTTATGGCCCGCAATAATTTGGCCCATCATGACAACATAGATGGAAGATCTCGGTTTTAAGTCTTTGGCTGTTCAAGGTACATCTTAGAGTCTGAGTGTTGTACCAAAAGTCAGATAATGGCGAAATACATTTTGTCTTTGGAGATCATCAAATCCTATAAAAGGCCATTCTTCTAAGCTGACAATAATTTTGAGTTGTGTTGACAAGTCCGGAAAATTAGTGAAGGGAAGCAATCTTGGTTAAACCTAAGCTACAAAGTGGTCGCACTTTCAATGGACCAAGGTGACATTTTGAAAACATTAAGACAAGGCGCAAACATATGGTTTTAAAGCCATATAAGAACGCAGATTAGAACCATATGAAAACCCATTGCAATTGAGCTTGAATATTTCTATGATGGAGTTTTCAAAGTTATGTTTAAAGCATGAAGCAGGATGTTGTAACAAACCCATAGTAACATGTTATGATGACTTTGGTGCGTTACATAAAGTCAAACATTCGATGGCATGTTTCAATTTACAATAGAGCATTAGAGGCAAATATATAAGGTGGTCGACTTTACGATTGAATTGGCAGATTAGAACCTTATGACAACTCATTACAATGGAGCTCGAATATTTCTATGGTGGAGTTTTGACCTATGGTGAAACTTTTTAAGCAGATATATTAATTAAAACTTATTTTTAAAGCAAAGGTTCGAAGACGTTTTCAACTTACGGTAAAGGTTTAGAGAAAACATATGTATACACTTGTCCAACATTATGGTAATAACATGGGTCAGAACTATATGCAAGTGCAGTATGTAGGTTTAAACGTTTTATGGCGGTCAATTTTACGTTTCAAATATGAAGCGAAACTACAAATGAATGCCAACAGTTTAATGGTGCAGTTTTGATCCACGTAGAACAGGTATATATGCGATCAACTTTACGTTGAAAATAGGGTGCAGAGCATCTCGAAGACGTTACATATTTGTGAAAATGTTTCCAAACCAGATTCTCAATCGTTGGAGCGGAGTGTTATGATAAACCTATGGTGGCATGTTATAACAACTATAGTGCGATGATGATAATCTAATCTACAACCATGTTTCGAGCGCTGCGAGAATAATACGGTTTTCAAACCATATAAGGTTAAAGGAACATTACAAATGGGCGCCGAGCAGACATATATGATGATCGTGTTTGGTGGTCAAAGTATGTTTAAAACATGGAACAAAATATTTTAATAAACCACAGCAGAAAAGTTGTAACGTGGCGCGTTGATCAGTCAAAACTGCATGGATGAAAGTTGCAACATATATATCTCCCAGTCTGCATGGCAACCGTCACGCTGGAATAGAATTCGAATGATTTATGCGTTACGACTGTAGTCATGGACCGAAAAGCCAGCACACAATCCGATTTCGTAGCCCCAAGGGTGATATTCCGGGATATAATCACGCTTCAAATCTACTATTAATAACCTGAGCTGGGCCCGTTTAGAAAGATGTTATCGTTACATATTCGTTGGAAGCTGAATTTTCGATAGTGCCACTACTGACCACGTCGAGCTGTCTTCACAGAGCTCAATCTTTGATGATTCCTAAGGCGCTTGCTATTACTATGTCCAAAAGAACTGAAAAACTGGATCTCGCATTCTACGTAGATTGATTCAAGACTATTTGCAGTGCGTTCAATTGCAGGCCCGTGAGAACAATGACCGAAGCAAAGGCTTTCAATACTAGACGTCCTATACAACTAGCTTACCTAACATTTGAGGCTGAATGGCAGAAACTATGTATAGAGGACATTTTTATGCAGGACTTGGAGGAATAGTTGCATTTTACGATGTGTTGTGGACCTAGAAGAATAGTTGCATTGTACAATGTTTGTTGCAGTCCTGGAGGAAGTGCTGCACTGTACGATGTGTTGTTGCCTGCAAGAGGTAGCCCGCGATCAAGGCTTGGAAGAACCCGTTTGATAGTTAGTGTTAGATCTAAAACGACACTATCATTGGGGTCTTTGTGAAGTAGAGATGGCTTCCTACCTCGTCACTGATCTATAATCGGAAGTAAGGCTGCTATCGGTTTTTCGCTTGGTCCCTTTAGCAGATGGGAGCATCATAAAAACAGAAGTAATCATTATGTTGGAACACCTAATCCTACATGGGTAGGTGTGGAATGCGAAAAGTCACAATGGAGTCCAAGTGACCTTGGAATGTGAAACCAAGAGTCACACCATTGTATTATAAATGTACATCATGTATAATGGAAAAAATAAGAAAACCTCACGCTTATCTTTCATTGTGTGTTGAGTCTCTTGTGTGTGTGCTCATCTTCCTCATACACCATGTGTGTGCTTCAACATGGTGTTTAACATGGTATCAGAGCAGGCGATTGCTGGCCCTGCTCCACTTTGAGTGAGCCATTTGTGTTTATGGCCTATGCATATCTGCAAAAATTGTTGGTTTTTTTGCAGCACTCAAGTGTTTGTAGCAGTCTTTTTTCCACATTCAGAGAGTGGTTTTGGAGAAAGAGCAGCATTCAGAAGAAGGAGCAGCATTCAGAAGAAAGAGCAGCATTCAGAATTTGTTTTGAAGAAGAGCAGCAGTGGTTTTGAAGAAAGGCAGCACTGCCCATCTGAAGGTTTTCATTCTAATTTTTCTCTGCAATATCTGCATTTTTGAGCTGCTGGAAATTTATGAGAATTCTGAGTTTTTCTGCTGCTATATGGCCTTCTGCAATTTTTGAAGAAAATTTCTGAGTTTTTGAAGTAAAAATTTCTGAGTTTTCTCTGAAATTTCTGATATTCTGCTGCTCGAAGGAAATTCCTCTGCTATTCTACTCTGCTGTTTAAAAAAAAATAAATAAATAAATAAATAAATAAATAAATAAATAAAATCTCTGCCATTCCAGGCCTTTCGGCCCTTCTCCCCCTGCAATTTCTTTTTCCCACACCCCTCTACCTCACGGCCTTTCGGCCTTCCCACTACACATTCCCCATCGCTTAACACGCTATCTACAAATCCCTTACACTACTCATCGACCCTCAACAAACAACCGGCCCTGCTCTACACGCCTCTCACTCGCCTTACTCTGCTCCCTAAGCTACGGCAGCCCCTTTCCATCCTCCCTACTCTACCCTACAACACTCAACGCACTCTCCATACAGCCCAACCTGCATCTTCATTTTTTTTCAATGCTTACATTCAACACTCATAGGCCTTGCACCCACACTCTACGCTCTTATCCGCCCCCTCACAAGCAGCGCTCAACCTACGCCACCATTTGCTCCAACTCGCTGCATTTCTACAACAGCGCCTCCCCTCTTACCCCCTCACGTTTTTTAAATTCCCTACGCTCTCTTCTACCCATCGTTCTCCATTACTAAACGCTTCAGCACCACGCCCTCACAACCCGCGGCTCCTTCTACTGTGTTATCTACCTCATTGCTGCAAACACAACCAACGACCCCTCCTCTCAACGCACCGATTAATACTCTGTCCCATCACCTGCTATACTCCACCTAACAATTCGTCCCTCATCCCATACCCCACTGCACACTCGAGCTCCCTACCCTCTGGCCCACTCACCCCTCTCCCTGCGTCTCCCTCCCTCACACTTTCAACGCGGCCTCCCGACGTGGTTTTACCTTCGACCTTCAGCCTCCCTCCTTGCACGTCTATCCCATTCAATTTTTAATTCCATTTTTTAACACATAATACCACCCCAACTGCAATACCGCCCCCATTTTAATATTAACGCTCCTTTCTTTAAAAATCGATTTTAATAATACCGCCCCATTTGATATAATACCCACTCCCTTCTCCGTTTCATTTTTTAATATTCGCCTTTTTAAATGTTTTAAAATTCTTTTATTAAAACTTGAACTTCCCCTCCCATTTTTTATTCAACCTCCCCTCCCATTTAATAACCGACCTCCCACCCTTTCATATAAATAAATTCCCTTTCCCATTTTTTAATTAATTCCCTCCTCATTCCCATTTTTAATTAATCTATTTTTTAATTAATTTTTAATTAATTAAAAAAAAAAAAATAGCAGAGAGAGAGAGGAATAAGAGAATAAGAACAGCAGTAAAAGAAGATTCGACATATGAAGAAGATGGACTAAGAAATTTGCAGATTTAACATTGACATGAGAGTGATTTTTTGAAGAATTTCACATTTGAAGACAAGTTTTCCATCATTGAAAACAACTATTTGAAGAAGAAAATTCAGCTGCACAGTTGTTTTTGCTGCACATTTTTGCAGAAATATTGTATTGAACTGACATTGATTTGCATCTTCATTCAAGACTTGAAGTGTATTTGAGTTGTTTATGTAACTCATTGTTGATTGTCCTCCATCATTTGAGGAGCACACTTTGTACTTTGAGGCAATTGTATTTGTTGTTGAGTCACATTGTAAACGGGTGCATTTTCGGTTGAAGCCGACACCCTTTCATTTGTTTTGAGCCTAAGTTGTTGAAATGGCCAAAATCAATGAGGTATTAATGTTCTTGAATGACCTCATTTATTCAAATGTTGATGACATGACAAAAATGAGCAAGGATGCTCTTTGTAAAATTCAAAGTTGTTTGCTAGATGCACATGAAAAGATTGAGTTTTTGCAGTTGGAATCTCAGCTCCAACAAGATGAACTTCAACAAAAGAGTCACCATTCTGAACCTGTTTCTATTCAGAAGATTGTGAAGGACTCTCATCAGAAAAAAGAAGATAAAGTTGCAGTTAATTCACATTCAGTTCCTTGTACTAGAGCAGATGTACATGCAGATGCAACAGTTCAGCCTGCACTTCCTAAGCCCATCATCAGACCTTGGGAAGAGCTTGTCCACAACAAGCATCGAACTGGTCTTGGATATGACAAGGATGTGTCCTTTCATATTCCAGACTACACAAAGCCCATCAGATTTCAAAGTGCCGGATTCATGTATGACAGTTCACCTGCAGCTGTTCCAGATCCTGTTCCACTTCCACAACAGATTGAGAAATGCCAACACTGTGATCGAGTTGGCCATATGAAAGATCACTGTTTTGATCTTCATCCATGCAAGCACTATGGTCGGCACACCCATTCTTCAGACAGATGCTTCAGAAACAAGCCTCCTGCAAGAACCAAGATTCATCTTGGATGGATCGCTTCTTGGCAATGGGCATCAGCAGCCAAGAAGATGTTTACGACACATGTTAGAACTTGTTCACGGATATTGAGCAAACTTGCAGTTGAGTTTTCTCCATCATCTCACCTTGTCCCTGACAGGGGGGAAAATGGTGGTCATGTACAAGCTTCGACGACAGATCAAGCGAGCCTGAGCCACAATCTCTCATTCCATGTTCAGAGTTGTAGCCAGCAGTTCAAGCGAGCCTGAGCCACAATTCGTCATTCCGGATTCAGAGACGTAGCCAGAGACAAAGATGCCCATGAGCATGCCTTCGGTTGGTGGATAACCTAAAACCATCATCTTGGTTGGTGGATAACCTAAAACCATCATCTTTGGTTGGTGGACAACCTAAAACCACCACAGGTAGTAGACCTCCCTTCTTTTAGGTCGAACGTCTCCCTTTTTTATGAGGGACAATTCCTCTAGTAGAAGCCTTAAGCTTCTTGCTAGTTTTGGAAGAGTTCTGGGAACTGCAACATGTATTGCGTTCCAGTGTTTGTGGTCATCCTAAAACCAACTCTTTTTTCCAACATTTCAGAGAGTTGATTCAGCCCAAGTGTTGCCATGTATACTTTGCATATTTGTATTACAACTCTTTTCTTGGACTCACACATACCCCTTGATTAAGGGGGGATGTTTGGAACACCTAATCCTACATGGGTAGGTGTGGAATGCGAAAAGTCACAATGGAGTCAAGTGACCTTGGAATATGAAACCAAGAGTCACACCATTGTATTATAAATGTACATCATGTATAATGGAGAAAATAAGAAAGCCTCACGCTTATCTTTCATTGTGTGTTTAGTCTCTTGTGTGTGTGCTCATCTTCCTCATACACCATGTGTGTGCTTCAACATGGTGTTTAACACATTCAGGTGGAGGTCAGTCTACAGGGTTATCAATGGATGTTATATAATAGCTAGCCCAGGGATGGGATATTAATATGGTGGCTCTGGAGTCGTGCAAAGGAAAGCTTTTAGGAAATAAATATTAGTAGAGTTGGGCTAGCTATGATTTAATGGTCCTAACTGACTAGCCCTCATTGTATAAGACTGTTATAAGCCTTTCCTAGATCGTCGTACCTGACTAGTTCTCCTCAGTCAAGATACCTGAGATTCTCCAATTGAAGATGACAAGTACTGCTCCTCTAATGGATGGGAAAATCGATGAGTATGAAGACCTACGGCGAACACTGAGAACGTGAATGAAGAAGCTCGTTCCTATCAAGTAATTTAATCCAAGACTTGAAGAGAACCTTGTGCGTGGGGAGAATGATAATCCTGACAAAGAAAGGGCACAGAGAAAGCTTACCCTAGCCATTCTCTCCGACGATTCAGTAGTTGACCACACAGGGGTCTAAGTTATTATTTTCATTCTTACAATTGATTAAAATGCCCTTAGCATTATTATTATTCCATCATGAAGACATGTGACCTGTGTTATTTTATTCCAGGAAGAACCTCTTTGTTTGCACATAAGAGCCAAGGTTTTCCCCAGCAAACAAGGGGACATTTTCAAAACAAGTATATGTTGGTGAAACTCCAAAGAACTCACTGATCTGCCCAAGGTCGCAGGTCACATATCTGCCTAGATCGCAGGTCGCGGATGGTGCAGGGTCGCAAATCCAAGGAGGTCGCAGGTCGCATGTCTGCTGAGGTTGCAAGGTCGCAAATCCCAGCAAGTCGCAAGGTCGCATTTCTGATTTTTCCTTAAATTTGCGACCCCACAACCCAGCGACCTAGTCACGAGGTCGCAAGGTCGCATTTTCATCTTTTTTCACGATCCGCGACCCCACGACCTTGCGACCCAGTCGCAAGGTCGCAAGGTCGCACCTTGGCCATTTTCTTACAACCTGCAACCCCGCAACCCAGTCAGGTCGCAGGTCGCAACAACAGCTCAGGTCGCAGGTCACAGAAAAGACTGGGTCGCAAGGCAACCCAACGGTCAAGAAGATGAAAAGTCAAGGAAGCCCAAAGGGCAGGTTTTGTATTATAAATACTCCTTCCGGAGCTTGTAAAAGGATATTTTTCTTGGGACTCGATCTGAGTACATTGTATTTCCAGTAGATTATACATTTAATAATGAATACAAGCATTTTGAAAAATCCCTTTGTGGATCTCGTGTTGTTTTATGTATGAGCACTGTTGAGTATTATATTTTCAGTTTCTGAACATCTTTAGATTAAGGGAACTGTATCTCCAATTCACATCACAGTTGCATAACAGTTTGCTGAGTATGTTAATGGTGGTTGAGTTTATTTCACTTTCCTAGTGAATGTTGATGACTTTGTTTATCTGCGTTTTTGTTATCATTTCAACTTTTAGGAAGTGAAAGAGTGTTCTTTCTATGAGGAATTTTTTCCTTTGTGGTCATAACAACTTACGAGAATGACCCTAATGAAGTGTTGTTAACAACACTTCCTTCGGTCTTCATGCTTTATTATTTTCTCTTGCTACTCATAGTGTTGCATGTACATTTAATGCATCAATCATATGCCTTGTATCTGTTGATTAGGTGTGTATCCACTGTCTTATAGAGTTTAAGCGAGACCCAAAGCGAAGGAGAAATTAGTGGTAGCTGGACCCACACCCCGGACGGGATCCCTAGTCCAAACGGTTCAAGGTCTAATTGGGACCTTTTACCGGGGAGATCCCCTGCTGTTGGCAGGACAAATTTTCCCGTCAATAGGTGTCGAACATGAAACAAAAAATTATGATAGAATTAGTGAGGAGGAGATGAGAACTATTTTGCAAAAGGAGAAAACATATCAGACACCAAAAAGAAAAATTGCCAAAGATGTCTCTCTTTTACCTCATGAAGGAGAGCTTGTTTATTAAAAAACTGATATGTTATCCAATAAGACTAGGAAATAAAATATTGGTGAACCTGTAAAGGTCGTGAGCAGCAGTGAAGA